>CM060334.1:3048972-3058972 GCA_030674155.1 Stramonita haemastoma
AATAACTTTAATCTCTGTACGGGTTTCACGTGCACGATGTTCATTGTTCCACTGCCGCAGCTGTCCACATTGTAAGGCAAAGAGATTTCAATCTATTGGTTTTTGCTTCCAGCAGATGCTTATGCAAATCCACGTACACAAATAAATAATTTATTCAATCGCAATGAGGTTTATAAAGGGTTTCTTTCGCCAGAAATATCCAAATCAGGATCCTTCGAGAAAAAACTGTTATAGAAATGTTGCTGGGCCGTTTCGACTTCACAGCTTTATTAAAAAACTTGTATATATTCTGAGTTTTTTAACAATAGAATTTTTCAGAGAGTGAATCTCAAGTTTCTAAAAATGCACAGTGTTATCTAAATCACCTAATCTTTCATACACGCACGCACGCACGCACGCACGCACGCACTCACGCACACACACACACACACACACACACACACACACACACACACACACACACACACACACACACACACACACACACACACACACACACACACACAGAGGTATGCACGTACTTCATAAGCTTTCACATGGCATCCCAAAACCTGCAGGGAGAGTTGCCAAAATCATCAGCTGTAACTGATCAAGACTTACCCATTCCACACCTACCCACCACCCCCTACTTCCCTCTTTTCCTGCCTCACGTAGGGCGTTCACACTCCCAAAGGTGCTCAGGGGGCGAAAAGAGGGAGCAAGAGCTAAAGTGTGATAATCCTCTTCATTAGGATCGAATAACGTTGCATGTTAAGAAAATGGTCTTTAGTCTCTAAAAAAATAAAAGAAACCCACCTCTTTTGAGGTCGATTAATGGAAACTTTAGTTGCAGTAACAAATGTAGTCATTAGTAGGATTTTATGATAGTTACTTTTAAAATTCCTAGGTATGAAATCTTACTTAAACTGCACACACACACACACGCACGCACGCGTACACACACATGCATGCACGCACGCACGCACGCACACACACGCACGCGCACACACACACACACTCTCACGGTGGGATTGGATGACAAAATGTACAAAACTGCATATACACGGGGACTGGATGTAAAAAAGCGCATGAGTGCTTATTCCATTATCCTTGAAATAAAAGATTAAATAAAAGATAAAAAGATCAAAACAATACTGAGCACGCATGCATACGTGCACGCAACAGCGCACCTAACTACCTACCTACCTACCTACCTACCTACCTACCTACCTACCTACCTACCTACCTACCTACCTACCTACCTACCCACTAACTAATAACTAACTAACTAACTAACTAACTAACTAACTAACTAACTAACTAACTAACTAACTAGCTCTCTAGACAGCTCTCAGTCATATATTAGCCTACATCCTGTAAATACATCTGTGAGTGATGTGACGATAAATAAGTAGACTGGTGAATAAGGAAATAGACAAAAAAAAACCACCCAATAAATAGATAAAGTTTTCTGTAGAATCCTGTAAAAAATAAAATGTGGACACGAAAGAACTTGATCATGCCTATGGCTTTATTGGGATGGATATATTTTGTCTTTGTTTACTTGTTTGCTTATGAATTTGTTGTGTTTTTGTGTAATATAGTTCAGGATATCTCTGGATTTTCTTTGTTTATCCATATTCATGAAGATTCTTTTATATAACAAAAAGATATTTAGAAATTGTTCACTTCAGAAGGAATTTTACAAAAAAAAACAAAACAATTACGCCCACTGAAAGACAGCACATAAAGCCAGAAACCATGGAGCAAATAACATTTTGTTATCACAAAATAGCGTGTCACTAGTTTAATTGACAACTACTTTCAGGACTGTGAAGGAGTGGTGTTTATTCTTGTCTGTACGCCACACTGAACACACACACACACACACACACACACACACACACACACACACACCACACACACACACACACACACACACACACACACACACACGCACACACACACACACCTGCGACGTACCCAGGGATTTTGTTTTCTATTTTCTTTATTATTTTTGTCTTTTAGCATTCGGAGATGTCTCGTCGTCTGGCTCGCACCACTTCAAATCATGTGTTTGTTTTCTTTCAAAGGAAAAGGTTATGATGTATGTGTTGTTGACCAGTTGGATGTGATGAATCTTATTTTGTGCGGCATTACACAGACGTTTGTGAGTTGTTACGTGAATCAAAGGACCACAGTGCACTGAGTGCATCATTTATTTATTTTATCTATTTATTTATTCTTCTATTCGTGGATAATGGAATAAGCACTCGTGTTTTTTTTACATCCAGTCCCCGTGTGTATGCAGTTTTGTAAATCTTGTCATCTGTTCCCACCGGCACACAATTGCCTAATCTTACGAAAAGCGGAGCATGGTTTAGTGTGTGTGCAAGATGTTCTGCGAGCGTTCGCACACGGGCCTAGGTTTATAGTCTCATCCGAAGGACTTTTGGGGAGAGGGGTGTCATCACTGATGTTAACTCCACGGGAAAACTCCCCTCGAACGGGAATCGAACTCGGGTCGTCAAATTGCCAGCGCAATGTTCTGACCACTAGGCTATCCGTCCCCCCGATTGACTTGCAATATTTTGGGGGTATAGTGTTGTGTCTCTCTTATACTAAACTCCATGACTATACAACTGCAATCCAAACTATTTGATTTTGCTCGACTCCACTCCGCCATTCGTTCCATTCTACTCCGCTCCAATCAGCTCCACATCAATCCGCTCTCTTTGCTCCACTCTCTTCAGTGCTAATCTCTATTCTTCCATACTCCATGCTACTCTTCTCTACCACACCATCAATCTTAAAAAGGGGAGCAAATATCAACAAAAGTTACTTTTGAAAAAAAAAGTGCTTGTTTGATCTTTAAAATTAATTCCCAAGGAAGGCAAATTAAAGTCGAGGTAAGTCAAGAAGAATTTGTAACAGAAAAATAATCTAAAAGTAACAACTCAAGTGGTGTTTTTTGTTTTTTTTTTCAACAGAAAAATGATCTAAAAAAACTGTGAGAGAATTTTAGTTTTGTTTAGTACTAACGAAGACTAATGTTTAAAATTGCAATGTTGTTTAGATTCATCTGGAAGTCTTCTATTACCACCACCCCCTCCCCGAAAACCAGCACTACCACTCCCCACAAATCCTCAGGGAGAGACAGCCGAACACGTAGCGGTATCAGTTCCCTGAAATGGCACAGACGAAAAGTTTTTATTTGATTTTCTGTCTTTTTCCATCCTTCCTACTGACTTTCGCTCTTTTTCTCTGCACCTGCCGTTCCAAGACAGGCTGTAACCATGCGAGTCCTGTCTCTCTTTGCCAATGGTCACCTTCAGACACAGTGCCGCCGTAACTTTAATCACTCTCTGGTTTCACGTGCATGATGTTCATTGGTCCGCTACTGTGGCTGTCAAATTTGAAGGGAGAAGAGATTTCAATCTGTTGGTTTTTCCCTCCTCCACACATGCATGCATGCTCCCTCACCAAGGCGTGATCAGAATGTGGAACACAAACGAGAACATCGACGACGTGTGCAGGCATGTGTGTTCATGCGCATTAATGCAATCGCATTCGCGGATTTGATATCGCTCTCAGAGTCTGGTCTGAGTCGCCACTTCAAAAGTTACCATCGGCTCCATTTCCATTCTCCTCCAAGTTCTTTGGGTGAGACCATCAACTGAACGCTATAGTGCAAAATGTATAAGTAGCATCTTGCATACGTGGTAAAAACCTATCCCTTTTTCTCAAAGGGATGCTGTGTGTGGCTGGTGGTATGGATGAAGCGAACATATTATACAGCACACAGATTGTGACCCCAGAGGCAGGGTTTCATGAAGTTCAACTTGTCCAAACACGCACAGACTGTGATGCAGTGGCCTACTTGTACCATAGCCTCCACATTGTTCTGTCACAATACTACACTCTTACCTTTACTTTTTTTTAACCCCTTTCTTCTTTTTGCATAGTCAAACAGGGTAGAGACTACATAGACATAGGGGAATGACCCCTAGCCTCATTTCTATTCTCTCTGTGGCTTCCTCCCCCCTCTCTCTCTCCCCTCCTCTTCCCCTGCTGCCACCTTGCCCATCCTGATCTGCCCTCTATGCAGTCTGAAGATGTAAGTTCAATGTGGAAACCTGGCAACAATAGAGAAAAAAGGCAGACAATAGATAGTCCGCAGCAGAGGTGCTAGATATACAATCTACAGCCAGGAAAACTTTTTCGAGTGTCAGTGAATTGATACCAGAGAAATCTGCAATGGAAATCTTCATGAGACAATAAGAGGAGGTACTTGACCTACATAATTCTTACACGATCGAATACGACGAAGCAAGCTATGAAAAGAAGAATGACATATAATATTTGGTTGAGTAACTAACAAGTCCCAAAAAAGTCCACAAAGTTTCTAAAAGTAGCTGTCCTTTACAGTCAATTATCCAAAGTACACCAGAGACAGGAACGCTCTACCTCCTATTTATCTATGAGAGGCCAAGGTAGCTTAGTGGTAAGAATGCCACACGTGTACTTGATGGTATTGTAAGGCCTGGTTTTGAGCCACAAAGTAAGGCGTTCATGTTCTGCTTTAAAACCCATTTTCCTGCAAGGTGCATTTTGAAAAAATACAATAAAGTAATGTAATTTATTCTAAAGGGGAAAATCTGGTCTGATGTTCTTCAAGTGGAATGTAATCAAGAAAAGCAAAATAATTACTTCATACTTTTTAAAGTAATGATTATGAACATTTTTATGGTGTTTTTAGAGTTCTGTTGAAAGTATTTTTCCATTTCTTTTGGCTTCATATCAACTGTTATGCTAAAAATAAAAAACACAAAAATTCTGTGATGAATCTAAAAATAAGCAACTGGAACAATTTATCGAAAGACGCCCATAAAAAAGTTTTGATTTTTCCTTTCTCTTTGTATTCTTTTATAATGAATCAATTGGATACCTGATATTTCTCAACAGATTTAGGCCAGTGAACCAGTGGTTCATTCTTTGCCACTAGCTGTCTTCAGACAGAGTGCCACCATAACTTTAATGTTCCACCTTTCGAAAGAGTAGGCCATTGTGTGCTGGTGGGAACAGATGACAAAATTTTAAAAAAACTGCAGACACACGGCAGCTGGATGTAAAAAAGCACACAAGTGCTTATTCCATTATCGACAACATAAACGAATGAATGAATGAATGAATGAATGAATGAATAAATAATAAATAATTAAGTAGATAGAATAGATAGATATGATAGATAGATAGATAGATAGATAGATAGATAGATAGATAGATAGATAGATAGATAGAATAGATAATAAATAAATAAATGGTCTCTCTGCTCGTTTCACTGCATGATGCTCATTGTTCCCTTGCTGTGGCTGTCAACACTGACGGGCAATGAGATTTCAAAGTTGGCTTTTTCTCTCCACCTGAAATTAATGCGTGTCCACGCACACAGATTCATATTTTATTCAACTAACCATGTGGTTCTCTCTCTATTTTTTTCAAAATTTCTCAACCAAAGTAAACACTCAAAAGAGACTCAAGGGAATCCATGTCAAATCATTTCCTTTGGAATGCTTCAGTCCCTTGTAAATATTCTAGATTTGAGCGGATTTTTGATAGAAGTTCTTTAAACTGCGCTCTCTCAAGTTTGTTTTAATCGTGTTTTGTTGGTCACCATTTTTCTCTTCACACCCACCCACATCGCACCCTACACTCACAGGTATGCAGACATAAATACATACACGCACATCCAATCTGAATGTGCAAAACACAACGGAACACATCGTGTGTGCAGATATGCAGGGTCCTTCTTCACACACAACACGCACGCACGCACACACACACACACACACCACCCCCCACCACCACCCCCACCACACACCCACACACACGCACACACACACACAACACACAAACACATAAATGCATAACGAACATGCAAAACCCACATATGCATGCACAGACTCTAGTTGTAGGCATGGATAAACTATCCCTGCCTCTGCCTCTCTATCCCTCTCTTCCTCACTCTCCTTCTCTGCCCCTGCTTATCTCCGCTCTGTTTGCCAGACTATGTAAACCCAGTCTGGCAAAATCACCCCAAAGGGAAATTGATAGACTGGAGATAGTCGGAAGGAGAGGCACTAGACATGTCATTAACCAGCATGAACACCACTTTTCAACAGGAGATAAACCTGTTCAAATTCGTAAAGAAAAATCCGCAAAAGAAGGAGTGATACTTGACTAGCAAAATTCTTCAAGACTGAATATAACACAGCAGATGTTAGGAAGAAGCAGCCAACACGACTTGGTTTAAGAACGGCATAACAAGTCTATCCAAGTACTTAAGTGTTAGTATCATTTGCAAAAGATAGCTTTTGGAGGCAATTATTTGTCCCCTAGTGTGATTAATCATGGAATGCTTTATAGCCAAATATTTTACCTGCACTTGTTGCTTGTTCCCTTATCAGACTCATGACGACTGTACTCTACAGGCTCTTTGCCTGAGTCGCCACTGAGATGTCTGTTTGGAATATCTTTTGCCGGAGCTAGTACTGCTCCAGATTGATTTTGTTGTAAGTTCTCTAATAAGCGCTTAAGCTGGGGAACGTAAAACAAAAAACAACAACAAGGACAAAAATAAATAACAAAAGTGTTCATTCCGAAAGAGATCAAAGGGAGCGAATGTTTTTCAAGTAAGATTTTTAAACAGAAAAATGACAACAGAGCAATCCTACAGGTATGGCATTAAGAGATTTGTCTGTGTTGACATGGCCCAGTTACAGGTAACTTTTCATCAAGTTCATTCTCTGCTGGCTTCATTCACAGAGTCTTCTGCTGACCCAAACATCCCTCAGGAATGAAGCCGAGAAAGTGACTGTTAGCAGTTATCTGAAAATAGCACAGACTTCAAGTTGGGATTGGATTTTCTGCCTGTATTTTTTAAAAACTTATGTTCTTTTGCACCTGACGTTCCATTGACAGACGTGGAGCAGTAAGCAATCTTCTCTATTCCAGTGGCTATTCTCAGACCTGGTGCCGCCGTGACTTTAATCTTCTCGGTTTCACGTGCACGATGCTCATTGTTCCGCTGCTGTGACTGTCAATACTGACGAGCAAAGAGATTTCAATCTGTTTGCTTTTCTCCCCAGCAGGTCTGTAGGTATGCATGCCCACACACACAAAAGGAATGAAATCAGAATGCGCAACACATAAACAGATCTCGACGTGTGCAGGCAGGTATGTTCATATCGCATGAACGCTTTTGGAATATCCCATATGCAAGAATGCTCAATGGAGGTTTTAGAATGCATGCACGAACAACTGCCTCCACGTACGCGCGTCAACATATTCACACACATGCAGAGATGCACATTATATTTCTGCAATCGAGCGCGGTATAACAGAAAGCTGTTCTCTCTTTTAAAGTATTTACCTCTTCTCCCATTCTTTCTTCTTTCCATTTTAGCTCTTTCCATCCCTCTCTCCTACATCTTCTTTCTGCCAATCTCTCTCTCTTCTTCTCTCTCTCTCTCTCTCTCTCTCTCTCTCTCTCTCTCTCTCTCTCTCTCTCTCTCTCTCTTACGATATTGTATTAAAGCAAATGTCTTGCTAATGTATAAAAATGTGTTCGTCACATTTACATTCCCCCTCAAAGTTTGCCTGTCCCAGTGGAATTAAACTAATGCTACATTTCCATACTCCATGAACTTGACTAAATAAAACGTTAACCTTATTTTATCGTCAGCTAGGAAGGAGTGGAGAATTATGCTGCAAATCAACCAAGCTGGAAAACTGCTTCAGCTCTTAGCTTGAGGCCCTAGCTGTGCAGACTATGCTAGCTGAGGCACCTAGCTGTGCCAAAGATCACCTCTAGCTCTCAGTGCTGTGCAAAGACTCACTCTGACTTGAAGGCACCTAGCTGTGCCAAAGACTCACCGTAGCTCTGAGGCACTAGCTGTGCCAAAGACTCACCTCTGTTAGCTCTGAAGGCACTAGCTGTCCAAATAGTACTCACCCCTACTGTTAGCTCCTTGAAGGCACCTAGCTGTGCCAAAGACTCACCTCTGCAAAACCAGTGAAAAATGAGCCACAGACCAACTCTGACAATGCTACTGACCGACTATTAGTGCCTCCTCTGCCCCAGACTCTAAGCCTGTGGAACACAGTTGCAGAGCCCTTTCGGAAAACATCGATGGATTTGTGGGTACTTACGTTTTTTGGACTCGAAGAATGATCACATCATAATCATGCTCCATGGTTTTAGCCTTGTTTTCTTGTTCCTAAGTTTTAGAGGGCAGAGAAGAGAGGTGAAAAGTATACCTGAACTTACCAGGATTATCTTTTCTCTCTCTCTCTCTCTCTCTCTCTCTCTCTCTCTCTCTCTCTCTCTCTCTCTCTCTCTCTCTCTCTCTCTCTCTCTCTCTCTCTCTTTCTCTCTTAATCTATTATTTTTACCCTTTCTACCTGTCTGATTATTCAAGTAAAAGTCTGGCAGCTGCCCCATCGAAAGAAAGCTGATGGACTCAAGACGATCTTAGAGGCAGTCCTTGGTTTGTCATTACATGGCACGATTGCCCTTCAAGTACGGATGAAATGATGCAACGTCTGCAGTGGAGATCTCTAGAGATGAACAGGAGATATACTTGTCGAGCACACCTCTACAGGGTCGTTGTTTTTTTTTTGTTTTTTTTTAAAAGTAGCTACCAGTAAAGGTTGAACACCTCTTAAGATCAGCACGACAAAGAACACGCGAGACTGAGAATGTGTATCAGAAAACCTATCAGAATTTTAGCTAAAAATAGTAATACCCAAACCATTTCCCCCCTAAAGCTGGCTAGAGGTGAAATGCTTTGCCTCAAGAGAATTATGCCCACATCATTAACAAGTAGAAAAAACCTAGTAGCTGGAGCATCTGTTTTAGTGATGTAAAGGGCTGGTGTTTGAGTCTCTGCTGATGTGTTCACGAGACAGGATCTTGGGCAACGGGATAGCCTAGTGGTCAGAATATTGCGCTCGCAATCTGACGACCCGGGTTCGAATCCCTTTTTAGGGGATTTTTTTCCTGGTGTTAACATCAGTGCTGACTCCACCCTCCCCAATAGTCCTTCAGATGGGACTTTAAACCGAGGCCCCGTATGCGAACGCGCGCAGAACATCTACACATGTTAAATCCTGTTCCACTTTTCGAAAGAGTAGGCCATTGTGTGCCGGTAGGAAGAGATGACACGACATAATTGACAAAACTGTATACACACGGAGACTGGAGGTAAAAGAACGACTGCTGATTTCATTATCCTCGATATAAAAGAATAAATCAAATCGAAATCAAATCAAATTCCATTATCCTCGTCGTAAAAAAAATCTAAAAAAAAGAATAGAAAGAGCTAACAATCTGTGTCAGCTTCATTTTCCTGCACGTCCTTCGAGTGATATCTATACACAAGTTTCGTGTGCAAAACGCATGCAGATGCCCATTAAAACTGCATTTTTATTTTCTTAGAACACTAGGCCAACTATTACTAGTTGTATTGATGACATTGACAATATCCATCATCTTTTCAACAACTGAAAGAAATTTTGCTGTTCACCCTTCTCTCTGTTTTTCATCTTTGTGTCTATTATTACTCTCTCTCTCTCTCTCTCTCTCTCTCTCTCTCTCTCTCTCTTCTCTCTCTCTCTCTCTCTCTCTCTCTCTGTTTACTGAAGGGATTCAGTGTAAGTCTATTGGGTTGGTTACGTAATCCTGTCAGTTCAGCAGTGGCAGTGTCTTAAGTCCCACGGCCAATTAGCAGTCTGGGCTGTCTGGTGGCATCGACCCTCCTTTTCTTTGATGTCTACAATGATGAGAGAGGAGAGAGAGAGAGGAGGAGGAGAGAGAGAGAGAGAGAGAGAGAGAGAGAGAAGAGAGAGAGAGAGAGAGAGAGAGAGAGGAGAGAGAGAGAAGAGAGCGAGAGAGAGAGAGAGAGAGAAGAGAGACAGACAGACAGACAGGCAGACAGACAGGACAGACAGACAGACAGAA
>CM060334.1:3063972-3068972 GCA_030674155.1 Stramonita haemastoma
TGCTCTACGTCTAGAAAATATACGTGTGCTCTGTTAGCAAAAGCCTTTTAAGTTTTAATGACAAAACTGAAGTAGTCAATTAGTCTGTGTAATGTTGTTCAACCTGTCAACACTTTACGTAAAGCCAAATCTTGGTAAAATTGTGTACAGGTGAATGATCAATATATCCTTTGGCATGAAAAGCAAAACCAATCTCTCCTCTCTCTCTCTCTCTCTCTCTCTCTCTCTCTCTCTCTCTCTCTCTCTCTCTTCTATCTATCTATCTATCTATCATTATCTATCTATCTCTATCTATCTATCTATCTATCTATCTCTCTGTGACTCTCTCTCTGGCGAAGGGGCGGTGTGAGAGGGAGGGGAAAATACAGAGTAGCCAAATGTTGAATGAAACAATCCCTGTTCGTCCTGCCGTGTTAAAGTCCCACCAGCCAATTAGCAGTCTGAACTGTCTGGTGGAATTGTACAATCCTTTTCTTTTACATTTACATTGATGGAAAGAGAGAGAGAGAGAGAGAGAGAGAGAGAGGAGAGAGAGAGAGAGAGAGAGAGAGAGAGAGAGAGAGAGAGAGAGAGAGAGAGAGAGAGAGAGAGAGGAGAGATGAGAAGAGAGAGAGAGAGAGAGAGAGAAGAGAGAAGAAGAGAGAGAGGAGAGAGAGAGAGAAGAGGAAGAGGAGGAGGCAAAATACACTATGTATGCACAAAGAAAAAGTCAAACAGCAAACAACAAAACGCGTAATTATACAGAAAGAGGATGAGGAGATTGTAAATAGGGATACAATTTAGAACATACAACAGCAAAGAAAAAAGTGAAGGACAGAAAACAAGAGAAAGAAAAAGGAAAGACAGAAGAAACAGACAATGAAGGAGTCGAGTATAAAAAAGAAAAGATAAAGAGACACAGAGACAGAAGACAGACAGACAGACAGACAGAAAAGGAGAGAGAGAGAGAGAGGGAGAGAGAGAGAGAGAGAGAGAGAGAGAGAGAGAGAGAGAGAGAGAGAGAGAGAGAGAGAGAGAGACAGAAGAGAGAGAGAGACACACAACAACACAGAGAGACACAGAGAGGACAGACAGACAGAAAAACAGAGACAGAGAGAGAGACAGAGCTAGAAGAGAGACGGACAGAAACACGAACATACAGACAAGACACACAGACAGAAACAAAACCAGCCATAAATAAAGTCACTCACCAGACGAGGAGCAGAAGCCTGCAGATTCACACAGTGACAGTCACCCCTCCACACTGGGCAGACAGAGCTGTCAGTCTGCCTTCTTCGCCACGTGCTCTAGCAGAGGGTATCCTGGGTGATCTGAAACAGCACAGGCACCACCTCTGTACAACCCCTACGTGAACCCAACAGCAGTGCAGGGCTTCTCTGAGGAGTAGCTTCATAGCCCCGCCGACCGCAGAGGCCATATCGGGACTCACAGACTGAGAAAAATAGACGGAGAGAAAAGACAGAGAATGGGGAAGCAATAATGTGAATGCATCGCTTGTTTGCTCATTCTGTTTTACCCGGAAACCAGAAAAGCAGGAAAATGCAATACATATCAGTCAGGTACAGGAAAAATCATGTCTTTGCGCTAAAAGATATAAAAGGAGGTAGGGAAAGGTCAAGGTGTGCCATAACCTATGTGGTCGTAGGGGAGCGAAACATCAGAGACCTCAGCTTCTCTAGGGGCCAGCATATTGAGAGCGGCGCCCATCTCCTCTCCCTCGCTGCTTTACCTTCCCTGACCCTAAAGAGGGCAGGTACCCATTGACAGCTGGGTGAACTGGGGGAACTGTACTGAAGCCAAGGCGCGCAAACGGTCACCCATCCAACTGGCAACCACGCTCGAAGCTGCTTTTCTTGACTGGGGGAAAGCGAGCGCTCTGACCACTGAGCTATCCCGTCCTTTTATATAAAAGGAACACACCAGAAGAAAAAAACCAGCAGACATTCCTGAACTAATAACCACAATGTGTGCCTCACCTCTGGCACAGTGTGCTCCGTGGTGCTCATCTTTGCGGTGTATCTCTTCTATTCTGATTACAGTGCAAACACGGCTCCACGCAGGAAGGAATGAAATAGGATGGGCGATAAAACAAGCCAATACAGACACTAAAAGAGTGTTGAAAGGGAGGGAGGGAGGGAAGGAAGAGAGAGACAGAGAAACAGAGAGACAGACAGACAGACAGGCAGACGTCTAGACAGACAGACAGAGAGGCAGGCAGACAGAGACAGACAGACAGACAGACAGACAGACAGAGACAAAAACAAAGACAAAGAGAGACAGAGACAGACAGAGAGAAAGTGAGAGAGAGAGAGAGAAAAACAGACAGAGACAGAGACAAAGACAAAGACAGAGAGACAAAAATATACACTGAAAGATAAACACGCAAATAAAAAGACAGACACAGAGAAAAAGAAGTAACCAGCCATAAAATAAAGTTACTGACCAGACGAGGATCAGCTGCCTACAGATGCACACAGTGACTGCCACCATTCCTCACTGGGCAAACAGAGCTGTCAGTCAGTCTGCCTTCTCCACCCCGTGTTCTAGTACAGGTATCCTCCTGCAGACCCACACAACTTCACTTTAAAAGCAAGAAAATTAACACTGAAGACATTTCTGTTGAGAAATGTTTCTAGACAATACAAGATCTTGCGCACACGTTAAAACCTGTCCCACTTTTCGTAAGAGTAGGCCATTGTGAGCCGGTGGGAATAGATGACAAAATTTACAAAACTGAATACACGCGGGGACTGAATGTGAAAAAAAGCATATGAGCGCTTATTACATTATTTTTTATATAAAGGAGTAAATAAATAAATATTTTTTTAAAAAATAATTCCCCATAACAACAAAACACTGCTTCTAACACCACTAATGTCACCTTCTCTTCTCCACTGCCCAAAACTGCAAAGGCCAAAGATATCGTTTAAACTAACAACAAAATGCCTTTACCATCTCATATTTTAATGCTGATAAGACAGACATAAAAGAGAAGTAGAGAGAGAGGAGTTCAAATTGGGATGGTGGTTGTGGTGGTGGTTGTGGTGGTGGTGGTGGTGGTGGTGGTGGTGGTGGTGGTGGTGGTGGTGATGGTAATGGTGGTGGTAGTGGTGGTGGTGGTGGTGGTGAAAATGATAAAGATGAAGATGATGATGATGATGGTGGTGACGGTGACGATGATGATGATGACGACGACAACGAAGATTATGATGGTGCAGAAAAAAAAATGAAAGAAGAAAAAAAATACATCACCGCCTTCCCACCAACATTATAACCATCCTCTACTCTCACTCGTAACACCACGTATCTTCTACCACTACCACTACCACCACCACCACCATCAACAACAACTTCCAACGAAAGATCACAGCCCTCGCAAGCTCTTAACGCGAGTATATCAGGTCTGACAGTGATAGCAAACGGACCCTCTCCATCCTCTCCCTGCAGACTGACATCAAAGCTTAGTTGGAGTTTCACGTGTCTATGGAATTCCTGGTGGATGCTTGCTGCCTCTGATGCAGACTTTTTCAGGAGGTATCACCGACTACTAACTTCGTGTTTTTTAAAAATAACTTTTCCATTAAAAATTCAGGAAAAGCTTGTGAAAGCAAAAAACTACTCCCATATTGTTTTAGTAGTTTTAGAGTATACTCCATGGCTACCTAAATGGTGGGAGAAAAAGGTCGCGTACGCAAACATCTCACCATTGGTGAAGCTCGGAGCTGTAGCCGAGTAACAGAAAAAAGAGTAGTGAAAATGTCAACACAGCAATACTAACAAAAGTTGTGTTTTTCTGGAAAAATGAACTGTCTTAGGGAGTCAGAGGAAAAGCACCTTGCGGAATAAGTTCTTCTAAAAATCAAAAGCAGTACATAACACAGCATATGCAATAGATATCATGAAACAGAACACCACATTTTTTAAAAACCAAAATTAATAATAATAATAATAATACATGGAATTTATATAGCGCTATATCTTGTAAAAACAAATCAAAGCGCTTGCACTCGACCCTCACAACAAACAACCAATGACAATAAATAATTCTAGCAAAATCGAAAGCACACACGCGCGCGCGCGCGCACGCGCGTGCACACACACACACACACACACACACACACACACACACACACACACACCTATAGAGGTTATACATTTTGACAGGGTGAATGGAATTTCAAATGTTGGAGGCAGGGACAAATAGGAGATGAAAACAGAAGGTAAAAATCTTAGGTTTGAAACAAGTGTGTCTTGAGGTTGGATTTAAAAGTGTCATATGTAGGCTTTTGCCGAAGGGATAGAGGGAGGTCATTCCAGATTGATGGACCAGAAATAGAGAAAGAGCGGCGGCCAACGGTAGATAGGTTGAATCTCGGAATTTTTAAGGATAATGTATCTGCATCCGAGCGGAGGGTACGAGAAGGTGTGTACACGTGAAGTCATTCACAGAGGTAGGAGGGTGCTGTTTTGTGGAGACATTTATAACAGAGAGTACTGATCTTTGACAGCAAGAAAAGCTGTTCTGCAGTTTGGCAAAAGGAAAACGAGTTCTTTCTCGCTGTTCACCCCCCCCCCCCCCCCTCAAAGATCTTGTCAGTCAGTCTGTTACAAAATGCATTTTTCTGTCAGAGGCAATTGTTGGCACCTTTGTACCTCAGCGAGTGGTGTGGAAAGTAGGAAATTTGTCTACAAGAAGAGATACGATGGTAGTGA
Source organism: Stramonita haemastoma (assembly GCA_030674155.1). NCBI lineage: Eukaryota > Metazoa > Mollusca > Gastropoda > Neogastropoda > Muricidae > Stramonita > Stramonita haemastoma. Next base: position 3,068,686 of record CM060334.1, read on the forward strand.
TAGGGATTAGAGAAGACTTTGCTGCGATGGGTGCCGGCAGCGAAAGAGAGAGAGAGAGAGAGAGAGAGAGAGAGAGAGAGAGAGAGAGAGAGAGAGAGAGAGAGAGAGAAGAGAGAGAGACAGACAGACAGACAGACAGACACACAGACAGACAGACAGACAGACACACAGACAGACAGACACACAGACACACAGACACACACACAGACACAGACTGACAGACAGACAGACGGACAGACACACAGACAGACACACAGACAGACATTTAGAAACAGACAGACAGACAG
>CM060334.1:3071472-3073972 GCA_030674155.1 Stramonita haemastoma
ACTCAAATAGTACAGTATTACCGAGAAATACTTATCAGTACAGTTATGAAAATGATCACCAATCCTTTGCAAATGTTATTTAGAAGTCATCAGTTAGCACACTGGTGGAAATCATGCATATACACTGTGAAAAAACAAGGGCCCTCGAACAAAACAGTATTTAACGCTTTTAAAATTAAACTTGAAAATAGTTTAAGGTATGGTCTCTTTGATAAAATAAAAAGACCCAGTTAGACAGTGGTATGAATGCTTTGATTTGTTCTCTTTACAAGATTCAGCGCTACACAAATTCCATTGAATATCAATAATAATACAAGATATATAATTCCACGTATAGAGGCTTCCTTCAACAGAACGTGTTGTCTCTTGCCAATAGCATGGTACCATGTGCTGCTATTGTGCACACCCGTGAGGAAGATGAAGGGAAGTTTGCTGTAGTGAAAGAGTAGGGATTCTCTTCCATCCTCTTCCCACACACACTTTACATAAGCTGATTTTTCCCTGAAAGCATTTTCACTAGGCTTACTACTTACTGTTAAGTTCATACTTAAACTTTTCAAGCTGTGTTTAAAAGTTTGCAGGGGAGAAACGAGCCCCGTCACGTTCAACTAGTTCAAGAGATATTGCATAAGACTCAGGTACTAGTGATTGTTCAAGAGATATTGCATAAGACTCAGGCACCAGTGATTGTTCCAGACATATTGCATAAGACTCAGGTACTAGTGATTGTTCAAGACATATTGCATAAGACTCAGGTACTAGTGATTGTTCAAGACATATTGCATAAGACTCAGACACCAGTGATTGTTCAAGAGATATTGCATAAGACTCAGGTACCAGTGATTGTTCCAGACATATTGCAGAAGACTCAGGCACCAGTGATGGTTCAAGACATACTGCAGAAAGAGTCAGTGCAGTACACAATTGCTAAAATTACTGCCGTAAGATTCAGATTGCTGAAAACTTATTGCAGTAAAATTTAGATTGCTGAAAACATATTGCAGAAAGATTCAGATCACTGAAAACATATTGCAGAAAGATTCAGATTGCTGTAAACATATTGCAGAAAGATTCAGATCACTGAAAACATATTGCAGAAAGATTCAGATTGCTGTAAACATATTGCAGAAAGATTCAGATTGCTGTAAACATATTGCAGAAAGATCAGATTGCCGAAAACCTATTGCAGAAAGATTTAGATCCTTGAAAACATATTGCAGAAAAGATTTAGATTGCTGGAACCATACTGTATTTATTATACAGATTCAGATCGCTGAAAACACACCGCAGAAAGACACAGTGCACCACTTGTCATTGCTCAAGACACACTGCATAAGATTCAGCGCAAGTGCCTCAGAGACTCCACGGGGAGATAAGGGAGAGAATCCGCCTGTCAATGTCAAACTGGCTTCCCCGGGTTTAAAATGGCGTCGTCAACAGGATCACTATCGGCGGTGTGCCGGTTGCAGGAAAGAAAAAGCGTCCATTAGTTCAGCGCCATCGATAGTTGAAGTGCTGCTGACAGGGCCGATAATGTACTGCCAGTGAGTGAGTCGAATGTGTACGACTTTTGGTGGTAAAGTTCATACAGAGAGAGAGAGAGAGAGAGAGAAGAGAGAGGAGAGAGAGAGAGAGAGAGATGGAGAGAGAGAGAGAGAGAGAGAGACACAAGATACACAGACACACAGACAGACAGAGAGAGAGAGTAGAGTAGGAGAGTATGCCAATGTGATTCGTGTGTGTGTGTGTGTGTGTGCGTCGTGCGCGTGCGTGCGCGTGCGTGCGTGCGTGCGTGCGTGTGTGTGTGTGTGTGTGTGTGAATGGCACAAGCTATTCCAGGGCACTCTCTGTGAATGATGAAGAGTGTTGCTTCCTTGGGTGGTGTCGCAATGTTTCTCCCACAAGCGCAACTCCAGTCAGAACAGAATTTCAAAATGTCTTTCCCCTTGGCTACTCGGCTCACTGTCCCTGCTCATGCATAGTTAATGGCGGTGACGAGTGGGGAATGTTTGGAACGTTGATGGCAAGGAAACAACGGTCATTTACACAACACTGCTGTGAATGACATCCACAGATTTGGAAAAATTGATTTTAAAAAATAATTTTATGAAAGAAAATTAGTATAAAAAAGACAGCTACTTACGGAGTTATCACTTATGTGACAGCTTTCTTCTCAAGTAATGGAAGTGAATCAAGAGTTTCTTTTTATTCTTCTGGCTCTAGTAAGTGTTCATGGTGTTGGGTGTTTTTTTTTTTTATACTTTTCTAATAAATGCTAAAGAGAATCAAGAAATCAAATATTATATTTCGATCTATAGAGAGCTTATAAGCCTGTGACTGGTTCCCTCTCCCCCTTCAGCCCTAGGACTTCAACAGCAGGAGGCAGTAACCCTTCCCTGTCAGCACCATATACTTTCCCTGGACCATGACAAACAACAGAGGAAAGTCACAGGGTTCCCTAATTCCCTAACATCCCACGAAAACATCCATCCCCCCAATA
>CM060334.1:3078972-3091472 GCA_030674155.1 Stramonita haemastoma
AATTTTAAATTTCTGCCGGTGTGACAACAGAGGCTTGGGAAGAAATTCAATCAGAGCAGCGCCCCCAAAAATGTTATTGTGGACGAAAAGGAGCAGGGTCATCTCCATGTCCTAAATCTTTTTCTGTTGTCTGTCTGTTTGTCTGTCTGTCTGTCTGTTGTTTTGTCTCCCCCTATTAGTTGTGACTTCTAATGTAGTCTTTCAGAGCAAGGACCGGGTGAAAAAAGTATGTTCCTCTTATCTGTTAATTCTGGAAAATAAAGATTTCTCTCTCTCTCTCTTCTTCTCTCTCTCTCCTCTCTTCTCTCTCCCCCTCTCTCTCCTCTCCCCCGTGGAGAAAATTAGTGTAGTACTATGGTCCGCGGTTTAGAGTGAATAATAATCCCTGTCAGTCTACCATTGCCCAGCAGAGTTGAGACACCAGGAACCCCAAAAGCCGGGCTGTGCTGTCCTTTCATTGGTTGTTCACTTGTTCTTTCCCCCCTGTATGTACAGGGAGAGAGTGAGAGAGAGAAGGGCCGGGGGAGAGATGAGAGAGTTTTTAAGAGTGGAGAGAGATGAGAGGAAGAGAGAGAGACAGAGACAGAAACAGAGACCCCCAGAGACAGATAGCAGAGAGAGACAGAGACAGAGACGGGGAGGACAGAGACAGAGAGAGACACAGAAGAGAGAGAGAGGAGGAAGACAGAGACAGAGACGAGGGCAGAGACGAGAGAGGGGAAAGAAACCAGAAGAGACAGAGACAGAGGAGACAGAGTAGAGACGAAACAGACTTTGTGACAAAATGTTTGGACAGGATGAAGAAAAGAAGGGGGGGGGGAAAAGGGGAAAGATGAGAGAGAAGGGGAGGTATGGGGGGGATCTGAGAAGAGGAGAGGGGAAAATAAGAGGGGAGAGACTCGATTGAATGCAGGACGGACAAGACAGACAAACGGACGGACAGAAGGAGATTGGGGCAAGAAAAGGACCAGAAGACAGAGAGCTTTGACAGACACGACATCCTGACAGAAAGAGAAAAAAACAGATAGGATATGCAATAATTATACATCCAGGAAACTAGCGTTATAATTCACTCACCAACGAAGAGCAGCAGCTACAGGTGCATTACAGTGACTGTCACCCACTCCACTGAGGCGGTCAGTCTGTCTCCTGAGGCAATACATCCAAATTTACCATTGTTTAAACGCCTGTCATCATTGTCAGGGATCAATTATGCAGGACTGTGCATATATACGCCAAGAAACAAAAAGAATAATCTGAACTACTTGTGTTGACAATACAAAATTAAATACAGTATTTCAACACAATATTTATAATACGCTTCAGCATCAACAAAACCCTCCAACAAACAACCATACTGCTGATATTAGATTAAGTGTCTCTCCTATAAATGGAAATACTATAACAACTTGTGTTCATCATAAAAGGGAACTAATAAATTATATGTCCTGTATAATATTTCTGGTCCAGATTCCAACTAATATGATAAAAAAGGTTATCAAGGTAAAGGTGTCCCATAACCTAAGGCGGTCGTAGGGGGAAGCGAGGGCAATCAGAGACTCGGCATCTCTAGGGGCCAGCATGTTGAGGGCGGCGCCCCATCTCTCTCCCTCGACTTAACATGATACATTTACATAAAAACATGGCATTGCAGGGTATCCTGCTGTTTGGGGCCTATTGCAGACAAGGACTAGTATACTTTCCTGTGAGTTGATACCTAATGTTACCTTTAGTATGAACATTAATTTTGTGCTTTTGAAGATGGGAAATGAACAGATAGAAGTATCAGGTAACCAGTGGAAGAGATTGCAAGAGGAGGAGTAATATGTGTGCTGTGCGTGTGTGTGTGTATGTGTGTGTGTGAGTAGAGACGGGAGTAGAGAGAGAGAGAGAGAGATGAGTAAGAGATGAAGAGTAGGAGAGAGAGAGAGAGATAGAGACAGATACAGAGAGAGACAGAGAGAGACAGACATGAAGACAGACAGAGAGACAGAGAGACGAGAGACAGAGAGACAGAGAGAGAGAGACAAGAGCGAAGTAAGCACACTGGCTGGTCATGATGTCAAGACAGCATAAACATTGCTCAAGGCTAGCACCACAGTCTATAAAGAGGGAACGACCCTGAGAGTTAAAAAACTGCGGGGGTTGGAATTGGAATTCAAGCAGGACATGAGTCTCCTTACAGAGCCAAGGACAAGCGCCAGACCAGTGACTTTTTCTCTATTTCTGTGGAGGGACACTCTGTTGTGGTGGTCTGCTTTATGCAAATCCGCGATATTGAGTCGACTAGACAAAGTTTCTGCTTCCTCACCTACCTCCCCCCCCTCCCCGTCCCGAAATCCCTTCTCCTTCTGTTTTCTCACAGTCTTCCTCTGTCTTGTCTTCCTCTGTCTGTCTTACCTCTGTCTGTCTTCCTCTGTCTGTCTTCTCTGTCTGCTATTCCAACTTTTCCTCACCAGTCCAGTCTGAAGTATGCTATCTCCCGTGTGCTACTTTTGTTTTATGGTTCCTCCTGGTTTCCTCATGTATTACATTGATTCAGGTCTTGGGTTAGCCCCTCCTACTCCGTCTGTTTTTCTCTTTTTGTCATGTCTGTGTGGAGGGAGGGAGACAGCAGAGAGAGAGACGAGAGGAGAGAGGAGGAGGTAGAGTGAGAGAGAGAGAGAGAGAGAGAGAGACAGACAGACAGACAGACAGACAGACAGACATAGAGTGTGGAGGGAAGGAGGGAGGGAGGATAGAGAGAGAGACAGAGGCAGGAGACAGACTGACAGTGAAAAAAAGTATGGGAATGCTTACTCTGTTTGCTTGGAAAATAATGATTTATTCATTATTCATTTCTCTCTCTCTCTCTCTCTATCTCTCTCTCTCTCTCTCTCTCTCTCTCTCTCTCTCTCTCTCTCTCTCTATCTCTCTCTCTCTCTCTCTCCTCTCTTCTCTCTCTCTCTCTCTCTCCCTCCCCCCCTGCTCCCCCCCTCTCTCTCTCTTCTCTCTCTCTCTCTCTCTCTCTCTCTCTCTCTCTCTCTCTCTTCTCCCCCTCCCTCCTCTCTCCCTCCTTGTCCACTCGGGTTACACACTGGTCGCAATCTAACAGACATAATTGTGATTAATGCCACCACTCAGGCTCCAGACAGGCACGGGTAACAGCTGCAGCGCAGCAGCAGCAGTCTGTACTGTGAACGAAAGGAAGGAAGAAAGGAAGAAAGAAAGATAAGAAAGAAAGAAGAGAATGAAAGAAAGAACGAGAAGAAAGAAAGAAAACGAAGAAAAGAAAAGAAAGAAGAAAGAGGATAGACGAGAAAAAGATATAGAAAAGAAAGGAAAAACGATTTAAGAAAGAAGAAAGAAAGTAGACACTAATATAAAAGAACTTTTTGTAAAATCAAAACTCCGCTACTATCCCCGTCCACCACTGCCACTTATCAATTACTTCGATCCTTACTTTTTAACACACAAACTCTCTCTCTCTCTTCTCTCTCTCTCATCTATCTCTCCTCTCTTCTCCTCTTCCTCTCCTCTCTCTCTTTATTTCTTTCTTTTTTCTATTCTTTCTTCTTTCTTTCTTTTACTCTTTCTTTCTTTCTTTCTTTCTTTCTATCTTTCTTTCTTTCTTTCTTTTTTCTTTCTTTTTTCTTTCCTTTCTTTCTCTTCTCTTCTACCCTTTTTCATACCCCACCCTAGCCGGACACCTCCTGAAAGCTCTCGGATATGTACGTATTAAATTCTGCAGACGGTTAACTAAAATCTCTTCATCTTGTCCCTTCTGGAACAGATCAAAACAAGCAATGGATGTCTTGCTGCTGCTTGATGTCGCTTTCAACATTCTTTTTTCAAAACATGGCATGGCTTCTTTCTTCTCTTTTCAAAACCTTTATTTTTTTTAGTATTCATTAAACATGCTAGTCTCCAGCTCATCCCAGCTGTAATTGGGTCCTTCCCTCTTTAGGGGTCAGGGAGGTAAAGCAGCGAGGGAGAGGAGATGGGCACTGCCCTCAATATGCTGGCCTAGAGAAGCTGAGTTCTCTGATACTCGCTCCCTACGAACCACACTAGGTTATGAAGGACTTTATTTTTTTTTAAATCATAAACATTTTGTGAAAAAGAAACGTCAACTTCTATTTTTCTTGGTCAATTTAGAGTATTGTGATGTTTAGATAGAAACAAAAAGTTGACTACAATCTTTGACAGAAAACTTTTAGAAAGATAGGAATTACTTTTGGATTTTAAAAACATTGTTTATTCATATACACACACCTCAAGCATACACCAATGCAGTAGGGAGAAAGGCATCATGTTATATCTTTTTTTATGCCGAAATCGGTCATGTTTTTTTACTAAAAGGACTTAGCCTCACTAAGTTCTTTTCTTTCAGAGTAGGTGGGGTTCTGGTGTTTGTCCCACAGAGACCATGAAAGCAGAGGAAACCGCTTTCTTAATAGTGATACAGACACTTGAAGAAGGGTTGTGTGTTTTGGCAAAAGGGAGGAATTCTTTCCTGCTACCTGTGCTTGAAAGTATGCCAGTCTGTTGTACAAGGTTATTAGCAAAAAAGTGCGCTGGAAAGAGTGAGAGAGAGAGAGAGAGGAGAGAGAAGAGAGAGGAGAGGGAGAGAGAGATGAGGAGCGTAGAGGTTTGATGAGAGTAGGACGAGAGAGAGAGGCGAGAGATGAGATGAGAGAGAGAGAGAGAGAGAGACAGACAGACAGACAGACAGAGACACGGACCAGTCAGGACAGACAGACAGACAGTCAGACAGACAGATGCAGAGATAGACATTGACACAGATCATACATACACAGGACGGCATGGCAGACAGATGGATAGATAGATAGATAGATAGATAGTTAGGATAGATATTTAGATAGATAGATAGAAGACAGATAGGAAAGATAGATAGAAGATAGATAGAATAGGATAGATAGATAGATAGATAGATAGATTGATAGATTAGATAAAGGAACAGGCCAGACAGACCGACAGACGACCGACAGACAGACTGACGGACCGACCGACCGACCGACCGACCGACCGACCGACAGACAGACAGACAGACAGGACAGACAGACAGGACAGCAGGACAGACAGACCGATATACCTAGACAGACAGCCAGATAGATAGAGACACCACATAGAAACAACACAACAGACTGACACGAGAGAGCAAGAGAAGAGAAAAAATAAGTAGAAGATGTAGTCAATGACGCAGAAATGATAAGACAGATATACATACGTCACACGTGCACGCACGCAACGCACAACAATTATTCACACACACTTACACAACACACACAAACAGCAAATGAAGAGTGAAAGAGGGAGAGAGACAGAGACGTAGAAGTAATGGAGTCGCAGACAGCTATAGAACAGACAGAGGCAGAGGTCAGAGACAGAGAGATTAAGTGGAGGTATTGCTTGCTTGCTCATTGCCCTTATTCTGGAATCGGAAGACCTGATAATCAAGGAAAACGTGATACCCTCCAGCCACTATAATGGGGAAAAACCTGTTTCGGTACTGCGAGATAATTATGACAGCAACAAACAAAAAAAAAGATCAAATAAAGATGCTTCATAAACCAATAAACAGGAAAGCTATCGTGCTTCAACTTTGGGCTTTATGTGGTCTGTGCGCTAATGTCGTACATTAACTGTCTCGGCCTAACAACGCAAACATAGTTGCTTAGCAGGAAAAAAGTACAATGTGTGAAACAAAAATAGCATAAACAGGACAAAAAAGACTAAGAAGAGAGAGAGTGGAAAGGAGGAAACCAGACGAGGGAGAGTCTGTGAGAGCAGAGAGAGTGAGAGGAGAGGAGTGTGAGAGTGAGGAGAGAGCACGAGAGACAGAGAGACAGACAGACAGACAGACCAGGACAGTCAGACAGAGAGACAGACAGACTGACAGAGACCAGAGACGAGAGAGAGACCAGAGAGAGAGAGTGAGAAAAGAAAGGAAAGAGAGGACAGAGAGAGACAAGCGACCAGAGCGACAAAGAGACAGAGACAGACAGATAGAGAGACAGACACACAGACACACAGGACACACAGGACACCAGATGAGAGGTATTCTGTTGAGGGAGAGAGAAGGTGTATGATAGTTCAATTATTAAGCGGGAGAAATTAAGATAACAGATAATTTCCTGATGTCTTCTTACATCAAAGCCACCCCACCCTCAATGGGACAAGTATTAAAGAAAGAACGAAATTACTCATGTTCAGTTTAGGCACAGCTTGGAAAAGAAACTGAAAATTTTTGACAATGTCTGTTTTTCATTGTACATTAATGGATCTCCTTAAAGTGTTTTGGTCATTTAGGTAAATGGTATGTTTGTCTAATATCTGCAATGTATGTGTGTGTGTGCTGTTGCGTTCGGCTGCGTGGGCGGTTGTGTGGTGTGTGACGTGTGTGTGGGTGTGTGTGTGTGAGTGTGTGTGTGTGTGTTGTCGCTTTGTGTATTGAGTGTGTATGAGTGTGTGTGTGTGTTGTGTGTGTGTTTTGGTGTGGTGTGTGTGTGTGTGTGTGTGTGTGTGTGTGTGGTGTGGATGTGTGTGTGTGTGTGTGTGTGTGTGTGTGTGTGTGTGTTGTTGTGTTGTTATGTGTGTGTGTATGAGTGGTGTATGAGTGTGTGTGTGTGAGTGTGTGTGTGATGTTGTGAGTGGGTGTGTATTTGGGTGTAGTTGTGTGTGAATTGTGCGTGCGTGTGCGTGTGTGTGCGTGCTTGTTTGTGTCGTGTGTGTGTATGATGTGGGTGGGGAGTTGTAAGCGCACGCCGCGCGCGTTTATTATGCATGGGATTGCATGTGTATGTAGAGAGTGTGTGTATGTGTGCTACTGTCTGTCTGTCGTCTGTACCTGTCCACAGTCGGTCTATCTCTGTGCATAATTTTTAAAAAAATTATTGACCTCATATGCATTTCAAAAGAAAGAAGTTTACTTTTGTCGGACAACATTCCATTCATTTCCCTTTAACAGGCCTGACAAGAATCTTATTGCCACACAAAGTACAAATAATCAGTCATCATTGTTTATGTAAAGACATGTTTTTTACAGTACATCGTCACAGTATATTCTTTAACATTTTGAATTGTACTTAATTTTTAAAAAATCTCTTGAATCAAAGCCCCTGTGTTAAGTTGTTGCAAACAACTTTCAGAATGTTTTGCTCTAGTGCTATGGACCTCTTTGGAGTGAAACGAACAAAGTTATTAGCAACAACAGCACGGGACTGAAACCATCCCTGAGAAGCCAAGGTTGATAGCCAGCCTAGATCTTTCCACCATTTCTCATTACTACCAACATGTATGGCCATGTGGTAACACCCAGAAGCGATAGGAGGTACAGTCTCCGTGGGTTCGATAACTGCCGAAGGAGCTGTTGAAGCAACGTCCAGTTTTGGAACCATCAGGGAAAGATGCTGAGAGCTAGTTCTTATGGCTTGGCTTTAATGTTTTTGCACAGTCCACTCGTCGTTATTGCTTCTGTCTCGTTCGAAGTAAGCTTGATATCTTGTTTGATAAGTAAGCTACCATCTGTTTGAAAGTAAGCCTCTATTACTGTTTGAAAGTATCTTGTTTGAAAGGTATCTTTGTTTGTGAAAGTATCTTGTTTGAAGTATGTTGACAAAACTCAACTATTCTCTCGTCTTCATTTTATTCCTCTGAGGTTTTGCTGTGCTTACGACGTAGTAACGTAGTAATGGCTCATTCATTCCACCTAGAGGATTCTTCTCTCTCTCTCTCTCTCTCTCTCGCTCTCTCTCTCTCTCTCTCTCTTCTCTCACTCTCTCTCTCTCTCTCTCTCCTCTTCTCTCTCATCTCACTCTCTCTCTCCCTCCCTCCGCGCTGTGTGTGTGTGTGTGTGTGTGTGTGTGTGTGTGGAGGGTGATGTGTGTGTGTGTGTGTGGTTGTGTGTGGTGTTGTGTGTTGTGTGTGTAAGTGTGGGTGTATGTGTGAGAGAGTGTGTGTGTGTGTGTGTGTGTGTGTGTGTGTGTGGGAGTGTGTGTGTGTGTGTGTGTAAAGTGTGTGTGTGAGAGTCAGTGTGTGTGTGCGTGTGCGTGGCGTGTGTGTGTGTGTGTGTGTGTGTGTGCGTTGGTACATGCGTGCGTGCTTGTGTGCGTACGTGCGGTGCGTTGTAGTGCGTGCGTGGTTATCCTGCTGGCACAAGCAAGACAACAGGTATTGTGTCACCTGTGAATATTTTAGGGGCTGCTGTGACAGGGGCAGATAATTCGCCCGTCAGTGGCACAGAACTTTATTGGCCTCCTCCGTGGACCGCACGGGGTGGGGTGGGGGGGGGGGGACTGCTGGCCGCTTTCCCGTGCAGAAAGCCTGCAGAGTATTTGAAACACATTTGTGAATGGGGGCTGAGTGCTGTTTTCTTAGTGCGTGTGCATTTTTTTGGGGGAGGGGCGGTCTCTTGAAACTGTACTTGATATCAAAGCAGCGTTTGAAAGCCTTTCACTTCGGCAATATCACTAGCTTGCCACCCTGCTGATGCTGGCTCATGGATGAAATGTTTTTAAAACGATAAAAGATGTGGAATCTTGTTATGTGAATTAGTTGTTGCCGTTGACGTTGAAAGCTTTCACGAATTTAATTTTCTTTAAAAACAGCATAAGAAGACGATTTTTTGAGGGTAAAAACGATAAATATGTGAATGTATGACAGCAGCGCACGCTGAGCAGCAGAAGCAATCAAAATTTTTTGGTTTGGGGCCTTCTGTTGTTCGGTGATAATAATCTGCTGCTTTAATCTGAAAAATTGCCTTATAAAGGGGCCAGCTGGACACACCATGTGCTTTAATTCCTCAAATAGGCACGCGTCATGCTCGCTGATTCTCCAAAACCTACACCCCCCTCCCCCCCCCCCGGCAGCCAAAGCCTAATTCTCCCCAGTGTTCCCAACTCACTCTAAAACCCATGCCAATCAAAAGCATCCACCTGGTCAATCTTTTATCACGCCATTTGCTTTCGAATATCACATCATCCTGACCATAATCCAATAATCTCCCGCATCCTGCAATCAAAATCACCCCCACCTAGCTATCAAAATCCACCCCCATAGCAATCAAATCACCCCACCTGCCAATCAAATTCTCCCCTCCCTGCACCATCAAAAATCACCCCACCTGCCCATCACAACTCCCCCCCCCCACCCCACCCTATCTGCCATCGCAAATTCGCCCATCCAGGAAAAAGGATAGTTCACTGGAGGGCAATGCTTGGTCCGTTCCCTGTCCATGGTCTGTGGAAATAGAAGAGCAAAACTAAAAAATAAAAAGGTCCGAGTGTCTGTTCTCTCATCCAACATTATCCAACTATTCCTGTCATGCAGCTCACTGATCGCTCCGTAATAACTGCCAGCTTTAGGGCGAAAATTGAATCGAACTCACAACACATAAAAAAATGTCATTATACAAAAGAACAATGAGGAGGGTCATACTCATCATACATAATATCCTGCCAGCTCTCTCTGTCTCTTCTGTCTCTGTCTCTCTGTGTCAGTCCCTCTGCCTGCCGTCAGGTCCGTCCCGCCACGCCGCCTCTCCTTCTCTCTCTCTCTCCTCTCTCTCTCTCTCTCTCTCTCTCTCTCTCTCTCTCTCTCTCTCTCTCTCTTTGCTCAGTCCTCCTGCATGTCGTCCGTCCGTCCTTCCGCCCCCCAACCCCTCTCTCTCATCTCTCCCTCTTGTATAGCTGATGCCTTTGAATGATTACACTTATAACACGAGCTACGTCCAAAAATTTATTCAAACCTTTACCAGAAAATATAGGGGCTCATTTTGAGAAGAAACGTGTGAAACATATTGGCCTCTTGCGATGATAAATTCTCTCTTCTCTCTCTCTCTATCTCTCTCTCTCTCTCTCTCTCTTCTACTCTCTCTCTCTCTCTCTCTCTCTCTCTCTCTTCTCTTTCTCTCAATTGTGCCATGTCTCTAAATTCAATCTATCGTAATGTTTAATTTTTCATACCTTCTGAAAAATTTGATCGCTTTTGGACCTCTTTTTCCCATATTACAAATAGCTGCTTTGTATGGTTTATGGTCTGTCTGAAAGATGGTTTACGAAACAGCTGTTTTTTATACAGTCCATAATTGTGTCGCCCACCCCCATAATGAGACGAGTGCACATGAGGTCAAATTTTTATTTATTGACATGTTATTAATGTGCAATAAAGTGGCTACCCAAATTTCATAAAAAACAGATTGAAAAATCGGACAATTCTGTGCAACATTATTACAAATTGAAATGATAGACTGCAGGATGTGACAAAATGAGAAACGGGCAAAGTTTATTTTAGTAACAGGTTGTCAGAATGAGTGCTTTGGTAGTATTTTCAAAACCCCATTTAAAAGCAAAAGGAATAAAAATTTTTAGCTTGATATTCCATTATAAGATAAATAAAACAGATCTAGTTTAATAATCAATCAAAATCACAAAATTGAAACTTGACCCCCACCTGCCTTTAAAGGCTCCTAGCCCCAAAATTGGGGTAATGTGCAAAGCGACTCATTCGTGGTGGGAGCGCCACAATTTCTCTTGTCATTAAAGAAAAATTGATAGGTCTTTCGTTTGCCCGTGTGGTTTGCTTCGTCTCTTCCCATGCCGTGTACTTTTTTTCCCTCTCATTATTATCATTATTTCTATATTATCATTATCGTTATTATTGTTACCCTACCTTCATCATCATTATCATTATTATTTTCATTAAAAATTATCAGTATAATAAATCACTGTATTAATTTTACTGGGTATCCATCCCCATCTCTCTCTTATCTCTCTCTCTCTCCCCCTCTCTCTCTCTCTCCTCCCCCTCTCTCTCCTTTTCTTCTCTCTCTTCTCTCTCCTCTTCTCATGAAAATGTAACGTCTTGTCAGTGTTTTCCGGGACATTGATTCTTTGATTAGCCTCATTGTTATCTGTAGTCTGCCTTTCTAGTTCTTTGTCTGGGGGTTTGGGAAAAAAAAACATGGATTGTGGCTGATTTTCGCTAGTGAAGAGTTAGCTTTCTTTATTTTTCCTTTTTTGGGTTTGTTTTTTTCTTCTCTCTCTCTCTCCCTCTGTCTCTCTCTCTCATACACCACACAAACGCGCGCGTGCACACACAAACACTACACACGGGTACAGGGTTACTAGAACAGAAATCATGGGGAAAGGTCATTTAAACAAAATCAGCGAAATGGGGGGAATTGTTTTTCTAGGGACTGCGATCAATACCGATAATTTAACATTTGTGAAAACCCTGCAAAGACTTGTGTTTTTATTTTTAGAATGAAAACTAAATGAATTGAGAACCAAATTTCAGCAAAAATGGTATATGTTTGTGTGGTGAGAATATACACCAAAACCCATTACTTTTTGACTGCCAGATTGTAGTTTTCATGCCCCTTTTTTTTGGGAATTTTCCTTACCAGTATTTTCAATAAATTAAAAATTGGCATTGGGAAAATTTTGAAAGGTCTCTGTTACAGTCCCTTAGGACATTTGTTATAGGGTTTCATTAATGTGTGAGTTGTTTTTTTATGCTTTTTTTTTTTCCTGGTTCCATTATCAAGTTTCTTTGTGTGGTGGGTTGGGGTGAGGGTGTTTTTTTGTTTGTTTTTTAACACTTTTTCCCCGTCTTTTTTTATCACTAAAAGTGAACAGAGTAAAATTGAAGACAACAACCCAAAAACAAACAAAACACACACACACCAAGAGCTATTGTGTTTCACTCAAACCGGTGCGTGCAAGCTCTCTCTCTCTCTCCTTCTCTCTACTCTCTCTCCTCTCTCTCTCTCTCTCTCTCTCTTTTCTCGTTTTTTTTTCTCTCTCTAGTGACACAATACAAACCCCATTTTTCTCCCAACCCTAACTCCCCGCCTCCTCCCTTGTTTAATGTTTTGACATTTATACTACAATCAGGAAAGGGACAAAAAATAGGGGAGGATGCCTTTTAAACCGCAAATATCGCCTCGCCCTCAGTCACCACAAACTGCAATCATTTTGGCACTGCACACCCGCCTCAACAACAAACCAATGGGGCCTACTTTCAGACAGGAAAACGAAAAACACAACACAGAGAGAGAGAGAGAGAGAGAGAGAGAGAGAGAGAGAGGGGGGGAGAGGAGAGAGAGAGAGAGGGGAGAGAGAGGGGAGAGAGAGGGGAGGGGAGAGAGAGAGAGAAAGACGGAAAGACGGAAAAAAACAGAGACGACAGGGGGAGGGCAGACAGGGGCAGGGCAGAAGGCATAGATATAAAAGACTGAGACGACAGACAGACATTACAGAGAGAAAGAGGGGAGAAGAGAGAGAGAGAGAAGAAGGGGGAGAGAGGGGGGAGAGGGGAGAGAGGGGGGAGAGAGAGGGAGAGAGAGGAAAAAGGAAATGAGAGAGAGAGAGGGGAGAGAGGGGGAGAGAGAAAGACAGACAGACAACAGAAGACAGACAGACAGACAGACAAAAACAGAGAGAAAGAGAGGGGAAGAGAGAGAGACAGACGACAGAGACAGATAAACAACGGGACAG
>CM060334.1:3101472-3103972 GCA_030674155.1 Stramonita haemastoma
AGCTTGACCAGAGAGGCAGAAGGTTTAGTGTGCCCGCAGACATAAATAGAAGATCTGGAGTATTGAATTGATATCCACCATTATCATGAACATTCTTTATTAAACAGTTGCAGGCATTAGTTGGGGAAATGGGAAGTATACAAATGCCGCCCTTACCCCCTCTACCCAGTAATGTCAACCTTTAAAAACAGTATTTTGTACCATAAAAACAAAACATTTTCATCATTAAAGACAATATTACTATTCCTCGTAAATATAATAGTTTCCAGAATGTTTTCCCCAAAGTACTTTTTTCTTGCAAATAAAAACAGTGAATTGCATCATGTAAAACCAAAAATGTTGCAGTGGAAGCGTAATTGTAACCTAAACCTATGTTCCAAAATGGGTATCTATTGGATAGAAATACTGATTATACATATTCCTTTTGGCAATGACCTGTCCATGTCTAAGTGTATTCAAAAGACACCAGCGATATTTTCTAAATAAAAATGGCATTTTGTTAGTTAGTTAAAACTTGTCCTTCCAAAACAAAGTATTTTGCATAAAAATAGTACACCAAAGCAGCTCAACGAATCCATCAATCAAAATAATCATTGTCATACAGCTACACTTACTGCAACGGTAAAAAAGTTACCGTTTTCATACCCCAACTCTATTTTTTTTATAGCGATACTGATTTTCATGCCTTTCGACACGATTAGTCTCCCATAATATCGTAGAATGTTTCTATTTTTTAGAGCAATATTGACTTGTATGGCTTTTGACACGATTGGTCTCCAATGCGATCGTAGAATTAGTCTCCCATACGATCGTAGAATGCTTCTATTTTGTTTATAGCGATATTGACTTGTATGGCTTTTGACACGATTGGTCTCCCATACGATCGTAAAATATTTCTCCTTCTGAGCCCAGACATGATGTATGGCCAATAAACGGCAGCATGAGCGGTGACTGGCTGTTTGATGGACTGTAGCTGTGGTCCATCAGCTAGGTTCCCTCAGATAGCCCCTACTTGCTCGCTATCTCTACATTGGGGTTTATAATTTATTTATCCATTCTTTTATATCGAGGAAAATGGAATAAGCACTCATGTGGGTTTTTGTTTTTTACATCCAGTCCTCGTGTGTAAGCAAGTTTTGTAAATCTTGTCATCTGTTCCCATCGGCACACAATGGCCTACTCTTACGAAAAGCGGAACATGATTTAACGTGTGCGCAAGATGTTCTGCGTACATTCGCACACGGGGCCTCGGTTTATAGTCTCATCCGAAGGACTTTTGGGGAGAGTGGAGTCAGCACTGAAGTTAACTCCAGGGGAAAAAATCCCCTCGACCGGGAATCAAACTCGAGTCGTCAATTTGCGAGTGCATTGTTCTGACCACTAGACTATCCCGACCCCTGTTTGCAGCTAGATGTGCATTAAGCTTCGAAGCAAAAACAAACAAATAAGCAAAACAACAACGACAACAAGAAGAGGCACGCAAACAAGCAAAGAAACAAGCAAAAAAACACACACAAACAAAAGGATCCTGAAAGAGCACATACAGGGCAGTAGGCAAAGAATAGGCTGAGGCTAATGCTTTATCAGCATGCACAATGCTGTCGCCTTTCAACACCATCCCCGAAGTTGGAATGCAGCTATCTTAATTAATGGTAGGCACAAAACGGTCGCATACACAAAAATCTAGCCATTCGGTAAACCTCGGCGGTCTTGCTGAGGAATGCCTCCCCAACAAAAAGCAACAACAAACTCCCCTAACCAAAACAAAGGTAAAGGTAAAGGTGTTCCATAACCTAGGCGGTCGTAAGGGAGCGAGGCATCAGAGACCTGTTTCTCTAGGGGCCAGCATATTGAGGGCGGCGCCCATCTCCTCTCCCTCGCTGCTTTACCTTCCCTGACCCTAAAGAGGGCAGGTACCCATTTACAGCTGGGTGAACTGGGGGGACTGTACTAAAGCCAAGGCGCGCAATCGGTCACCCATTCAACTGGTAGCCACGCTCGACGCTGCTTAACTTGACTTGGGGAAAGCGAGCGCTCTCACCACTGAGCCACCCCGCCCCCGTCTTTACTACTACCGTTTACTAATTCACGTTCGCCGCGGAGCCACTGTGTTGCACGTGCTTTAGTTAACCAGTACAAAGGGCAGACGGGGACTATGGAACACAGACATGGTGGTCGGTAAGTTTCTGAGAGTCATGCCAGAAAATTTACATGTTGTATCCAATATTAGGAAGAATTGTTCTACAATTCTTGTCTATCAATTTCATGTATTCATTTATATGATTCCTTGTTGCAATATTAGGACGGATTGCTCTACGATTCTTGTCTATTAATTTCATTTATTCATTTATATGATTCCTTGCTGTTTTTGTTGTTGTTGTTGCTGTTGTTATTATTTCGATTTGTTTTTTCGTTTCTTAGCTAGAGCTCCAAGGTTCACCTATGGTGATATTTTTTGCGTATGCAATCGTTTTACCCACTCTTTAGGCAGCTGCATGTC
>CM060334.1:3122808-3130308 GCA_030674155.1 Stramonita haemastoma
CCTATCACACTGACGCTGTTGTTGGGTGGTCTTGTGATAATGCACCCAGTAACAAAACAAGAGATGACCGGTTCAGTTCCCCTCTAAAGCTGGACCCCCCCATAACCACAAGATCCTCCTCCTGGTTGCAAAATCGTTAACGTATAACGTGCATAGTAGAGCTTTTCCATGAAACAAGAACATAGCACTGGCAGGTCTGCAGATGCCAACATTCTCCCTTTTATATGCATGACGAGATTTGATCCCCTGACTTCAGAATCGTTGAAAGCTAGAAGCCCAATACCCCTTAACCACTCAACTACCCAGCTCGTCGAGAAAAAACAGTTATGTATATAACATATTGTTAGCTTATACGATAAAAACGGTTTAGTTTGCATGATCTATCCTCTGATCTCATAAAACTGCTTTCTACTGTATGAACATTTTCTGCGCGTTGTTTCTGTTTCTTAAGTCTTTGGAAATTGCTTCAAACATCCGTTTTCGTAGCCATTCAGCTTGGTCTTCATCTTCTTACCATATCGATTTGTTCCTTGACATTATTCGTTTCCTCAGTCCAGCATTGTATTTTATTCCTTTGAAGGCATAAAATACCTTTTAAAGGATATTTATGCCTTGTGTGTGTGTGTGTGTGAGTGCGCGCGCGTGTGTGTGGGGGTGTAGTGTGTGTGTGTGTGTGGGGGGGGGGGGGGGCGGAGGTGTTTGTGTGTGTATGAGTGCGTGTGCGTGGGCGTGCAGTGTGTATGTGTGTGTGTGTGTGTGTGTGTGTGTGTGTGTGTGTGTGTGTGTGTGAATGCATGTGTGAGTGGGTGTGTTTGTGCAAAATACCGTAAGAGGAAATGTTAAAAAAGACTAAAACAAACTGAAAATGCTTAGAAACTCACGTACACACACACACACACACACACACACACACACACACACACACACACACACACACACACACACACACACACACACACCACAAATACAACACAACACAACACAACTACAAAGCAACATGTGCAACAAACACACATTTACGTTGCTATAGCTGAGCTACCTTTGCTTCTAAGCTTTTGTTGTTGCTTTTTTTAATCACTTCAAATGATCTTCTCTGTGGCTGCTCCTCTTGGTTTGGGTCAGGCTGTAAAGGCATTGATGTCCTCCATGAAACTATTCCCTGTCTTCCTCACTCTTGTTTTTACATCTTTGAAGCAATAAAAGGTTCCTAGACCGATCCTGAGAGAGAGAGACACAGAGAGAGAGAGAGAGAGAGAGAGAGAGAGAGAGAGAGAGAGACAGACAGACAGACAGACAGACAGACAGACAGACAGACAGACAGACAGATAGACAGACAGACAGACAGACAGACAGACAGAGACAGAGAGAGATGGCGACAGACAAGCGTTAAAAGTATTTCGTGTGAACATAGATATCTGGAGATTGTGGTGATCATGGCGGAAATTTCACGCAAAAAAAGAAGACGTGACGAAAAGTATTACGCTGTGACAAAAGGGCGAACGGTGGGGATATTCAAGACCTGGAATGAGGCAAGTGAATCTGTTTTAGGATATCACGGAGCAGCACACAAAGCATATGACAGTTTAGAAAAAGCGATAGGAGCGATGAAGCAGTCGGGTGTTATGTGTCCGTCTGTATATGGAGAAACCAAGTGGGAAACGAACAGTAAGAAGGAAGATGAAGATGAAGAAGACAGAACTGATGAAGAAGAATACGACAACTCACGAGATACTGACAGAAACGACTTAACGAAGGGGGCGAATGGACAGTCATGCATATGTAGTACAGCAGTTGCAGGACGTACCTTGAAGTGCAGTGAGTGTTACAGAAAAATCCACTGGGCCTGCACCTCACTACCAACCTATCAAATTTATGTGTATGCAAAATCGTCACGGCTATATACATGCCCATGCTGTGCTGAGGCCAAATTTGCCTCTGAACAGGTTTTAGAAGAAATGGAGAGACAGACAGAACTGATACATGACGCAGACCAAGAAATGACGTCAGGCAAGGAAAAAAGATCGTATGTAGATGATAACAAAATAATCTTTGAAGCTAGAATCAGTGAACTGAAGGCAATGGTCTGTAACCTAGAAAAAGCAATCAGTACAATGGCAGAGCATATGTACTCCTCCTTCAGTGAGTTGAAAGGCCAGAGCAGACCATGGTATTACGCAGAACCTGAAAACACCAATGCTGCAGGTTCTAAAAAAGATCTATATGAAACACCAAAAGACTCGACGCCGAAAAGTAAGGACAATCAAAAAAGAAAGCGAAGAACTACAAAGAAAGCCCTCAAACAAAAATCGAGACAAGACAGCCCGAAAAGGATGGAGAAAATCGAGAAAACAACAACAACCTTGACGGAAAATACATCAATACCTGAATCAGAAAACAGTCTTCCTCCACTGGATTTAGATCTATCCAAAGACGAATCCAAACGAGAAGACCTGAACTGTGTTACAGATGATGATGGAATCCAGAACTCGAGTACTGAAGAAGAAGTAGAAGAAGAACTTGGTGAGAGTGATTTCGAGGAAAATATAACATCAAGCAGTCTTCCATATGTACTGATGATACATGACTCGGTACTGGATGGCATTGACGCCGAACGACTCGGAAACTCGTATGGACTGGCAATCAGGAAGAAAAAGGCATTCACAATTAATGACTGCGAGAAGGAAATAGACAAAATCAAGGCAACCCCTGAAGTAGCACTGATTCACTGTGGCTTAAACAACTTAAAGATTGAAACAGCGGAAACAGTGAGCCAAAAGATGATTCGGGTAGTAAAAAAGATACATGAAGACTTCAAAGACACTCAAATAGTCATCAGTCAGGCCATATCTACAACGGATAGAGAACTTGAGGCCAAAAGACAATTATACAACGCCTTTATGTTCGGAGAGTTGTTCAGACTGAAAAACATTTCTTTTATCGAACATAACATGAACCCCCATAACAAATCCCTGTTCCGGGACACTACCCATCCATCAGAAAGAGGCAGTGGTGTTCTGGCAGGAAACATTGGCCGACACCTGCACTCCCGATGCTGGACAGTCAACAGCAAACAACGACCGAGACCTAAGTCTAAGAAAGTTGAAACACAAAGGAGAGAAACTGGATGGCAGAAAGAAAGACCACAGGTGCAATATTCAAAGGAAAACAGACCAAATAACGAACAGCAAACAGAAGATGACAGAAGGAACTGGAGACAGCAATACCAGAGGAGCCAGTACAGAAACGAACGAAATGTGACTTATGAGCCATTTCACCAGTACAGCAGAACCGCTACACCTGGAAAGTACGCTGATTGGAACAGAGACAGACGACAGTGGAGAACGAGCGCACAGTACGAAGACAGAAGACGCTACAGCAACAGAACAACACGACCGTGGACTGACAGATGGAACAACAGCCAAGAAGAAAGAAATCGACGGGGATGGAGAGGTGACTGGAAAGACGATGTGAATGACTGGAAAAGCAACAGATGGTATGACAGGACTGCAAACAACGGAGGAAGACAGTGGAACGAGAGGTACAGAAATGGTGCGGGTGAACTGACCAGACCACAAGGCTACCATCAACCTAGACAAGACTGGCGATTACGTCAACACTATGACAGGAGAGATGCACCATGGAATTTATAATCAGACTGACGCAAATAGATATTACTATACCATTTGAACCTATCCAAAATTGAACACAACTAATAAGAAACACACATTCAGAAGCAACTCCCCCCTCCCCTCCAATCCTTATACATGCATGCGCCCACTTAATACATACACACACTTGCACACGCATGCAAATCCACCCACATGCACGTACTCACCCACATTCACACACACACACACACACACACACACACACACACACACACCATTTGAGTATCCAATGTAAAGTATAAGAAGTTAGACTGAATACAAAGATGAATGGCAATTACGTCATTATCAGAGAGCAAGGGTGTTTTTTTTTTTTTTTTTTTTTTTTTTTTTAATGTTTGATTTAAAATCTTGGATCTAATGTACTCAGTCCAGCATGCCTTTTATGGCACAAGTAGATCTACGTGATTTTGTGGGTGTGGGTGTATGTATATGTATGTATGTATATATAGGCCTACATATGTGTGTGTATATATATGTATGCATGTGTATATATATATATATATATAAGTTCCAAAAGATGATGGAAGGTATACAGAAGGTATAACACATGCACGCACGCGTACGCACACACACACACACACACGCGCGCGCGCACACACACACACACACACACACACACACACACACAACACACACACACACACACACACACACACACACACACACACAACACGAATCTTCTACAATGCTATCAACCAAAGGGAAGTCTGTCCTAATTAAGTATATTGAACATATGTTTTGACTTACTGATATTTGTTGACAGATACAGTGGAGTTACACAATTATTCAAGTTCGTTGATTCATTGTTAAAATCTCTATATTTTTGAATGTTAGATTGTTGATTTGCTGATGTATGATTTAATGATATATTTAGTGTTACTTTTTATGTATCGTAGATAGTGAAACAATGACAAGAATGAAAACTATTTGAATATTTAGAGATATCAAATCAGAGGGAAAAAAATGATTAAAACAAAAAAGAAAAGAAAGAAAAGTGATGTGCACATTTTTGTCAACCGCATTAAAAAGATATCTGTGCTCACAATTACAATTAACAAATTAGTAGAAAATGAGAATATTATCGTGGAATATTAGAAGTATATATGGAAAAATAGATGGAATTAGTGTAAACAAACTAAATGATGTACACATAAAAGACATGTTGACATTATACGATATAATATTTTTACAGGAAACACATTTAGATCAAAAAGCTGTGGAAGACGTAACTCTACCAGGATATATGTCTGTGCACTACTGCAGAACAAAAGGAAATAAATCTGTTAGTGCTTCAGGAGGTATTTCAGTTTTCATTAAGGAGGGGTATCGGAAAAGTATAAAATTTTTACCACAAAATAATTCAGATATTGTATGGTTACAAATTATACAGCACAACTCTACATCATCAAACAATATTTTCATAGGATGTACATATATTCCTCCCGAATTTTCTTCTTTTGGAAGAGTTCACTCAAGAAAAATATGGGACAATTTGGAACAAGACATAGAAAGTTTATCTAAAAGAGGTCATATAATTTTGTGTGGAGATCTGAATGCGCGAACAGGGAGACTGGCTGATTTTATAGAAATAGATTCAAAATCAAGTTATTACAATTTACCTGTAGAAAGAGAATATGACCAGTGTCACCTAAGGTGTTCAATGGATAGAATTATACAGAAAAATGGCAGACTTTTAGTTGATATTTGTACAGAAAATCAATTGTATATATTGAATGGCCGAACATTAGGAGATCTACAAGGTAAGTTTACATGCTTTCAACCTCAAGGCTGTAGTATTGTGGATTATTTCATTTGTTCAAACTCATATATGAAAAAGGTGAAACATATGAAAGTTAAAGATTTAATGGAGTATTCGGATCATTGTCCACTTGATTTAGATATAGATATACCAATCATAAACAAAACATATATGCAGAAGTCCATCAAAATAATGAGAGATACACAGGCAGAGTATATAACTAAAGATTCATCACAACAAATAAGATTTTTATGGGATAAAAATTCCAAAGAACAATTTCAAAGGGCACTTTTACTACCATCAATGCAACTGCATATAACACAAATAAAAAATCAAACAAAAACAGTATTAGAACGAATAGATAAAAGTACAAAGCAATCTGATTTAACAAATGTAGTCAATGAATATTCCAAGCAACTATCTGATATCTTTATCAAAGTGGCAAAATTAAGCTTGAAGACCAGAAAGTCAAAACCTTTAAGAAGAATTAAACGCAATAAAAAATGGTTTGACTCAGAATGTACAAGTACGAGAAAAGAAGTAAAATCTTTACTAAATGCAATGAACAGAACTCCATATAAAGTTGAACTTCGGCAGAAATACTTTCAAAAAAGAAAACAGTACAATACTTTGATGAAAAATAAAAAGAAAATCTTCAAAAATAAGTTAGTATCGCAACTACATGATGCCATCGAAGAAGATCCAAGTATACTGTGGAAAACTTTACAAAAATTAAAAGAAAGCGAAGATGATGGATTGAAACATCAAAATCATATTAGTAACAGTAAGTGGACTGGACACTTAAAAACACTAGTAGGAAAAGAGCCGCAAATAGATCCAGACCGCAAAAAGCAAGTACAAATCATGTTCGAAAAATTGAAAATAACTGATAACCCACTCTTAGATAAGCAAATTACAACAGAGGAAATTACAAAAACAATCAAAAGACTAAAAAATAACAAATCACCAGGAAAAGATGGAATAACAAATGAAATGATTAAATCAGCTTCATCTAGTCTTATAGAGACAATGCGAGATATTTTCAATTTAGTGTTAGAAACGGGTATATATCCCTGGGACTGGAAAGTGGGAGTCAATGTTCCTATCTATAAAAGTGGATGCACATATAACCCGGAAAACTACAGAGGCATCACATTAACAAACACTATAGGGAAACTTTTTTGTCAAATATTAAATCATAGAATATCTGAATATTTAGAAAATAACAATAGTATTGTCAGAGAACAAGCTGGATTCAGGAAAACATGCAGAACTACGGATCATATTTTTCTACTTAAAAACTTAATAGATAAAGTACTAAAAGTAAAAACTAAAAGACTCTATTGCTGCTTTGTGGATTTTCAGAAAGCTTTTGACAATGTGTGGCATGAGGGTCTTCTAATAAAGCTAAACGAAATAGGGATAACAGGTAAAACCTATAATGTTATTAAAAACATGTATTCGAATGCAACAGTAGTTACAAAAATACAAGGAAAACACACTGATGAAATCATAGTGAAAAGAGGGGTGCATCAGGGAAATACATTAAGTCCTACATTATTTAACGTGTATGTCAATGATATAGTTCAATATATTGACGAGAAAGATTCGCCGTACATAACCGCAACAGATAGAATTCCTTGTTTACTCTATGCTGATGACCTAGCATTACTATCAACAACCAAAGTAGGTCTTCAAATTAAGCTGAATAAACTGCAAGAGTACATTTCGAACTGGGGTTTAAGGATAAACAAATCAAAAACAAAGGTAATAGTCTTTACGAAATCACCTCCTAAAATTCCAATTTATTTTAAATGTGGAGAGCATGTAATTGAAACAGTAGAAACATATAAATATCTAGGTGTCATTTTTCATCAGAATGGTAAGTTTCAAGCAACTCAAGAACATTTAGTAAAACAAAGCAACAAAGCATTGTACGCCTTTAAAAGAGCAATTCACGGACAGAATTTAAAGACTACTATAATAATGCGTTTATTTGACTCATTAATAACCCCTGTTTTAACTTATGGAGCAGAAGTTTGGTTTCCTTTTTGTTTTCATGGGGAAACAGAA
>CM060334.1:3135308-3137808 GCA_030674155.1 Stramonita haemastoma
ATAGAGAGAGAGAGATAGATAGATAGATAGGTAGGTAGGTAGGTAGGTAGGTAGGTAGGTAGGTAGGTAGGTAGATAGATAGATAGATAGATAGATAGATAGATAGATAGATAGATAGATAGATAGATAGATAGATAGATAGATAGATATATAGATAGAGACAGACAGACAGACAGACAGACAGAGTGTGTGTGTGGCCAGCAACACACACAGGGGTTAATCTCGAACAGCTTTTATCAGCTCGGCAGGTAACCAAAAGCCGGACACTTCCACAACCTGGGGTCAGCATACCATTCCACCCCATACCCTCACCCCCCTCACCTCACCTCCATTCCATCCCACATTCCACCCATCCCACTCGCCATTCACCCAAAGTGCCGGCTAAGTGAGTATTGGAGCATACACCCGAGGTCATCTTGACCAGAGAGGCGGAAGGTTTAGTGTGCCCGCAGACATAAACAGATTTGGAGTATTGAATTGATATCCACCATTATCATGAACATTCTTTATTAAACAGCTGCAGAAATTATTTGGAGAGGGTGGAAGTATATGAATGCCGCCCTTACCCTCTCTACCCAGTAATGTCAACCTTTAAAAACAGTATTTTGTACCATAAAAACAAACATCTTCATCATTAAAGACAATATTATTCCTCGTAAATGTAGTAGTTTCCAGAATATTTTCCTGAAAGTACTTTTTTTTGCAAGTAAAAATAGTGAATTGCGTCATTAAAAACCAAAAATGTTGCAATAAGAGCGTAATTTCAACCTAAGCCTATGCTCCAAAATGGGTATCTATTTGATAGAAATACTAATTATATTCCTTTTGGCAATGATCTGTCCATATCTAATTGTATTCAAAAGACACCACTGATATTCTCAAAATAAAAATTAGCATTTTGTTAGTTAAAACTAGTTCTCTTGTCCCTCCAAAGAAGGCATTATACAAAAGTACACCAAAGCAGCTCAACGAATCCAAAAATCAAAATATCATTGTCATACAGCTACACTTACTGCAACGGTAAAAAAGTTACCGTTTTCATACCCCAACTCTATTTTTTATAGCGATACTGATTTTCATGCCTTTCGACACGATTAGTCTCCCATAATATCGTAGAATGTTTCTATTTTTTATAGCAATATTGACTTGTATGGCTTTTGACACGATTGGTCTCCAATGCGATCGTACAATTAGTCTCCCATACGATCGTAGAATGCTTCTATTTTGTTTATAGCGATATTGACTTGTATGGTTTTTGACACGATTGGTCTCCCATACGATCGTAAAATATTTCTCCTTCTGAGCCCAGACATGATGTATTGGCCAATAAACAGCAGCCTGAGCGGTGACTGGCTGTTTGATGGACTGTAGCTTTGGTCCATCAGCTAGGTTCCCTCAGATAGCCCCTTCTTGCTCGCTATCTCTACATTGGGGGTTATAATTTATTTATTCATTCTTTTATATCGAGGAAAATGGAATAAGCACTCATGTGGGTTTTTGTTTTTTACATCCAGTCCTCGTGTGTATGCAAGTTTTGTAAATCTTGTCATCTGTTCCCATCGGCACACAATGGCCTACTCTTACGAAAAGCGGAACAGGATTTAACGTGTGCATAAGATGTTCTGCGTACGTTCGCACACGGGGCCTCGGTTTATAGTCTCATCCGAAGGACTTTTGGGGAGAGTGGAGTCAGCACTGAAGTTAACTCCAGGGAAAAAACCTCCTCGACCGGGAATCGAACTCGAGTCGTCAATCTGCGAGCGCATTGTTCTGACCACTAGACTATCCCGACCCCTGTTTGCAGCTAGATGTACATTAAGCTTCGAAGCAAAAACAAACAAATAAGCAAAACAACAACGACAACAAGAAGAAGCATGCAAACAAGCAAAGAAACAAGCAAAAACACACACACACAAACAAAAGGATCCTGAAAGAGCACATGCAGGGCAGTAGGCGAAGAATAGGCTGAGGCTAATGCTTTATCAGCATGCACAATGCTGTCGCCTTTCAACACCATCCCCGAAGTTGGAATGCGGATGTTAAAATAAATGGTAGGCATAAAACGGTCGCATACACAAAAATCTAGCCATTCGGTAAACCTCGGCGTTCTTGCTGAGGAATGCCTCCCCAACAAAAAGCAACAACTAACTCCCCCAACCAAAACAAAGGTAAAGGCAAAGGTGTCCCATAACCTAGGCGGTCGTAGGGGAGCGAGGCATCAGAGACCTCAGCTTCTCTAGGGGCCAGAATGTTGAGGGCGGCGCCCATCTCCTCTCCCTCACTGCTTTACCTTCCCTGACCCTAAAGAGGGCAGGTACCCATTTACAGCTGGGTGAACTGGGGGAACTGTACTAAAGCCAAGGCGCACAAACGGTCACCCATTCAACTGGTAGCCACGCTCGAGGCTGCTTAACTTGACTTGGGGAAAGCGAGCGCTCTGACCACTGAGCCACCCCGCCCCCGTCTTTACTACTACCGTTTACTAATTCACGTTCGCCGC
>CM060334.1:3148267-3150767 GCA_030674155.1 Stramonita haemastoma
ATAATTTTCCATGTATTATGACAAAAATAATGTTTGACATATCTTTGTAATTTATTAAAAGGGGAAAACGGAGAAAGGAAAGGGGGGGGGGGAAAAGGAAAAGGAAAAAATGAGAAAGGAGAAAGGAAAGGAAAAAAAAAAATGTTGTATGAAAAAAATAAAACTGAAATAAAGGGAAGGGAGTGAATAAATGAATGAATAAAATAAATTTAAATTTAATGATTTAAATTTGGTTTGAAAATTACTTGAATAAGGTATAAAGAAAGGGGGTTTGGAAAGGAATAAGGGATAGGGGGGAAAAAAGGGAAGAGAGCCCAAAAAAGGGGAGGGAAAACCCGAAAAAATCAGTAAAATGTAAAAACAAATTTTTAAAAGGGAAGAACACAAAAACGATCACAAAAGATTACAAAAAAGGGGAAAAACCCAAACCCTTTAAACCGGGGGGAAAAACAAAAACAAAAACAAAAAAAACCCCGAAAAAACAAAAAAAAGAATGAATATCCCAAAATTTGTGAAAAAAAAGAACAAGAACAACAACAAACAAAAAAACAGTGAGTTTCCCAAGAAAAATTTGGGGGAGGAGGGGGGGGGGACCAAGGGGGGGGGCGTAACGTATTTCGAAATTTTCTTTTTCTGACGAAAATTTTAAATTGCATAAAAAAAAATGTAGGGGAAAAAAAAATTCGGGAAAAAAATCCTCCCCTGAAAACCCAACCCCCCACGGGTTTTAAAAATATTGTTACCAAAAAAAACATTTCAAAACCCACAAGTCCACTTTTTTTTCTGCAAAAACCCCCCAAAAAACGTTCGGGGTTTAATAAATCCGAAGAAAAAAATAAAACCCCACACAAATGGAAAAAAAATCGCGAAGATGGGTTTATTTCTTTTTTTTTTTTATTTAGGGGTTTAACCCCCCCCCTTCACACCAAAAACACAAAACAAAAAAAAAAAACCAAATCACTATCCATTTTTTTTTTCTCTAAAATCTGAAAACCCTTTTCCCTTTTGTTTAAAAACCCCCATCCCCACCAAAAGAAGTTTTCCAAACCACTGAAAAAGCGAAAAAGCGGGAAAACCCCCTTGGGAAAAAAAACCCAAAAAAAACATATTTTTAAAACTTTTTAACCCATGAACTTTTGCCCCCATACCCAACCGACCCCACATACATAAATCACACACGCAAAAAAAGGGAAATTTGGGCCCAAAACAATACGAAGCGAAGCAGAATTTTTCCCCGGGGCCCCGGGACACCCACTCGCAGAGGGGAGAGAGAGAGAAGACACAAAACACACACCCATACCCCCCTACGCTTCCCCGTCGCACCAGAAACAGTGGGTTTGCTGGCGAAAGACTGACTGGGGGAACCAAAAAAAAGGAGAGTTGAAGAGAGGAGGGGGGGGGGGGGGTGGGGGGGGGGGGGGGGGGGGGGGCAGGCCCAAACCAAAGCGTGCCTTTTTAAAAACCCCCATCACCCCCACCCCCACCACCCCCACCACCGCCACCAACCCCCTAAAAACAGATCCAACTTTTTCCCAAAGGGAAAAGAGAGACGACTTTGCAAAGGGCACACACACACACACAAACCCCACACCCAAAACACCACACACACCACACCCCACACACACACACAAGCACATACACCCCGCGCGCAAAGCACACCAAACCCCACACACAACGGGGCGGCCCCGGGGCGCACTCTCTCTCTCTCTACTCCCCTTTTCCCCCTCTCTCTCCTCTCTCTTCTTTTTTCCCCCCTCCTTTTCTCTCTCTCTCTCCGCACGCACACACACAAAACACACACAAAACACCAAAAACACACAACACACACCAAAACACACACACACACACACACACACAAAAAAAACAAACACAACCCCTTCCCCTTTTCTCCCCCTCCCTCTTTTCCCCTCTCTCTCTTTTCTCTTTTTCTCTCCCCTTTTCTCCCTCCCCTCTCTCTCTCTTTTCCCCAACAGGGAAAATTTCCAGGGGGGAAATGAAGGGAGAGGAGAAAAAGGAAAAAAAAAAAATTTTGGGAAGAACCGGGGGGGGAAAAGGGACGGGGAACCGGGGAGGAGAGATAGAGGGGAGGGGGGGGGGGGGTGGGGGGGGGGGGGGGGGGGGAAAGGGGAATGCGTGTTAAAAAAAAAAAGAACCCCCAAATAAAAGTAAATTTGTAAGGAAGAGAGGAGATTTGAGGGAAAAACCCCAAAAAAAAAACAAAACCAAAAAACAAAAAAGGAATCCCCAAGGGGGCCCCCAAAAAAACAAAAAAGGGGGGGGGGGTTTTTTTAAAAAATTTTTCCCCCCCCCTTTTTTTTTTTTTTTTTTTTGGGGGGGGGGAAAAAAAAAAAAACCCAGAAAAAAAAAAAAAAACCCAAAAAAAAAAAAAAAAATTTTTTTTTTTTCCCCCCCCCCCCCCCCCCTTTTTTTTTTTTTTTTCTTTTACCCCCTTTTTGTTTTTTTTAAAAAAAAAAAAAAATTTTTTGTTTGTTTTTTTTTT
>CM060334.1:3163267-3165767 GCA_030674155.1 Stramonita haemastoma
GATAGATAGATAGATAGATGATAGATAGATAGATAGATAGATAGATAGAAATAAAGTAGATAGATTGATAGAGAGATAGATATAACAACAGACTACATATATGTATAATTGTTTCTAGTGTAAACATATGTTTCTTTGTTGGTTATATATAATAATATATATATATATATATATATAATATCATATATTATATATTTATATATATATATATATATATATATATATTATATATATAATATATATATCTATATATATATATATATATATATATATATAGCAATATATAGTATTATATTATATATATATATATTATATATTTATATTTTATATTTATTATATATTTGTTTTTTGTCTTTGTGGTGTGTGTGTGTGTTATTATGTATAATATATTCATACTTATTATCAAATTTTTATATGGTCCACAGTTGCTTTTAAGTCATATCATGTACTTTATGTTTTCACGTTTTCTTGTTTTTATGTCTCATCAGTCACAGAAATAGCCGAACATTACAATCAAAGTACAGGACTATTCAGCAAAAAGAGAAGGACAGAATACCCCTACATAGCTTGGGGGTTTCTGTCTTTTAGGTCAAACTAAACACACTACCGATTGTACTTACCAGTGGTTGTAGTTCTGCAAAGTCCTAGATAAGCTTAAATTGCACTTAATTTTTTTTTTACTCCATTGTGGTTGTACTTCTGCAAAGTCGTTGAACGGTTCGTTTCTTCCACTTCCAAGCTTCTGAATTAAACCTACAAAGGTCTCGGGAAAGATTGAGTCAGTCATGAAACCTTTTCCAGCCAGGTCTTTATCGCTTGTTGGTGAAAGGGCTTCAGAACAAAGGTTGTTAAAGTGAAATCGTTTGCAGTGCGAGTGCTCTGAAGCTATTTTTTAATTATTATTATAAAAGAACTGTCATTGTCATGAAATGTAAGCTCTGACAGACTTCCAGCCTAAAGGTTATTGTTTTATTATTTACCATTATATTGGCTCCATTAGAAGAGAAAGGACCATACTGTGGAACAAGGGTAGCTTTGCTCAAGATTTTTTTTCGTTCCTCGGCTAGAGCTCCAAGGTTCACCAGTTGTAAGATTTTGCATATTCCACCTTTTTTGCCGACAATTGGATACCTTCATAGGAAACAGAAAATATTTCAAAAGATTGATTTGAATTTTGTTTTAAAGGCATGCAAAAAGAACTTGGAAGGAAAAAATAAGCAAGAGAGATGATAGAAATACTTTTTAAAAAAAAAAAGTTGATCTCGCTGCGTTTGGTTCTCTGGAAGGACGAAACTGTTATTGTCCTGTTCTACGTAATAGGAACGGGATAGCTCAGTGGTCAGAGCGACTCGCTTTCTCCCAGCAAGTTTTAAGCAGCATCGACGTGGTTACCAGTTGGATGGGTGACCGTTTGTGACCTTGGTTTCAGTACAGTCCCCCCAGTTCACCCAGCTGTAAATGGGTACTTGCCTCTTTAGGGTCAGGGAAGGTAAAGCAGCGAGGGGAGAGGAGATGGGTGCTGCCCTCAATATGATGGTCCCCTAGAGAAGCTGAGGTCTCTGATATCTCGCTCCTCAACGACCCCGTAGTTATGGGACACCTTACCTTTACGTAAAGGCATCACTCTGTAGGTGGTGTCCTGCAATGTTGTACCAGCACTGAACACTGGCAAAGTGACCCAGAAGCAGCGAAGGAAGGGTTTCCTCTAGCCAGTGCCTCATGGCATCACTGACCTAGCTGTAATAACTCCGTGTGAACTAGTGGGTCTGATCATGAAAATGATAGCACCTGCCTGAGTGGGAAAATATTTGTCTGAGCTACAATAGTTATCATCACACTTTTGGCACTTTGATGTCACAACAGAATAATTACAAAAACGGGTGTGAAACGAGCTGGTAAACAGAAAGGTAAAGGTGTCTCATAACCTATGTGGTTGTAAGGAATCAAAGCATCAGAGACCTCAGCTTCTCAGGGGCCGGTATATTGAGGACGGCGCCCATCTCCTCTCCCTCGCTGCTTTACCTTCCCTGACCCTAAAGAGGGCAGGTACCTATTTACAGCTGGGTGAACTTGTGGGGGGGGGGGGGGGGGACTGTACTGAAGCCAAGGCGGCAAACGGTCACCCATCCACTTGGTAACCACGCTCGATACTGCTTCACTTTGACTTGGAGAAAGCGAGCGCTCTGACCACTTCCCCCCCCTGGTAAACATGTAACAAAACAAATAGACATACACACAAAAAGGGACTCAGTCTATATAATGTAAGATACATGATTGTCCTGCCGAACGTAGGCAACAACAGTATTACTCCCCCTCCTCTCCTCTCCCTCTTCTCTCTTCTCTCTCTGTCTCTCTCTGTCTCTCTCTTCTCTCTCTCTCTCTCTCTCTCTCTCTCTCTCTCTCTCTCCTTGTCCTCTCTCTTGGTCTCTCTCTAGTCTCTCTCCTCTGTCCTTGTGTCGATTCTCTTGACCGTTTCTGTTCTCTGTCCCTGTCCTCCTCT
>CM060334.1:3170767-3190767 GCA_030674155.1 Stramonita haemastoma
TTTTCACAATATTTACAACTTCTTTTGTTTTTAATAAGAAGTTGTTTTTTTCTTTCTATTTCTGTAGCAGTATTGTTACACAGTGAAGGACACAGCTATTTGTGGAGACATTTTCCCCCACACACCGTAAACTTGCTGTTTTATTTTTGTTATTTTATTTTACTGGAAAGTAACCTAGGCCAACAGTATAAACAAAACAAAGCGTTGATACTGGTCTGTGAGCAGCTGTAGTTGTGCTGGTGGAAATGGAATCTGAACGTAAGACAGTTTTGTTTTGTTTTGTTGATTGGTATTGTTGATCTATTCAGTTTTTCGGATTCACTAACATACACACACACACCACACACACACACACACGCACGCACGCACGCACGCACGCACGCACGCAACCATACATACATACATACACTACATACATAACATACATACATACTATACATACATACATACATACATACATACATACATACATACATACATACATACATACATACATATACATACATACATACATACATACATACATACATACATACATACACACAGGTAATATATATATATATATATTTATATATAGATATAGATATAGATATAGATATATATATTGATCTATTATGATGAATGCAAACTATCTTAAAAGTTTAACTTGTTACACGCTTTCAAACAATTGCACTTCCTCTGTGTGTGTGGGGGGGGGGGGGGATATTTTTATTATATTTTTTCCGATATTTGGTAAACCAGTTTTTAATGAGGTCCACCTCATTAAATATCACTTGTTTCATCATGGCTATCGATCATCTCAACTTCTGTTCTCATGTACACATGAAAACTTATTGTGCACACACAGAATTCAACTATTAAAATGATCAGCAAGACTCAAGGTCACACTAAAGCCCGATTTTCCGAAACAAGCGTTTTCATTGGTTCCTCTTAAAATATCAGGATGAAGGGATCATTCAGCTACTGACCAATCAGAATGTGTCTTTCTTCAGTTCTTTTTACACTGTTCCAGCGAGTATGGGTTGTGCTTTGTGTTGCTCGTTTATGTCACCTTACTGCAAGCTTTTTTTCTTGCTCGGATTTTTTTTATTTTTGCAAGAGAGCTGTGATGTGTGACAACATGGAAAAAGTCACAGAAATGTTTGAAGTAAGGGAAAGTTGACAAAGTGGCTACCTAAAACCTTGGACACTTTGAAGCTATGGTTAGAAGACCTGTACAAAACGACCTCTTCTTCTCAGTGTCACGTAGATCGGTCGACCATTGGGGCACCAATGAAGATTTTCGCACCGAGTTCTGAGCTTTCTGTAGTATGTCACTCCATTCAAGGCCAGTTCCCTCACTCTCTGATGCCCTCCCATCATTTTCTCTGACTGCCTTTTCATCTCCCTCCTTATGCTGTTTCCTTTAGGGAGGTAGCATCCATGAAAAAAGATAATGTGAAATATTTCAACAAACAACTTGCATTGATGCGGAGGTAGGGGTTGGTGTTGGGTGGGGTGGGTGTCCGTTTAAAAATAGTTTGGGATTTGCTATTCTGTCATAACTGATATCTACATTATCACATTAGAGTTGAATGTAGCTGGTCGGCAGATCATAATATTCTTTGGGATTATAAGTTTGTGTGTAGTCATCAAATTTTTGTGTATGCATCTTTGTGTGTCATCAAATTCTTTGATTGTGTATGTCATCAAAGTTCTTTGCTGTGTGTCATCAAATCTTTGACTGTGTATGTCATCAACTCCAGCCAGTGCTGTTTGAACTGTTTACACAGAACTTCCAGATCTGGACCAGCTGTGTCGCAGAACACCGAACCAGACCCTGCCTTTAGCCACACGTCGTCTGCTATCAGTGCCCTGAAAACTTCTATCGATAGAAAAAAACACACGAATGAACTCTTGAGAGTGAAAGATGACAACATTGTGTACAGTGATTGGGATTTGGACACAGTCCCATTGTTTACGGAGAAAGTCACCAGCTGGGACATTATACACTACAGTGCTCTGAAGAACTGGAGTAATACTACTGCTACTACTACTACTACTGCTACTACTTACTACAGCATCCGTCACTACAGCAAAATCCTGCAGTGAAGCAGCCAGAAGAAGGATGCATCCAGCAACCTCAGCTAGCAGCAGAGGATGCTGAGGGCCTTCCACTTTGCAGGATGCGAAAAGTCCAGATAAGTGCTTTGCATGTTTTCAAAAGTTTGTATAATATTCTTGCTGTCTTGTTGTCTGGAGTCTTCTTTCTTTTAAGTTTGTGTCTGTTGTTGTGGCGGTGTTGGTTTATTTTTGATGGTGAATTGATGAGTGTGGGTATAATTAGGATGTATAGTTTTGACAGGACTACTTTCTAAGCTTTGTTTCCGAAGTGTCTGTAGTTCTGCTTCTTTTTATCCCTTGCCAATTCTTCCCTTCGTCTGTCTGTCTGTGTCTCTGTGTCTGTGTCTGTGTGTCTGTCTGTGTGTCTGTCTGTCCGTCTGTCTCCCCCCCCCTCTCTCTCTCTCTCTCTGTCTGTCTCATCTCTTTCTTTTACAGACGGGCACACAGACAGACACAGACACACACATGCACGCACACACTCACGCACGCACACAGAGAGAGAAGGGGGCATTGAGGCGAACGCCCACGTAAACACACACACACACACACACACACACACACACACACACACACACACACACACACACACACACACACACACACACACACACACAGAGTAATCTAGTTGTCAAATAAAGACAGAAACAGCAGGAGCCCTGTTGCAGAAGAAAGTGGAATGATATGTATAGGGGAATGAGAGAGAGAGAGAGAGAGAGAGAGAGAGAGAGAGAGAGAGAGAGAGAGAGAGAGAGAGAGAGAGAGAGAGAGAGAGAGAAGATAGATAGGAGAGAGAGAGAGAGAGAGAGAGAGGAGAGAGAGAGAGAGAGAGAGAGAGAGAGAGAGAATTCTGCTTGTGATGCTGATAGTTTATTGCATCAAGCTTTCGCCCATTGCAAAGGGAGGGGAAGGGGAGGGGGAAACAATATACAAATTCAAGTTGACATCATCACATGAACAAGTGGTCTGTGACCAGGCCTCCATGTCACCAGCTTCTGTCTGGTAGATCTGTTGGCTTCTGCCCTTTCAAAGAGGGAGAGAGAGGGGGGGGGCAGAGGAGGGAGAGAGAGAGAGGGGAAGGAGAGGGAGAGAGACGGAGAAGGAGAGAGAGAGAGGAAGAGAGGGAGAGAAGAGGGAGATAGAGACACACAGAGAGAGATGGATAGAGAGAGAGAGACATAGAGACATAGGGAGAGAGGACTTAGAACTCATAAATTTAATGTACATTCTTAAATTTCTGAAGAGAGAGAGAGAAAAGGAGAGAGAGAGAGAGAGAGAGAGAGAGAGAGAGAGGAGGGAGGAGAGAGAGAGGAGAGAGAGAGAGAGGAGAGAGAGGAGAGAGAGAGAGAGAGAGAGAGAGAGAGAGAGAGAGAAGAGAGAGCAGACAGACAGACAGGACAGACAGGCAGACAGACAGACAGGCAGACAGGCAGACAGACAGACAAACAGCAGCAAGACAGGACAGACAGACAGAAGCAGAAAAACACAGACAGGGACGGAGACAAAGAAACAGCGCATCCAAACATGTACATGCGTGTGCACGCATAGGATCAGAAAGTATGTCTCTGTACGCTTTTTTTTTTCATCCATCTTTAACAAGCTTCATTACCATGCTTTATTTTGAGCCCTAAAATTGGCAAAGGGTCTGCCTGCAATGAAAGCTTCCCTCCCTCCCTCCTCCCTCCCATCTGTATTCAATACCTTTGAAATTAGGTTTTTTTTTTCTTCTTCTTTTTTTTACCTGGATAAACTCATAGACTTGTGCAGTTTCTTTTTTCTTTTCGTTGGTGATGAAGAAGGAGACAAAGGATGCTGGTTCTATTTGCGGGGGGACTGCACTTCAGAGTTCCATGTGAAATTGATTTCTAAACCTGGAGATGTTTTTATTCCCATCCTTCCCTGTCTGCCTGGCCTACCTTACCTAGCTGCCCAGTTTGCCACAGTGAAGCGGTGACTGCTTTTCGTCAAGCCTCTCTCTCTCTATTTCCAAACCCTTATAGTGAAGGTCAGAGTAAAAGAGACTGTGTGTGCATGCAACGTGCGTGCACACACATATACACGCACACACGTACATGCACGGACATACGCATGCACGGACACACGCATGCACACACATACACGCAAGCACAGGGACACACACATATACACACACTCACACACACATGCACGCACGGGCGCACAAACACACACACAACGCACGCACGCACGCAAGCACGGACACATACACACACACATGCACTCACACATATATATGAATGCTCCCACTCACACATACATGAACACACACACACACACACACACACACACACACACACACACACACACACACACACACACACACACACACACACACACACATGAAATGAAAAAAAGTAAATCATACTTATTCAATGTACCATCTGGAAATAAAAATTTGATTGATTGATTGATTTGATTTGATTGATTTCACACACACACACACAACACCACACACACACACACACACACACACACACACACAACATACAGAGAGAGAGAGAGAGAGAAGAGAGAGAGAGAGAGAGAGAGTCGCTTCTAGGAAAACTTGTTTGTGGCGAAAAAAAAACAAAACCAAAACGAATTCTGATGAATCATTGATCTGTGGTGTGCAATCATGCTATTGAAAAGGAATCTGAAGAACCTGGTGTTTTTCTCTGTATCAATCTTTTGCTTCGCAATTCTATGATTATTTGGGTTATCTGTTTTTCTACGTTTTGTGAGTTTATGTTTTGAGAACGATAGTGCTGCAGGCAAACTGCTGTTGTGTATTTCTCAACAGAACCAAAGCTGAATGTCCCTGTTATTGTATTTACACTTAGCCTGTTATGTTGCCTCACTGATTCACAGGCAAATTTTCTGACACTTGTGGTTTTGCATATCCATTGTGCGTACTGTTTTGAAACTCTAGACAGAGGACCAAGACAGCCTAGTGGTTAGAACGTGGAGCTCGTGATCTGACGGCCTGGGTTCGAGTCACCTGCAAGGTGCCTGTCCTATCAATTTTTTCTCCTGGACTTAACATCAGTACCGATTCCATCTGAGGTCTCTGATGCCTCGCTCCCCTACGACCACCTAGGTTATGGGACACCTTTACCTTCACCGATTCCACTACCCCAAAAACCTTCAGATGAAGCTGTAAACTGAGCTTTCATGTGTGAACATCTTGCACACACGTTAAAGGCTGTTCTACCTTTTGGAAGAGTAGGTCATTCCATGGTGGTAGGAAGGGATGACAAAAGGAGAGAAAAAAGACCGATGAGCACTAGTTTCGTGTTTAGATATCATCCTCTAAATCGGAATGCAGCTGCTTTAATGGTTAGCAAAAGCAGTCCCGTACACATGATATCTCCATTGGTAAACCCTTGGAATTCTATATTAAAAAATTTACATGCACACACATACACAAAACTCCCTGGACATATCTGATGTTTTACAATTTCAGTTTTATATTTCTCAAGGTTTCTTTGCGTATTGCATGCTTCTTTTACCTTATTCAGCATCTCCCAAAATTAGTTCGGTAGTTAGAAGGATATGTGTAGTGAAGAGTGCAAATCGAATAGCTACAGATTCATTTAACTGAAGGAATTTCCCCCAGGAATACACACCACCCTTCAGATTTTGTAGGAATGCAAGTCTTTTGATTGAATTTATACATGAAGTCTTCCTGTGCAGAAGCACAAAGAGCATCATCAGCAGACAAAGGGCCCCGTTCAGGGACATCAACAAAATGTCAGTAGATGAGAACGGGAGAAAATTAAAACAACAACAAAAAACCTCCTCTTGTCCAAACATTTTCCATCAGTGATGTTTGTCAAACAAAATCTGATTTGTACAAGCTTAGAGGATTGGTACAGTTGTAGATTTAGACTTCATTTGCATCTATTGAACATGCTAAAATGACGTTATTGTCTATAAATAGGTATACCGACTTAATTTTGTTTCAAAAGCAGCCAATCAGAGATTTCACCGGTCTTTTGTGGTGTGCATGTGGGATGGGGGGTGGGGGTAGGGGTGATTGTGAGCTGACCCTTCCCCAATCTTACAATAAATCACAGCTATTTTTAAGGATATCTTTACAAGCTACAAGAAGAAAGAAAGAAACTTAATACTTTGACACCAGTTGACTCAATGTCTGAATACTTTATATTTACAGTTTTACAGAAAACGTGCAGTCGCCAATATTGTAAAATATTTTTCTATAAACCTAACAAACAGGCAAAGTGTAGAGGAATGAAAGGGAGAAAACTCACCAGCTAACTTAAACAACACATACTCAAACAACCAAACACACACACACACACCACACACACACACACACACACACACACACACACACATACACCCACACACAAACACACACACACACACACACCACACACACACACACACACACACACACACACACACACACACACACACACACACACACACACACACACACACACAACACACACACACACACACACACACACACACACACACACACACACACACACACACACGAAACAAGAACACCCCCAACCACCACCACCAAATATGCAGGTTTGGAAAGTGAAAAAGCCTTTGTTTACATTATACAGCGCATCTATGACAGATCTGTGGCCATGAAGGGGGAGGGGTTGGGAGGGGGGAGGTTAACTACCATCAGAACAATGACTCTGAGGACTAATGGGGCCCTTTGCCTCACCATTTGCGAGGTTATTTATAGATATCTGCTGTCTGCCGGCTTTTGTTCTGCCCATAGAAACCTGGCTCAGTACCTGTTGTTGGGAATGTAGAAGCTTTTCTGACAAAACAGTTAGAGAAGATAAGTGACAATGTTTGCGCTCTTCTGTAGAAAAAAGTGCAGAAGATTAGCTGGAAAATGTCTACACTCTTCTGTAGAAAAAGTGCAGAAGATTAGCTGGAAAATGTCTACACTCTTCTGTAGTAAAAAGTGCAGAAGATTAGCTGGAAAATGTCTACACTCTTCTGTAGAAAAAAGTGCAGAAGATTAGCTGGAAAATGTCTACACTGTTCTGTAGAAAAAATGGAATGAAATGCCATTTCTTAGATTTGTGATTTTGTGTCTTTATGTTTGTTGTTGGTTGGTTTTTTGTTGTGTGTTTTTTGAAGGTTTGAGGGTTTTATGTGTAGTGTTTCTTTTTTTTTATTTGACACTTATTGTTTTTACAACTTATGTAACAGAAATAAGACAAGGATACTTTAAGAAAATGTGTCAACCTCTCTCCTCCCTCCCCCTCCGCCTAGCAAATTTTCACATTAGCAAAAAACTTTTTTTTGTATTTGTAATTTTTGTATACCACTTTAAGTCACGTCAGATTTCTCTGAAATTTGGTGTGCTCTCTCCAGGGAGAACATGTTGCCACAAGACCAGCTCCACCATCATTTTTTTCCCTATGATTGTGAGTATTTGTTTGCCTCTTAGAGTGTGTGTGGTTTTTTTTTTTTTTTTTTTTTTTTTTTTTACTGAATTAGATATTAGCCAAGAATAGCCTACATGCACTGTTCAATTATCCCATGCACAGATTAATAAAAAGTGAAAAGGGCCGTTTGGTGCACAAATTATTTTGTTTCATATCATTGTAACCATTGTGTTTACATCATATAAAAGAAATATGCTGACGACATAAAATCTAACAATTGACAGTATTTTTGTTTTCGCATCTGTTATCCTTTTTTCGGCTCATTTATTTCTACCTGTATTTTTGTTTTTTTATGTGTGTCCTATTTCATAATTTGCTTTATACATTCATCTGATTCTGTTGCAATATGCAAAACTTTCCAGTCAGAGGGATGATAGAAGTTTTGCTTTTGTTTGGGGGTGGAGGGGGGGTTGTTTCTGGTAGAGCTCAAGGTTTGCAATGGTGAGATTTTTGTGTAAGCAACCAATTTTACTCGCCAATAAGGTAGCCGTATTCCAACTTCGGTGATGTGTAAATACGATACCAATATGCATGAGTTTGGGTGGGGTTTTTTTTTTTAATTGTTATCTGTTCTTACCAGCACAAATGTCCTACTTTTCAGAAAGGCAGAACGGGGTTTAACATGTAGGCACGAGGTTCTGCGTGCATTTGCACACAGAGCCTTGGTTTACAGTCTGATATGGATTTTCAGGGGAGTGGAGTCAGTGCTGACGTTAACTCCAGGAAGGAAACCCCTGGAGTAAGTGTTTAGGTGATGGCTGGTACCTAGACTTGTCTGGGCCATCAAATGACGAACACAGAACTCTGACCACAAGGCTATCTCGACTCCATTCCACATAGTTTATACTGACAGGATGAGAACGCTTTCGTTTGATTGTGTATTAGTGTGCCAGCATTCTGTTGTGCTCTAAGTGTTGTTGAATCCATGTGCTAGTTGTGAAGGAATCATAACAATTATTACTCATTCAACGGGATGAAACAAAATCACTTAATCATAATTATTTTGTCTGCAGTATGCTCTCTAACTGCCATGACAAGTGCAGAAACACCCACTTGTTCTGAAAGATTCAAGGCAATAAAACATGGATTGGTTAACAATTTTAAAATGTTCTAGACGTGGAACGTTAAAACATAAATTACTAAATTAAACAGAAAAAGTGACATTAGTTCTGTGATAAAGACATGCAGGGATGTCAGCATTTTCTGAAGAAAACTTGCATTGATGTTGGTTTTTTTCTTCTTGTTTGGGGGGTGGGGGGGGGGGGGGGTTGGGGGGCAGGGAGAGTATGTGCTGGGGGTGGGGGTAGGGGAGAGGTCACCATTTTATTGATTTATTTTTCGTATATAGAAGAACCTTGTCAGCATTGTACGTGAAAAGGTTTTGTTCTTGTTATGGCAAAACTCTGTTGTTGATGTCCATTTCGAAGGCTATTTCACTGAAAAAGCAAAAAAAAGCTTAAGACTCAATCCATCAATAAATCACCATGTTGCCTCCCTCCTCTGCGTGAGCTAAGGAAAGAGAACTCGTACGCCATTTCCTGTTATGCGGATAGTCTCATGAGTGACATGCGCCTTGATCCGGCTACCTGTGGTTATATTTTTTTATGGAGATGAAACGAGACAACATGATATTACCATACTACTGTATAATCAGGGAGGAGGAGAGACCTTGTCCCTGGAATGTGAGTATGTGTACTTGGCCTGTCTATTGTTGAAAGATCACTCAGACAAGGCTGAAAGATAGATCAAACATACAACAGACATAAAAACATACAGAGAGAGAGAGAGAGAGAGAGAGAGAGAGAGAGAGAGAGAGAGAGAGAGAGAGAGAGAGAGAGAGACTTGTTTGTGTGACAGGGTGGATGCACTGTAAAATTTAATGGTTGGGCAGGTGAAGTATAAACATTTGTTTTGTTTTGTTTTCCATGAAAATGTCACGTTTGAAACAAGACACGAGTGTTTGCGGGCCATAATTCACTAAAATAAAGGAGGAGAAGAGAGAGAGAGAGAGAGAGAGAGAGAGAGAGAGAGAGAGAGAGAGAGAGAGAGAGAGAGAGAGAGAGAGAGAGAGAGAGAGAGAGACAGACAGACAGACAGACAGACAGAACAGACAGACAGACAGACAGACAGACAGACAGACAGACAGACAGAAGAGAGAGAGAGTGTCCAGCTAACC
Source organism: Stramonita haemastoma (assembly GCA_030674155.1). Classification (NCBI taxonomy): domain Eukaryota; kingdom Metazoa; phylum Mollusca; class Gastropoda; order Neogastropoda; family Muricidae; genus Stramonita; species Stramonita haemastoma. The sequence goes on from CM060334.1 coordinate 3,180,488, forward strand.
TGCTATATCACTGTTATAAAAGCAACCTGCCTGACACTTGTGGTTTGAAAGATACGCTGTGGATAATGTTTGGAAAATCTAGACAGGGAGGCCAGGATAGCCTAGTGGTTAGAACGTTGAGGTCGTGTTCTGATAGCCGAGTTCGAGGCACCGCCAAGGTACCTGTTCAAGAGAATGTTCTCCCTTGGAGTGTCGTGGTTATGCATCATTTCCGAATTCGAAATGTAGCTAACTTAATGGTGGAAAAACGGCTGCACACACACAAACCCCCCACCATTGTTGAACTCCAGAGCTCTAGAAAGAAAAAAATACCCATCGCACACACGTACACAAAACTCCCTGGACATGCCTAATGTTTTGCAGTTTCAGTTTTATATTTTCCATAGTTTTCTCTGCATACTTTTTTTTAGACTGTCCAACATCTTCTGAAGGAAAGGAAGGAAGGTGGCGGGATGGTTAAGACATTCGCCTGCCAATATGTAAACGTGAGTTTTCTGGGTTTGTACCCAGCCACCCCTTTCTTCCCAGTTTGACGAAAAAATCGAACTGAATGTTAAAGTCATTCGTCATTCGGATGAGACTATAAACCGAGGCCCCGTGTGCGAACGCACGTAAAGATATCTTGCGCACACGTTAAAACCCCGTTCCGCCTTTCGGAAGAGCAGGCCGTCGTGTGCCGGTAGGAGCGGATGACAAAGTTATCAACAAAAAAAACAACCAGCATGCACACAGGTGTCGTGTTTAGACACCATCCCTGAGGGGAAAAAATAATGGGTAGGCGCTGCACTTGTGGCGACGCGCTCTCCCCGGGGAGAGTAGCCCGAATTTCACGCAGAAAAATCTGCTGTGACATAAAGTGGTATAAAATAAAAAGAAATAAAATAAAATAAAAGGATAGGTTCATGTTGTGAAAAGTGCAATTAGAAAAGCCATTGAATCATTCATTTGAAGGAGTACACACACCACCAGTTCAGATTTCCTTCCGAGCGTATTTTAACTGAACTTATATGTGGAGTCTCTTGTGCCAAAACACACAGAGCATCAGCAGCAGAAGTTAAGTTTTTTATTTTAAATATTTAATAAACCACCCAGTTCATGGTCAACAAAACTGTCAGTAGACAAGAATGGATGAAAAAAAAAAAAGCCTCACTCGTGGGACATTCTCAATTAGTAATGTTTGTCATACAAATGATTCATACAAGCTTACCTATTGGTAGAGTTGGAGATTTAGACTTCATTTGCATCTATCCATGGCACCCTAATGAGGTTATAAGCTAATAATAGCTATACTGGCCTGATTTTGTTTGAAAAGCAGCCAGTCAGAGATTTCACTGGTCCTTGTGTGTGTGTGTGTGTGTGTGTGTGTGTGTGTGTGTGTGTGTGTGTGTGTGTGTGTGTGTGTGTGTGTGTGTGTGTGTGAGGAGAGAGAGAGAGAGGGAGGGGGGGGGGGGGGGGGGAATGGTTGTTAGGGATGTTTGTGAGCTGATATTATTGATATAATTGATTACAGCTTTTTAAAGGATATATCAACAAGCTATTTTAAAGGATTATCAACAAGCTATTTAAAGACAATCAACAAGTCTATTTAAAGGATATATCAACAAGCTTATAAAAGGATATAACAACAAGTTATCTAAAGATATATCAACAAGTGTTTTATAGGCAATATCAACAAGCATTAAATGGTATATGAATAGCTATTTAAAGGACTATCCAACGCAACCTATATAAGGATATATCAACAAGCTAATTAAAGGATATACTGCAACAAGCACATTCAAGGATATATCAAGTCATGTGTTATTCTAAGGTATGATTTTATCAGATGCGTACTTTAAGGTAATTATAACTAAGTTATATCAAGGAAATAACAAGCATTCTAAAGGAAGATACAACAAGCTATTTAGGGGACATTCACAAGCATATAAAGATATTATTAACAAGCTTATATAAAGGAATATCAACAAGCTATATAAAGGATATATCAACAAGCTATTAAAGGATATTAACAAGCTATATAAAGGATATATCAACAAGCTATTATAAAAGATAATCAACAAGCTATTCTAAAAGATACATCACAAGCTATGCTCAAGGACATATCAACAAGTTATTCTAAAGGATATATATCAACAAGCTACAATAAGACAAAAGTAAACTTTATACTTTGACACCAGTTGACTCAATGTCAGAACGAATTTTACCTACAGTTTCATAAGCAAACTTTTGAAAAAGAATTTCTAGTCTAAACAAAATGGGCAGGGTAAAAAGGAAAGCAACAGAGGAAAACTCAGGTAGTTTTGTTTTCTTAAAAAAAAAACAACCTCAAAAACCGAAAAGACACACACACACACACACACACACACACACACACACACACACACACACACACACACACACACACACACACACACACACACACACACACACACACACACACACAAAGAGCAAAACAAGACAAAAAAAACTCAAGCAAACACACCTATTTGGAAAGTGAATACCTTGTCTACATCAGACAGTGCATTTGTAGCAGGAAGCTGTGGCCTTAAGGGGAGGTTGACTGCCATTAGAAAAATGACTGGAAAACTAATGGCCCTCACGCGCTAACACTTTTGAGAGGCTGTATATAGATAACTGCGTCTGCCGGCTTTTGTTTTTCTCACAGTTACCTGGTTCATTGACTGTTTGAGGAGCATTTAGAGCCTTGTTCCTACACTGCAGAAGATTAGCTAGAAAACCCTTATAATCTATCTATCTATCTATCTATCTATCTATCTATCTATCTATCTATCTATCTATCTATCTATCTACCTTATGTCTGGTGACCGTGGGGCCACCCCTGAAAACTTGACAACCAGTTTTCTCCATTCCTCTCTCTCTTGTTCTATATTGACTAGTACCCAAAAAAAACCTTGAATGAATGTCATTTCTCTTGTTATGGGGTTTTTAGTCTTTATGTTTGTTTTTGTTGTAGTTGTTTTTACCAGATAAAATAGAAAAAAAAGCTAGAATTTATACTGTGATGAAGAGAGATGCAGGAATGCCAACATTTTCTGAAGAAAACGTGTATTGATGTTTTAGTTGGGGGTTCTTTTGGGAGGTAGAGAGTACTAGGGAGGGGGGGGGATCGTTTTATTGATTTTTAAAATCTTCATTTCGAAGAAAGTTAAGTCAAGTTAAGCAGCGTTGAGCGTGGCTGCCAATTGGATGGGTGACCGTTTGCGCGCCTTGGCTACAGTACAGTTCCCCCAGTTCACCCAGCTGTAAATGGGCACCTGCCCTCTTTAGGGTCAGGGAAGGTAAAGCAGCGAGGGAGAGGAGATGGGCGCTGCCCTCAATATGCTGGCACCTAGAGAAGCTGAGGTCTCTGATGCCTCGCTCCCCTACGACCACACAGGTTATGGGATACCTTTATCTTTTACCTTTTACCTTAATTTGAAGAAGCTTCTCAGCATTATGCATCAAAAGATTCATGTTATGTATAGCGAACTTGTTGTTAATGTCGATTTTGCCCGCGTTTTGTTAATAATGTCAAACACAAAGTCAGAACTATCCTGTTTCAATAAATCACCATGTTGCCTTCCTCTTTTTTGCATAAACTAAGGAAAGAGAATTTTTACTCCATTTCCCGTTATGGCCGAGGTCTCATGCGTGACGTGCCCTTTGGTACGTTGCTGGTGGTTATATTCGGGTTGTTGTTTTTTTTGGGGGGCGGGGTTTGGAGGGTGGGGAGTGCATCTTTATTTGAAGCAAGCTTTTCAGCTTGAACATGAAGTTTGTTCTTGATATGGCCATCCTATTGATGATGTTGATTTTGCACGCAATTTTGTTGAGAAAGCCCAAAACAAAGTCCGAACTCTCCTGTTCAATAAATCATCATGTTGTTCCTTCCTTTCTTGGCGTGAGCTAAGGAAAGAGAACTCGTACTCCATTTCCCGTTATGGCGGAAGTCTCACGAGTGACATGCGCCTTGATCCCGCTACCTGCGGTTATATTGTATATGGAGATGAAAGGGGAAGGCATAATATTACCATACTACTGCATAAATCAGGCGAGGGGGGAGCTAGAGCGTTAGTTCATAGGATGTAGACTGTCATGTTCCTTGTTCATTGGATGTTTTCTTTCTCACAACAGGTGTCTGCTGATGACAGATGATCAAAAGAGCACGAGGGAGGGGGGGGGCATAAAACAGGTTTTATTGTAGTTGTAGCTAGAGCAGAGAGAGAGAGGAGAGAGAGAGAGAGGAGGGAGGGAGAGACAGACAGACAGACTGACAGACAGATAGATAGAGAGAGAGAGAGGGAGGGAGAGAGCGAGAGAAAGAGAGCGAGAGAGAGGGAGAGAAATAGGGAGGGGAGAGAGAAAGAGAGAGGAGAGAGAGAGAGAAAGAGAGAGAGAGAGGAAAGAGAGAGAGAAGAGAGAGAGAGAGAGAGAGAGAGAGAGAGAGAGAGAGAGAGAGAGAGAGAGAGAGAGAGAGAGAGAGAGAGAGAGAGTTGTTTGTGTAAAAGGGGTGGGTGTACTTGTAAAGGGTTGGCAAATAAACTATAAACATTTTGTTTTGTTTTACCTGACATTCAAATGTCAGGTTTGAAACAAGATGCGGCTCGTGCTCCGAACCCTTCACCTGAAGAGAAAAGGATGAGAGAGAGAAAGAGAGAGAAGACAGAGAAGAGAGAGGGGAGAGAGAGAGAGAGAGAGAGAGAGAGAGAGAGAGAGAGAGAGAGAGACAGAGAGAGAGACAGAGAAACAGACAGAAGACAGACAGACAGACAGACAGACAGACAACAGAAGGAGACAGACAGAAGACAAGAGAGAGGGGAGAGAGAGAGAGAGAGAGAGAGAGAGAGAGAGAGAGAGAGAGAGAGAGAGAGAGAGAGAAGAGAGAGAGAGAGAGAGCAAGCACATAGAGAGAGAGAAAGAGAGAGACAGAGGGGGGGGAGGGTTACAGCAAGCATAACCACATGTCTCAGTTTTTAAAAAGGGAAAAAATCTATGAAATATTAAAAAGTAAACAAATAAGAAACTTAAGAAAGACAGAAACTTATTTTTTAACCTCACATAAAGAAATAAGATAAATAAATAAACAAATAAAACACTGACTGGAACCATCTTTAAGAAGCCTCTACAGAAACTCTGTAGACAAATTTGCTAAAAGCACCAGTACCTGCTTCTCTTTAGCCAAGATTATCTAGCGTTAGTTTTGTTTAGGAAAGATGAAGGTTTTTTCCCACACTGGGAGGAATTAGCCGGCAATTAAGAATTATTTTTTTTTTTATTAAGTTAGGGCTGGAGTGAAAGTGGCTTCCTCTGTGCATTTTGTGTGTCTACATTGTATTATATTTTATTGTATACCACTTTCTGTCACAGCAGATTTATCTCGTGAAATTCGGGATGCTCTTGTTGCCACAAGTGCAGCGCCACCCATTTTTTTTTCTGTCAGCAACTGTATTTGTTTTCCAATCAGAGGACTTTTTCTACAGAGTTTTGCCAGAAACAACCCTCTTGTCGCTGTAGGGTTCTTTTACGTGCGCTAAATAATGACGTGTAACACACAGGGCCTGGGTTTATCATCTTATCCGAAAGACTAGGACCCAGACAACCATTTATGGTCTAATGGATGGGGGAAGTTTGGGGCCCAAACGGGATTGGAACCGCCGCAACTTCCGACCCGGTTTTTTCGCTTTCTAGACAGGAGCGTTACCTCTAGACCACCGAATCTTGTTGTTTCCATAGTATAAGCCGTTTTAACAACATTGAGCAGTCTTATTATTTGATAATGAACGTTTCATAAACAGCAAGAGACTTGACATTTAAAAAAAATGTGTTTACTGTGGGTTTTACGGAGATGAAAGGAGAGGGCATGATATTAGCCATAAAGAAAAGGTAAAGGTGCCACCTTTGTGGTCGTAGGGAGCGAGGCATCAGAGACCTCAGCTTCTCTAAGGGCCAGCATGTTGAGGGCGGCGCCCATCTCCTCTCCCTCGCTGCTTTACCTTCCCTGACCCTAAAGAGGGCAAGGTACCCATTTACAGCCAGGTGAACTGGGGACTGTACTGGAGCCAAGTCACGCAAACGGTCACCCATCCAACTGGTAACCACGCTCGACGCTGCGTAACTTGACTGGAGGAAAGCGAGCGCTCTGACCACTGAGCTATCCCGCCCCCTGATATGACCATACTGCTGTATAAATCAGGCTGGGGGCGGAGCAGAACGTTAGTTCATGGGCTGTAGACTGTCATGTTCCTTGTTCATTGGACGTCATCTTTCTCACAACTGGTGTCTGCTGATGACAGATGATCAAAAGAGTTGGGAGACATAAAACAGTCTTTTATTGTAGCTGTAGAGCTGTAGCTGTAGCTGTGTGCTATGTGGGGAGAGAGGGTGTAGAGTGGTGTGTGTACGGAGCGTGCGTGACATGGACGCGGCTGAGAGATGGTGGTGGTGAGTGTGAGGGAAGAAATAAAAAGAAGTCAAATTTTATTGTGGACATGTAAGAATGCAGCTAACGTGTGTGTTTGCGTGGTGTGTGTATGTGTGTGTGTGTGTGTGGTGGTGCGTGCGGTGTGTGTGTGTGTGTGTGTAAGAATAGGGGGAGGGAGAGTGCTTGTGACGTAGTGACAAAGGCAGGCATTAGATAAACCTTTTTTTGTTTTTATTTTTTCCTTTGACAGTAACAAACCTTACCTTAAAACAGCACACACACACACACACGCACTACCACACCCACAGCCAAACACGCACCACACCACACACACACACACACCACACACACAGACACAGCACACACACACAACTATACACACTGGGAGGAAGTAAACGAGCAAGAGAGAAACTCAAGTTAAAACAGGCAAATATACCTTGAAAAAAAAACTGAAAACTGAAATGCAAAAATAACAAACACAAAGGAAACAGAAGCAGTAATAAATTAAACAGCATTTAAAACTAAGGAACAACCAACCCTCCCCCCAAAAAAAAAAACAAACCAGCCACAACCCCCCCCCCTCCCCGAAAACAAACAAAAACACAAAACACCTAGTTCACAATCAACAAGTTAAGTCAGCAGAAAACAAACAAACAAAAAAAACGATATTGTATAACAAGAAAAAAAAAACAGACAAAAACTAAAGCAAAAGTACAACACAAAAATCCCCCAGAATAAAAGCAAGCAAACAGGATTAAAAAAGCAAACACAAACTAAAACATTGCCTTTTAAGAAGCACTTAAAACAGGATAGCTCAGTGGTCAGAACACTCGCTTTCCCCAGCCAAGGTTAAGCAGCGTCGAGCTGGTTACCATAGGATGGGTGACGTTTGCGCTCCTTGCTTCAGTACAGTTCCCCCAGTTCACCCAGCTGTAAATAGTATCCTGCCCTCTTAGGGTCAGGGAAGATAAACAGCGAGGGAAGATGGCCGCCTCAAATGCGTCCTAAGAGTGAGGGCTCTGACGCCTCGCTTCCCTCACCCAATTATGGAACACTGTACCTTAATCTTGTTTCCCACTAGGAAGAAACATGAGTAGTCCATCATGATCGTGCCTTACGAAAACCATTTAAAGCTCCTCTCAATTCTGTCATTCGACCACCAAACAGTTATTTATTTAGTTCTTTTACATTAGTGGCAACACTCATGTGCTTTTTTTACACTAGTCCCGTGTATATAGTTTTTGAAATCGTGTCATCTGTTCTCACCGGCACAGATGACCTACTCTTACGAAAAGCGAACAGGATTTAACGTATGCGCAAGATGTTCTGCGTGGTTCGCACACGGGGCCTCGGTTTATAGTCTCATCCAAAAGACTTTTGGGGAGAGTGGAAGTCAGCACTGATGTTAACTCCAGAGAAAAATCCCCTCAACGGGAATCGAACCCGGGTCGTCAAATTGCGAGTCGCAATGTTCTGACCACTAGGCTATCCCGTCCCTCTCGGGCACATTAGCTGCTGGAAGATAAAGATTCTGCACACTGCAGGATTAAGTGTAATTCTAATCTCTGGAAGTTAGGCGAAGCGAAAATTGATCTGTGAGGTATTTTGTTTTTTTTACTGATTGAAGGGGTTTTTTTTTGTTTTGTTTTTATAAACATTCTTTTAGTTATTCTCACTTCTTTTGATGCCGCTTTTTATTGCGATTTGTTTTCCTGTTTTGCTGCATCAGTCATTGTTTTATATGGATGTCTAGGCTGTCCATTCGCTATTTGTCCTCCTTTCTCTTCTCGTAGTAAGTGGTAGTAGAAATGTCGGAATATGTTAGGTTGTATGTATATTAGCTATAGTGATAGTTATAGTTTTATATAGTATTAGGAGTAGTCAATTGCTAGATAGTATGTAGTACTTCGTATCTGGTAGTAAAGTGTGTAGTAGATAATAGTAGTAGAGTAGTGTGTAGTGTAGTAGTAGTAGTAGTAGTAGTAAGTAGTAGTAGTAGTAGTAATAGTAGTAGTAGTAGTAGTAGTAGTAGAGTCAGAGTAGTATTAAGCAGCAGAGTAGCTAGCTAGCAGTAGCAGTTGTAGTAGTAGCACCTGCATTAGAAGTATTAGAAATAGCCACCACCACCACCACCACCAACAAAACAAAGAAACAGTGACAGTGGCAATAACTGCTGTGGTAGCTATAGGGAAGCGATGGTATTTGTTGTGGACGTGATACCATGGTCAATGATGATGATGATGGTGGTGGTGGTGGTGGTGGTGATGATGATGATGATGATGATGATGATGAATGATGACGATGAGATGATGATGATGATGATGATGATGATGATGATGATGGAAGAGGATGAGAGGAAGAAGAGAAAAGAGGAGGAGGGAGTCATAAATGATGGCGGGACTCATCCCCTGTTGTCATAGGTTCCTTAACACGCATGAATTACGTGCGGCTGCATCTCCCATCCTTTCACAGTAGTGGCAGTAACAGGTAACAGTAGTGGCAGTAACAGGTAACAGTAAAACAGGTAACAGTAGGCAGACTATCATCACCCTCAGTCCATCTGTTCAGAAGCACAGACTGGCCCCCTGTTCACCTCTGTGCCTTTGATAGCAGACACAGACAAGTGGCATTCTCCCTTCATTCTCGCCACAGCCTCGAAACATTCACGTAAGAGTGTTAGCAAGCTGACGACAGATGGTTATCAGTTCTCTCATCACTCTTGTCAGTCTGTCTGTCTGTCTGTTGTCTGTCTGTTTCTCAGTCTGTTCTGTCTGTCTGTTTTTCTTCTATTTTGTTCTGTTTTTTCTGTCTGTTTGTTTGTTTCTCTGTCATCTTCTGTCTGTTTGTTTTTCTTATCTCTCTGTCGTCATAGAATATATATATATAATATAATATATATATATATATATATATATATATATATATATATATATATATATATCTTTTAATCTAGATAATGGAATTAAGCACTCAAGTGCTTTTTTTGTATCCATTCCCCGTGTGTGTTTAGTTTTGTAAATTTTGTCTTCCGCTCCCACCGGTACACAATGGCCTACTCTTTCGAAAAGCGGAAAAGGATTTAATGTGTGCGTTGGATGTTTTGCGTGCGTTCGCACACGGGGCCTGGTTTATAGTATCTTCCAAAAGACTTTGGGGAAAGTGGAGGCAGCACTGATGTTAACTCCAGATGAAAAATTTCCCTCGACCGGAATCGAACCCGGGTCGTCAATTTGCGGGCGCAATGTTCTGACCACTAGGCTACCCCGTCCCCTGAGAGTGCTGAAGGTCAGACAGGCCAAGGGCAAAGAACGATCAGAAGACAGGTGACATAAGACACCTTTCACTCTAGCAGTGAGCAGATTGGGGGGGAGGGAGGATATGGGGACGACTTTGATGTATGACATGATAGACATGGTATACACTATTCCCCTCCCTCATGTTTCTTTTAAACTGGCTATTCCTGGCTTGACAAACCACACATACACACACACATACACGTACAAACATGCACACACACACTTACACATGTACGCATGCACGCACGCACGCATGCACACACACACACCTTCCATTATCCTCAATATAAAAGAATAAATAAATAGATAAACACACATTCACACACACATACACACATACATACACACATACATACACACACACTTACACACACACACATACATACACATACACACACACTTACACACACACACACACACAGAGTGACAGACACTCTCTCTCTCTCTCTCTCTCTCTCTCTCTCTCTCTCTCTCCTCCTCTCTCTCTCTCTCTCTCTCTCTCTCTCCTCTCTCTCTCTCTCTCTCTCTCTCTCTCCCTCCTCTCCTCTCTCGTCCTGACCATT
>CM060334.1:3195767-3205767 GCA_030674155.1 Stramonita haemastoma
GGTTTATTTAGTTATTTAGATACAAAATGTACGCAGCAAAATTTCACCCTGCCTTTATCCAAGGGAGATCACTCGTTCCGAGAGAGAGAGAGAGAGAGAGAGAAGAGAGAGAGAGAGAGAGAGAGAGAGAGAGAGAGAGAGAGAGAGAGAGAGAGAGAGAGAGAGAGAGAGAGATGGTGGAAAGAAACAAAGAAAAGTACAAAAATAAATAAACAACAAAGACGACGGCGAACATCGAAGAAAAAAGAGGATGATGATAATGATAATCAATCATGACAAGCAAAACGAGAAGGCGAAAGAGTAAAAACTTAATTAGGATAATGCGATGACCTGATGACCCAATTCTTGATTGAATAGTCTGAGTTCTGGAGAGAGAGAGAGAGAGAGAGAGAGAGAGAGAGAGAGAGAGAGAGAGAGAGAGAGAGAGAGAGAGAGAGAGAGAGAGAGAGAGAGAGAGAGAAATCAGTCTGAGGACGGCATTTACAGAGCCCGTCACGTTCTGTGATTTAGGGAAATACAGTCACTGCTCTGTCACTGTACAGGCCCATACCGACCAGCACTTACCTTACCATCACCATACCTCCATTAGTGAAAGAGAAGGAGGAGAAGCGAGAGGAAGGGGGAGAGGAAGAAGAAGAAAAATAAGGAGGAAGTGAAAGAGGAGGAGGAGGAGAAAAAGTAGTAGAAGTAGTAGTAGTAGTAGTAGTAGTAGTAGTAGTAGTAGTAGTAGTAGTAGTAGTAGTAGTAGTAGTAGTAGTAGTAGAAGAAGAAGAAGAAGAAGAAGAAGAAGAAGAAGAAGAAGAAGAAGAAGAAGAAGAAGAAGAAGAAGGAGAAACAGAAGAAGACTCACACTAAAAAAAAACATATTGAAGAAGCTACCCAAAAAATCCCAAACAAGCAAAAGTGTAGTGGACAAGATCTATCAAAAGCATCGGTACTTCAGAATAGCACACCGCCCACAGAAATCCCTCAAACTTGACAGTAGTCTGAAGTCGCGGTTTTTTTATCTTTCATGTTCAGAGTCTCTGTAGCCCCCCCCCCCCCCCCCCCCCCACCACAATACGTTCAATGATTCACCATCAGCAGACGACAGGTGGCTACCTATCAATCTTTTCACTTCATCAGTGTGTCGGACTGTCTGGCCAGATTTGCCAGTGTAGAGATTTTCCCGAGTGGAGATTTTTCAGTGTGGAGACTTTCCAGAGCGGAGATTTTCCTGTGTGGAGATTTTCCAGAGTGGAGATTTTCCGGTGTGGAGATTTGCCAGTGTGGAGATTTTCCTGTGTGGGGATTTTCCAGTGTGGAGATTTTCCAGTCGCATGTTTTAGTTGGCGTGCATTGGGAAAAGAGCAGCCAAAGTCGTTGGAAAAGATGAATGAGAAAAAAACCCGGCTTTTCTTCACTTAATCTTGACCTTTCCCTTTTCTTGAGTTGATGCAGAGGTCGGGGTTGGGGGAAGGTGGGAGCAGAGGCCCCGTGTACAAGCGCACGCAGAACATCTTGTGCACAAGTTCAATTCTGTTCTTCTTTTCGTAAGAGTTGGCCATTGTGTGCAAGTTGGAACAGATGACAAGATTTACACAACTGCATACACATGGGGACTGGATGTAAAAAAAAAAGCACATGAGTGCTTATTTCATTATCTTCGAAATAAAAGAATAAATGAATATACTACACTACACTACACTACACTACACTACATACTACACTACACTACACTACACTACACTACGCTACGCTACACTGCACTGCACTGCACTACACTTCACTACATTGCATTACACTACACTACACTACACTACACTACACTACACTACACCACACCACACCACACCACACCACACCACACCACACCACACCACACCACACCACACCACACCACACCACACCACACCACACCACACCACACCACACTACACTACACCACACTTTGCAGAACAATGAAAAGTAAGAGCGAAAATGGGACACAGACAACTAAGGTACTTGAGTTGATGCTGCTATTGATTTCTTTTTTGTGGTCATTTCGTGAACCGGTTTGTTAAGTCTTTTGGACCAGAGCTGGCCATCGACTGACCATCAACTGCTCACTAACTGCCCGCAGGACCAGGCTCTCAGTATGGACGTTAGTTATCTCTCTTTGATCAGGATACTCTCCACTGGTCAAGAGGTTAATTAATCAGAATCGATCCTGCTTCTTTGCAATAGCGGCTTTTGAGTAGCAGTGGTTCTTGAAGTAACATTGGCGGCAGCAAAAGGTAGCGGTGGTGGTGGTGGTGGGGGTGGTGGTGGTGGTGGTGGTGGTGGTGTGGTGGTGGTGGTGGTAGTAGTAGTAGCAGCAGCAGCAGCAGCAGCAGCAGCAGCAGCAGCAGCAGCAGCAGCAGCAGCAGCAGCAGCAGTAGTAGAAATAATCATAATGTAATAGTAGTAGCAATTGTAGAACTAGTAGTAGCAGCAGTAGTACTAATGCAGCGTTAGTACTCTAAATAGGGACAAAAGGAATGAATGAAAAGTGTTGCAAAATATATGTATTTTAGGACGAGATTGAAACGAGCTCAAGTTTAAAACATTTCTTTGACGTTGAGAAAAAAAGAATTCCATTTGCGGATCCATCAAAGTGACTCCCTATGTCTACCACAGTAGCATCTCTTCTCCCTCTTTCTCACAGCATTCAGAACATCCATCCATTCACCCAGAGCTGTTAGTGGCTCACAATCAGCAGACGACAGATGGCCAATCTCTGCTTTCATCGCTCTCTCAGTCAGTCCGTCAGTCTGTCTTTCAGTCTGTCTGTCAGTATGTCAATCTGTCAGTCTGTCTTTCCGTCTGTCTGTCTGTCTGTCAGTCAGTCTGTCTGTCTTTCAGTCTGTCTGTCAGTCTGTCTCTCAGTCTATCAGTCTGTCTGTCTGTCTGTCAGTATGTCTGTCCGTCAATCTGTCTGTCAGTCCATCAATCTGTCTCTCTGGTCAGCGTGGACTATTTAGCGTGTAGACAAACAGCTGGGAGTGGATGGGTTGGGGGGTGGGTTGCGGGAGGGGGTGAGGGGTTGGGGGGTCAGAGTGTAGACACAGGTTATGTCCAAAATGTAGGGGGCGGAGATAAGCCACACTGGGTTTGCGGATGGGAGATAGCTAGGTACCTGTCTTCCCTATCGCTGAGAAGGTGAGGTAACAGGCGAGGTGTTATGATGTAGGGGAAGTGGTTGGGAACTGTTGGGGACCTACGCTGTTGGTATCGTTTTCCCTGATTAGACACTTTCCGGGGCCTCTGTTTGTTTGTCTTATCTGTTTCTCTCTGTTGTTTCTGTGGATCTTATTTGTCTGTCAGTGGTGTTGTGTGTGTGTGTGTGTGTGTGTGTGTGTGTGTGTGTGTGTGTGTGTGTGTGTGTGTGTGTGTGTCTGTCTGTCTGTCTGTCTGTCTGTCTGTCTGTCTGTCTGTCTGTCTCTTCCCCTTTCTCTCTTTCTGCCTTCCCCCCCCTCTCTCTGTCTCTCCCCCTCTCTTCGTTTGATTGATAGTAGATGGCAAGACTGGGATTATCACATTCAAAGAAGTGAACGATTTAGTCTGTACAGAACTTTTTCCAGTTCACATGAATTGAAATTATATTTGACTCTTGATATGGATTTGCACTTGAAATATATCATGACAAGATTTAGATTAGGTGTATCTGATTTGACAACGCATTACTTTAGATATAAAGACTTTAACAATAGTGATTTGATTTGTCCATTATGCAAAACAGATAGGGAATATGAAGTTCACTTTGTACTATGCTGTCCAGCTTATCAGGATATTAGACAGAGATATATATTGCCAAAATATTACTTACAGCCATGTGTTTTCAAATTAAGTTTACTTATGTCATCTGTTCGACACAAGGATGTATGGAATTTGTCTCTTTTTCTTTTTAAGGCGTTTAAGTTGAGGGAAATTGCCACATCATAGTCATAATTCTTGTCACAAATCTATTATAACCAAATTATTTGTTTTGTTTATGTAATATTTAACGTTTTTTCATGTGTATGTTTTGTTCACTATCCCCTTCATGAGGGGCTATGGCCTAATGAATAAACCATCCGAATCCGAATCCCCCTTTCTCTCTTTCTGCCTCCCACCCCTCTCTCTGTCTCTGTCTCTTTGTGTGAGTGTGTGTGTGTGTGTGTGTGTGTGTGTGTGTACGTGATCAAGTGTTGACATTATCAAATATATCTCCATGAATGACGTCGTTATTTTGTATAGCTGTGTTTTGTTTGAATTTTTAGCCCAAGTCAGCACTTTGTTTATGCATGATTTGGAAATATGCATATTCAGAAGTGTACAATTTTTAGATATATGCCAATGTCTTATCAAATCTTGTGAGAAGGTATACAGCATTTTCTTCACTTTTCCATTTTTTGACCCTTGAAATGTATTGTGGCCTAAGGTACATTAACCATTGCAGAGTTCAGAGTTCTAAGAGCAGACATAAAGGGACATGACTTATGCCTATGAATTCCCTGGGGAACAAAGGGCCGCAACAACACCCCTCCAAAGGACTCGGTTCTGGGAGATCCTCTTCTGCTTGGCCCACGTATAAAATGCTAGTCGACAAATTTTCTGCTGATTTTTTGAAATATGAAAAAAGCACGGTGTAGTTGTTTTTGCGGGAGATTGAGGACATAGAGCGATACCAGGTAGTCAAGAGAAAGTGGGAAATGATCATCACATGAGGACTGCTTGTGTTCCTGCAGCATTGACCCCACGCATGCATGTTGTGGTGAGGAAGCTAGCAGACAGCAAAGGACTGGGGGAGTAGAGTGTTTGCTGAATTTTGTTTTTAATCTTCCAAAAGTGTGTAAACTTTCATAATTTTGGAGTCAACTTTCATAGTTTTGGAGTCAAAGCCTAGTCTCACAATTAAAAAAAATCCTGTGGGTACTTCAGTACGTGCTGTATGCATACGAATACAAGATTAATACATAAGAAAACAGAAGGAAAAGCGGTCCAAAAAAAAAAAAAAGTGATGCGTCGCCTAACTCTGCCGGAATGACGTGAGTGGGCCGAGCTGAAGAGGATCTCCCAGAACCGAGTCCGTTGGAGGAGTGTTGTTGCAGCCCTTTGTTCCCCGGGGAATTAATTCACAGGCATAAGTCAGTCCCGTAACCCAACCCTGGAGCTACACCACATTTTGGCCACACTGCACAGATAGCAGGGATAAACAAAACTCCTCCACCTCTGTCCAGCTTGGTGTAATTACAAGGGCAGACACCGTGCACTCCGACTGTAAACATCAGGCTGTAGCCAACTGCACAGGTATTTGGGAGGGGGGAGGATGAAAGGGAGTGATAGCAGAGACTGCAGCTCATACAGTCTCTGGTGATAGTGCGCGAAACTGGCCGAGACTATGGAGTCATCATTTGGCCTGAGGGGCAGCGTAATCGGAGGTGTGGAGTGATGCAGAGGGGGCGGTGTTTATTTGGGTGAAGCACCTGGCAGGGTCCGAGCTGGAGGCGTCTTTAAAGGGATGAAGGCAGGTGAGAGGTCAGGTGTAACAGGGGGCGGCAGACATGGCAGGTCCAGACTTGTGCTCCAGACTAGCAGCGTAGTAATCCTGTTTATGGTGTACACATTCCTCTGTGCTTCTTCTGCTTTGTCGTCGAATGCTCAAACAAGTATTGTTGTCTGTCATATGAGCGAAAGTGCGTTGTGCTGCCGTTAAACGCCTGACAAGTCCGGCATAGCGCATCTGACATCGGAGAGAATTATTTTGTTTTAAAAGCCTTTCTCGAGAAAAAAAGCCCAGGTATGAGAATGGACCAAGACGGCAGAAAATAGACAAATAGATGACAGGGATAAAAGAAACGAAAACAGAAAGAAAGAGAAGGATAGAAAAGGGGGAATTTCCAGGAAGTGAGGATGCTATTTATACTGACAGGCCCCCGGTATTCCCACAGGTGAATTCTTGTGTACATGTTGACAATTTGGGGTATTTTGACTTCAACAGTTTTCCTACGTCAAAACTTCCTTGTGTGGTTAGTTCAGAGTACTCTCTATTAAACCAGCGAAAATGTGTATTTGGTTGAAGATCCTCAGTACTCAGTACCATCGTAAGCATAATTCTAGCAATTAGCCGGTCAGATCAGAAGTGCAATGTCATATTCTTAGGTCCCTTTGTAACCTGAACAATGGCAAAATGTTTACCGAAAGTATATCGAAAATAAAGTCACCAATTAGTCTGGGGAGCCCTTATGATGAAAGAACAAAGAATAACCTTCCTTAGATCGTAACTGAGTAGCAATTATGACTGATATCATAGCTGAGAGAGAAAAAATATAACAGCATTCAAACTTCATAAACAACCCCCCTGACCATTTATGGCTGATGTCATGCATAACTGAGGAAAAACAAAATATAACAGCATTCAAACTTTAACACCCCCCCCCCCCCCCACACACACACACACACACACCCGATGTAAATCCTTTTTGAGCTCTGAATCCAGGTTTAAATGAGATATATAAATAAAAACAGAAAAATAATAGCAATCAAAAGCCTATGTGCGTACAAAATGAGGTCGAATTACAGATACACGAGAACGATCAATCATTTAACTGGATAAAAAGATTAAGAAAAAACACAATTTAATCTAGGCCCCTTCATTATAACAAGGTTTTCCACTAGCTCTAATTACTGCTCCATACAGTGATCATGACACGGTACGTTATAAAAATGGCATGTTTCGGCATTGATGGATGCGACTTTGAAGAAAGAAACACAATTAAGAGAGTGGATAATTTGTAAAACTATGTTGACATGTTTCTCCTCAGTCACAGGAGACATGACAAAACCGTTGGCTTTTTTTTGTTTTTGTTTTTAAAATAGAATTGCAGGGACATGATTTCAATTTAAGGCCTGTCACTACACAGATATAGAGACATTCACAACTCTCTTGTATCTCATCACCAACCCACCCCCACCCTACCCCCTCCCACCCCACCCCCTCCATAAACGAGCGATTGGCTTAATATTGCATTGCTGTTTACATTCTTGGGAGTTGTACATTCAAAACAAGAAGCCTTGTTGGCAGATCAACCAAAAGACATATAGACAGACACACCGACGAACATACCTATCGGCAGACAGACAGACAGACAGACAGTTGGAACTGGGGGACTGTACCGAAGCCAAAGCGAGCAAACGGTCACTCATCCAACTGGTAACCACGCTCGATGCTGCTTAATTAACTTTGATTTTGAGGAAGCGAGTGCTCTGACCACTGAGCTATCCTGCCCCTTGTTTTATATGGGAATGTTGAATCTCAACAGATTGAAATAACAGGTGAGAGTTTGCTATGTCTGGGTATTTTTTGTTTGTTTGTGTTTTCTTTATTGAACATCTCTACTTACTTATAAGTTTGGTGGACACAGATGTACGGGTATATCTCTTTGTTGTTTGTTTCTCTCTTTGTCTTAGACTAAAATGCAAGTATAGTGAGGGATGTGATAGATAAACATGTGGCGCTACTCTTGTGGCGACGTATTCTCTCTAGGAAGAACAGCTCAATTTTTTACGCGGAGAAATCTGCGGGGACTTAAAGTGGTGTAAAAGACAAAGAAAAAAAGAAAAGTAAAAGTAAATGAATGACTTCACCAGTTTGTTGCCCACCTTGTGTTGTTCAGTGCTCACTGTTAGTTAGCGATAACCAAATACTCCCAGTGGGTGTGTGTGTGATGGTGGTGGTGGTGGTGGTGGTGGTGGGTAGGATGGAGGGGGTGGTCAGTATGACGTCAGGGCACCATCACTCATCATCCTCACACGTCAGCCTCCCATCTGTCCATCCTCACTCAACTCCTCTGTCTTCTGCCTGTGTTGTGTTGTGTCCTTAAGTGGTGACTGTCCTGCAGTGGACTGATCCAGCGGAGATAAGAACTCAAATTCAAAATACTTTATTATCTCTAAAACAGAGAAATTCTGGTGGGTTACAAGCCATATATAAAAACAATAACCACTCAAAATAGCATCAATATAGCTCAACACAGGTTCTGAACATCAGCACGCACCCATCACAGCACAAAGAGCACCCACAAGTCAGCAACACCTCAGCCAGCTGCAAACCTACCCAAGTAAAATCACAAACATTCGTGTGTGCGCACCAGTATGCCCATGCATCCACACATTCACATTCACACATGGCTCACGCGCACATCCACACACAAACACAAAATATTAAAAATTTTCACACATGCGCACACATTTTAAGACAAAATTGTTATGATATATTGTATGATAGGATAAGACAAACTCCTCTCTGTACTGAGTCTGAGAGCTTTCTTGTGGAAATTTATCTGTTTCTTTTCTTTCCCCAGGTGGAATGCCAGTGCGCATACTGCAAAATTAATGGCGAGATATACGGTTTGAAATCTGACAATTCCTTATTGTCTTTGTAAGTGAGCGAGTACGAATTGGGGCAAAAACAACAGACTGCGTTTTTATTTACTTATATGATATTATTTTTGGTTGTGTTTTTATGTGTTTCCAATCAAAACAATTATTGAGTTTTTATGTATTATCCTTTTATTGCCATTTTTTGAATATTCAGGGTTTCATAAAATGATGTGATACGCAGTTAAGAAAATAATTTTCAGTTGTTTTCGGACCAGGTTTGCGCAATTGAAAGCCTTAAGTTAAGGACTGAAATACCATTAACGACACCTCATTTCTACCACCTTTTCCCAGCCTCTGCACTATCTCAGTACAGCATCAGCGAATCCAGTGAAAGGAATGGCAACAACAGTAGCAGTAGCAGTTGTGATTATAGTAGCATCGGTAGCAGTAGGATAATGGTCCGTAAAGTGTATTACGTGGCAGTAGTAGTAGTAGCAGCAGCAGCAGCAGCAGCAGCAGCAAACAGCAGCAGCAGTAACTGTAGCAACAGAAACAACAACAGCAATAATAACATAACAACAGCCATGATGTAACAAAGATTTATTTTTAAACTGCCCCATACTAGAGGTGTTTTTTTATATATAAATCAGAGTAGATAATAATTAATATGAACGTAGATAAAAAGGTAAAGGTGTCCCATAACCTATGTGGTCGTAGGGGAGCGAGGCATCAGAGACCTCAGCTTCTCTAGGGTCCAGCATGTTGAGGGCAGCGCCCATCCTCGAGATAAAAGAATAAATAAAAATAAATTAAAAAAAACACACACGCACGCACGCACACACACTCACACTCACACCACACACACACACACACACACACACACACACACACACACACACACACACACACACACACACACACACACACACACTCCCCACACACCTACACCCCCCACCCCCACCCTCAACCCCACCCCCACCCCCACTCCCCCACTTTCCAACTCACCTCCCCCCAATGGACTATAAAGATATCAATAAATCATGGGTAAGTGCCGCCTAATGACTGCGCCCCTAAAGGCCCTACAGCCCCTAAAGACACACCAGCCGTTCCCCACTGGCTTCATGGAGGATGATGCTGGAAATGAAGCACTGGGTCCATACACCCAGCCTGGCAGACTGGGGTCAGAACTCTGTACTGCCTTACCTCCGCTTGAAAGCGGAGAGATCAGCAGTTTTTATTTTATTTTATTTTATACCACTTTACGGGAAAGGAGTGGGATAGCTCAGTGGTCAGAGCGCTCGCTTTACCCCAGCCAAAGTTAAGCAGTGTCGAGCGTGGTTGCCGATTGGATGGGTGACCGTTTGTGCGCCTTGGCTTCAGTACAGTCCCCCCAAGTTCACCCAGCTGTCAATGGGTACCTGCCCTCATTAGGGTTAGGGAAGGTAAAGCAGCGAGGGAGAGGAGATGGGCGCCGCCCTCAACATGCTGGCCCCTTGAGAAGCTAAGGTCTCTGACGCCTCGCTCCCCTACGACCACACAGGTTATGGGACACCTTTACCTTTACCTTTTTACGTGTCTGAAACAGTTCTGCCAAACAGCCCTAGATGTGTATGCTTACGTTTTGCATTGTATTTCACAG
>CM060334.1:3215486-3217986 GCA_030674155.1 Stramonita haemastoma
TTCTTCTTCTTCTTGCTTCTTCTTCTTCTTTCTTCGCAATTCTTCTTCTTCTTCTTCGCAATTCTTCTTCGCAATTCTTCTTCGCAATTCTTCTTCTTCTTCTTCGCAATTCTTCTTCGCAATTCTTTTCGCAATTCTTCTTCTTCTTCTTCTTCTTCTTCTTCTTCTTCTTCGCAGTTCCTCTTCTTCTTCTTCTTGTTCTTCTTGTTCTTCTTGTTGTTGTTGTTGTTGTTGTTTTTCTTCTTCTTCTTCTTCTTCTTCTTCTTCTTCTTCTTCTTCTTCGCAGTTCCTCTTCTTCTTCTTCTTCTTCTTCTTCTTCTTCTTCTTCTTCTTCTTCTTCTTCTTTCTTCTTCTTCTTCTTCTTCGCGTTCCTCTTCTTCTTCTTCTTCTTCTTCTTCTTCTTCTTCTTCTTCTTCTTCTTCTTCTTCTTCTTTCTTCTTCTTCTTCTTCTTCTTCTTCGCAATTCCTCTTCTTCTTCTTCTTCTTGTTCTTCTTGTTCTTCTTGTTCTTCTTGTTCTTGTTCTTCTTGTTCTTCTTGTTCTTCTTGTTCTTCTTGTTCTTCTTGTTCTTCTTGTTCTTCTTGTTCTTCTTCTTCTTCTTCTTTCTTCTTCTTCTTCTCACCCTATCTCCTGCTGTCGTCACCGTGGCAAAGTTACTAAGCCTGGTAAGGCGAATAAAACCAAGGTGAAAACACGGGTGGTAAATAATAACAAGCGTATAAGCAGATTCTAATGTCAAATACAGACACATTCGTGTGATGTAGGCAGTGGGGAGGGGAATATCTAGGTGGGATAATTTTGTTATTGGGTTGTTTTGTTTGGTTTATTTCGGAGGGGGATGGGGGTTGATGGGGGGGGGGGGGTGGAGTGGGGGGAGGGTTGAGGGTAGAAAGGATATAAAGATGGTTTTGAACGTTTTTGTTTTTGTTGTGGCTTTATTTTAACCTTTTTTCTTTTTTTTTGGGGGGGGGGGGGGGGGGGGGAGGGAGGAGAGGGGGGGACTTTGATGTGACAATTTTATCAAAGTTACAGGAAGTTTTTTTTTTAAGAAAAGAATATGATTTTTATGATATGTCTGGTTTGGGTATAAAAAAAAATTTTTTGTTTTTTATTTGTCTTTTTCTCCGTGGTTTTGTTGTTATTCTTTTCTTGGATATAACTACATGGTTCACCAATGGTCATATTTTGGCGTGCCTGACTATTATCTCATCATTAAGATAGCGGCATAACGACTTCGGGGATATGTCTAAACATGCCACCTTTTATCGATTTATTCTATTTATTTATTTATTTATTTATTTATTTTTCTTTTATATCGAGGATAATGGAATAAACACTCGTGTGCTTTTTTACATACAGTCCCGTGTGTATGCAGTTTTGTAACTCTTATCATCTGTTTCCCACCGGCACACAATGGCCTACTCTTACGAAAAGCGGAACAGGGTTTAACGTGTGAGCAAGATGTTCTGCGTGCGTTTGCACACAAGGCCTCGGTTTATAGTTCCACCAGTGTAAGTATGTGCGTTTATTTTGAAGATTACGTCGCCTGTTCCCACTTCATACAGCGGCCTACTCTTACCAACAGAGGAACGGGTTTTAAACCTGCACGCAAGTTGTTCTCCTCTCTCTCTCTCTCTCTCTCTCCTCTCTCTCTCTCTCTCTCTCTTCTCTCTCTCTCTTCTCTCTCTCTCTCTCTTCTCTCTCTCTCTCTCTCTCTCTCTCTCTCTCTCTGTGCGTGCGTGGCGTACGTGCGCGCGCGCGTGCGTGCGTGCGTGCGTGCGTGCGTGTGTGTGTGTGTGTGCGTGTTGCGTGTGCGTGTCGTGTGTGTGTGTGTTTGTGCGTGTATGTGTATGTGGGTGTGTTTGTGTGTGTGTGTGTGTGTCGCACGCGTACGTACACGCGTGTGTGCGTGTTTGAGTCTACATTCCTATTTGAAAGCTTGCATGCATATGTGCATGCCTGCATGCTATGCATTATTCGAAAGTAATACCAACAAAATGAAAACTTGGAATGTGTTTCTGCACAAAATAGCCGAACAAGCTACTGATCCCCTAATCCCTGCAGTATGCCCCTTTTCCCTATAAAACAGCAGAGAGGGATTTCAGCAGTGTTCTCTGGAACCATGAAACAAGCTGATGACAAAAAGCCACCACACATAACTCGGGGCTTGTGCTACTGACGTATGATGCTGATATCAGAAAACCTTGCCACACTTTCACAACTGCGAATTCAAGTTAAAAGTGTTCCCATAACCTATGCGGTGGTTGGGGAGCGACATGTCATCAGAGACCTCAGCTTCTCTAGGGGTCAGTATATTGAGGGCGGCGCCCATCTCCTCTCCCTCGCTGCTTTACCTTCCCTGACCCTAAAGAGGGTGGGTACCTAATGACAGCTGGTTGAACTGGGGGACTGTATTGAAGTCAAGGCAGCGCAAATGGTCACCCATCCAACTGGTAACCACGCTGGATGCTGCTTAATTTTGACTCGGGGAAAGCGAGTGC
>CM060334.1:3227986-3242986 GCA_030674155.1 Stramonita haemastoma
AGAGAGAGAGAGAGAGAGAGAGAGAGAGAGAGAGAGAGAGAAGAGAGAGAGAAGTTGTTATTGACACCCCTTCCCACCAAGTCGCCTCTTTGGAAGTGTGAAACCTGTGTTCATTCCTCTTTGTTTGATTCCTACCAAATTAATTATCTCATTTCTATATTCTATTCTTTCTTGGTTTGGTTTTTTACCTTTCTTCTCTCCAGTTTCCTACATATTATTATTATACTTTTTTTTTTTTCCTCCTTTGTTTGGGATCTTTTCTAATTATCATTTTTATTATTATTTTATTTATTTATTTTCATTTTTTTTTAAAATTATTATTATTACTTTATTTTATTTTATTTCTTTCTTTCTTTATTATTTTTTTTTTTTTCATTATTATTATTTTTATTTATCTATTATTATTTTTTTTCTTCTTCTTCTTCTTCTTGGCTTATCTGGGCCTGGTGAATAGTTTCTTGTTACTCGTGTTGCTTATCTGGGCCTCTTGTGGAAAGTCCATCCTGCTTAATTGTGTGTGTGTGTGTGTGTGGGTGTGTGGGTGTGTGTATGTTTTGTTTGCTGCTGCTTATTACTATTTTTTTTTTCTTTCCACATGGCGCACAGGCGAGCGCGGGAGTGTGTGTGTGCGATCCTCCTGAGTGTTGATTGATACTAGCTTATCCATTGATGCATTTTCGGCCTTACAATGGTGAAAGATGAAAGATGCGTATCAAAGACATTACAGTGTGCATCCCGGGAGGGACCAGAACTCTAGTTGTGAGTGCTGTGCCAGCTAAGGCTAACTAAAAGCTTTTTTCAGGCTGTGACAGTGAATGGACTGGTGTGTGTACACTCCTGTGAATGAATTACTCTCCGGGTGTTCCATATAATCGCCATCTTGCCAACACAAGCTGAGACATTGATGAATGCAACATTAAATCTGAACAAGCAAGCAGAAACATTACAAGTGTGAGCACTGTGTGGTGTTGTTCCTGATCTTGCCGAAGGCCCTTGCCAGTTCCTGGACAAAGTGTGTAGACTGTGGTAATCGGCACCCTTGTGACATTTATCACCAAGTCACCCTGAGAAGTGTATAAGAGTATAATTGGTACACCCACTGAACACACTTTTAAAAAAATCTTTTTTTTTCTTTTCTTTTTTTCTTTTTTAAAAATTATTTTATTTTATTTTTTATTATTATTATTACTTTCTTATATTTGCCAATATTGTTGTTAGTTTGATTGGACAATATGTATATAACGTGTGTGATTGTGTCTTTGAGTACTATTGAAATTGCTGTGTCTTGAGTACTATTGAAATCATCCATTTTTCTTCCCTTACATTTCATCATCCCCCCAGTGCCTTATTCCCATCCCCATTATTCACCCTTTATAAAGTTTGTATTTTTTGGCTAACTATTGAAATCATTCAATTTTTTCCCTTACATTTCAGCATTCCCCCAGTGCCCTACTCCCATCCCCATTATTCACCCTTTATAAAATTGATTCTTACCTTTTCTTGCTACACATCATTGTTAGTTCCACTGGGTTATACAGTTATATACACTGTATGTGTATCCTTATGTAACTTGAAATCAGCTTTTTTCTCTTCTTCTTACATTTCATCCTTCCCCTTATTGAGTACCCACTCCCCCTTATTCCTATTTATCCCTAATTAATCTTCACCTTTTCCAGTTTTTAGACACATTATCACATTCCTAACAAAAATCAACACAAATAGATGCATTCAAGACTCAACACGTGGCCCTCAAAGGAAGGCCTACGAATTTGCCAATTAAATATAAATCACGCAGTTAATAAAATTGATGACATATCAACACTTATTAGAAACCATGGCAAACCATTTCACATACTAGGGCTATCTGAATCAAGACTTTCGAAACACATAGTAGACACTGATTTATATATCCCAGGATATAAAATCATACGAAAGGATCCACAAAGGCAAAAAGAAACAGGAATCATCATATACATTAGTGAATCTATAACGTTCAAGCGTCTCATCCATCTAGAACATTATGATGTAGAATCTGTCTGGCTTGAAGTCTCAATGAAAGGTTCACCACCTATAGCAATGGGATTCTGCTATAGGAATCCAGCAGAAAGAAAAAATTGGATAGACAAGTTTGATGCAATGATGAACGCAGTCCTATTAGAATCCAGGGAAGTGATACTACTAGGTGATTTTAACATCGATGTAACAAAAGTAAATAATGCATGGACGCAAATTACTAATTCATTCAACCTTCACCAACTAGTTAGTTTACCTACAAGAGTTACGCCAAATTCAAGCACTATAATTGACCACATTTACGTATCAAATCCTAACAACATCATAGAAACATGTGTCCCTGTCTACAACTGCAGCGATCACTACCCTGTCTGTACTACTTGGTCTAAAAAAGGAACAAAAATTCCCAAACCTGGCCATAAAACCTTAACATATCGTTCCTTTGCTAAATTCAATGAACAGCTTTTCCTTCTCGAACTAAGTAACTCTATGCTCTCAGAAACATTCAACATTACTGATCCAGACTTGGCTATCGATTTTTGGATAAAAACTTTCACTGAAATTTACAATAAACATGCTCCACTAAAAACCAGAAGGGTCAAACATGCCCCCAAACCGCCTTGGCTTACAAAAGAACTAGAAGAGGCATGTTATCTTAGAGATTTCTTATAAAAAAACATAAATATCATGAAGAGTCAAAAAGATTACGAAATGCCATAAACTCCCAGAAACGTCAAGAAAAAAAGAAATATTTCCAAGATTTACTATCTTCAAAACAAAACTAAAAAATTATTTGGAAGGCCATAAATCAAATAACGAACAAACAATCCTCTTCCAAATCAAATGTAATCAAAGATGTTACTGCTGAACAACTCAACAATCACTTCATAAACGTTTCTACTAACGTTGTTAGCAATGATGATTCAAAATCCAACAACCTAAACACACTAAGACAATACTGCCAAGAAAAGCATATTCCTTCGAAACTCCACATACCATTTATTTCTATTTTTGAAGTCTATAGTTATCTGATTCACCTCAAACAATCCAGGACAAGAGGCCTTGATGGAATAGACAGCAGAATTCTAAAACTGTCAGCTCCAGTTATCACTGAGACTCTAACATATATATATAACCAATGTCTTGATAAAAACTATTTCCCCAATGCCTTCAAAACTGCTAAAGTGATCCCCATCTACAAATCTGGTGACACTTCAGATCCTTCAAACTATAGGCCAATCTCCATTATCTCCCTCCTTTCAAAACCCCTGGAAAAACATATAAATAAACACTTAGTCCATCATATAGACACTAACAACCTACTTCACCCTAACCAATCAGGATTCAGACAAAATCACTCGTGTCATACTGCACTGACTAGTCTCATAGACAATTGGCTATCAAACATTAATGAAAGTAAATTTTGTGGAGTATTATTTGTAGATTTCAAAAAAGCATTTGATACAATTGACCACACACTTCTCATCAGAAAGCTAGACCTGTATAATCTATCATCAAATAGTCTAGAACTACTTGCTTCTTATCTTAAAAACAGACAACAGTGTGTCTCAACAACTACATCCACATCCAATCTAAAACCTATTCACTATGGAGTACCACAGGGATCAATACTAGGACCGATTCTCTTTTCATTATACATAAATGACCTTCCTCTACATATCAAATCCAAATGTGAACTATTTGCTGATGACACAACCATACATACGAACCATAACGACATTGACTCTCTTACAACCACATTACAACAAAGCTGTAATGATCTTGTCAAATGGACAGAACTGAACCACATGTCTATTCACCCCCAAAAAACAAAATGCATGCTGATCACCACCAGACAAAAGCGACAAAATTTTCCCCAAAAACAGTTTCCAATCCACATAAGAAAAGAAGCAATCGAACAAACCTCTCATCACAAAGTTCTAGGAATAACAATCGATGAAAACCTCAGCTGGTTCTACCACATATCTCATCTATGCAAATACTTGTCCCAAAGAGTATACCAGTTGACTAAAATTAAACATTTCCTAGACTACCATTCAAAGAAATTATTTTTTCATGCTTATATACAATCCTCAATAGACTATGCTTCAACCCTCTGGGATTCTGCCAGTGCAAACACTATGAAACCATTATTAAGCCTACATAAACGTGCTCTCAAACTTATCCTTCTGAAGAAAACAACCTTACTTGAAGTGGATTTCACTCAGTTAAGTATTCTCCCCCTACAACAAAGACTGAAATATAACAAAGGCATAATGATGTTTAAAATAATGGCAGGAGCTGTTCCCACATCCTTAAGAGATAAGTTCCCAATGAATCATTCCAGAAATACTGAAAAGCCAAGTGTCCCAATCCCAAGAATAGACTTGTTCAAGTCTAGTTTGCTATACTCAGGCCCTGTGCTGTGGAATTCCCTTCCCGATTCAATTAAACAGCACCAATCATTGACAACATTCAAAAATCGCCTTCAATTTCACTTGATGCATCAAAAATACTGAACCAGACTCATCCTGTTGGATATATACATATATATGTGTGTATGTGTATATGTGTGTGTGTGTATTTATGTATATATATATATATATATATGTATATGTATATATATATGTATATATATATGTATATATATATATGTATATATATCACCATATCCCTCTCCCTCTCTCCCTCCCTCCCTTCCTCTCCCTCTCTCTCTCTCTCTCTCTCTCTGTCTGTCTGTCTGTCTGTCTGTCTCTTCTATCTTGATGAAGGCTGTATTCATACTTATGTTTTCAATTTTAATCTGAAATTTGATTATTATTGAGTTTGATAAATGTTTAATATCTCAATGTTTAAAGTTTAGTTAGTATGTGTTTTTTAATTATGCTGTGTTGTTATTCATTTTTGTGATTACATAGGCTATTCACTGAGATTGATCATTACAGTATATATAAACTATGTGTATTTTATCTACGATGTGTAGATGTTCATTTTATAGCTATATTGAATTTGATTTGTGTGTCACTAGTTAGTGATTCTCTCTCTCTCTCTCCCCTCTCTCTCTCTCTCTCCTCTCTCTCTCTCTCTCTCTCTCTCTCTCTTCTCTCTCTCTCTCTCCTCTCTCACTCTCTCTCTTACCATCCATATTGAGAAATGTTTGTTCATATCTTGTACTCCCTTTTTGATAATTACGTGTGATGAATGTAATGATTTCCATGTAAAATTTTAATTAATGATCGTAAAAAAAGGATAAAAATAACACTGAAACAATTTTGTCCACTACCACATAAAATATAATTAGAAACATACATTTTATGATTGTGCTCAGAAGATTGATAAGATATAAGATATTAGGGTATATATGTCCCAAAATATGTGCCTTACAGCGGATAGATTCCTCTTGTATTCCGTTCGGTTATGATTTCACTCAGAATTCAAGGCATATATTTCCTTAGAATGAAGTGGTTTTTTTGATGAAATGTGCGAGAACCAGTGAAAATGTGTGTGTGTGTGTGGTGTGTGTGTGTGTGTGTGTGTGTGTGTGTGTGTGTGTGTGTGTGTGTGTGTGTGTGTGTGTGTGAGTGTGTGTGTGTGTGTGTGTGTGTGTGTGTCTATATGTGTATGTGTGTTTGTGTGTGTGTTTGTGTGTGCGTGTGTGTGAGTGTGTGTGTGTATGTGTGTGTGATTGAGTGTATGTTTCTGTGTATATGTGTGTGTGAGAATGTGTGTGTGTCTCTGTGTGTCTATGTGTGTGTGTCTGTGTGTGTGTGTGTGCGTCTGTGTGTGTGTGTGTGTGTGTGTGTGTGTGTGTGTGTGTGTCTGTGTGTGAGTGTATGTAGAACATTATCCGATTGATAAAAATGTTTTGCCTATTTTGAAACATATAGGATGTTCTATGTAAAAAAAAAACATAATGATAATAATTCTGATTTATTTTAATTATATTTTTATTGGTAGTATGTCTCCCCCCCCCCCTCAAATAAGGATATTAGTTTTTTAATTTTCCCCTTTATCCAAATGTATGATTTATATCACATGTATAATTTTTGACAGATGGTGGTGGTTTGATGTTTTTTCTTGAGTTGTTTATTTCATTTTGTTCTCTTGTTTGCTCTTCATCCATTAACGCTTTCTTCTCTTCCATAATCAAAATCTTTTATTGTGACTTCAGATTTTTGTTTTCTGATCGAGTGCATTTTTTTTTTATTACCTTTTCATATATAGTGTCCTTATTCTTGGGTGTTGTTTGGTATTGCGTAAAGTTTATTGTTTAGTATCTTCTCAATTTGATGTATCCCTGAAAAGGGCGGGGACTGGATGTAAAAAAGCACACAAGTGCTTATCTATTATCCTCGAATAAAATACTTTGCCTTTGCCTCTCTCTCTCTCTCTCTCTCTCTCTCCCCCTCTAAACCATGTGGACTGCCAAAGTACAGACAATATTTACAAAACTGCATACACACGGGGACCGGATGAAAAAAAGCACATGATTGCTTATTCTGTTATCCTCGATATAAAAGAATAAATAAATAAATAAATAAATAAATAAATAAATAAATAAATAAATCTCTCGCTCTCTCTCTCTCTCTCTCATACATAAACACACTCTTCTCCCTCTCCCCCCCCCCCCCCTCTCTCTCTCTCTCTCATACATACACGCTCTCTCTAATATTTGTTGATATTTGTCTGGATTTCGAGTTATTATTCATGTCTTCTTTTCTGTCCATCCATTATTAACATGACATTTATAATTAGCCCTTGTGTCATGAATTGAATTCTTGTACTGTTTTATGGTAATAAGACACTGCTGTAATCACCAAAATGGCGTCTGTGAGTATGTGAGATTGTCTCTTCTATATCCTCCAAATATACAGCTATAATTAAGCCATCATAACCGTTACATGGTGTCAGAAGTCTTCTAACAACTTCTTCTAACAAGTTATCAATATATTTTGACGGACATGGCAAAATTTAGCCCACCAGAGAATTTTGATTTCTCCAGACCAACCATGTGGCCAGAGTGGAGAGAACGTTTTTTAAGGTACCGTACTGCCACCAAGCTGAAAGCAGAGGCGGGCGATGTACAAGTCAGCTGTCTTATTTATGCTATGGGCAGGGAGGCTGACAAGATATTTTCTTCATTTACGTTCCAGCCACATGGTGATGATGAGCCGGACCCAAGAGAAAATTTTGATATTGTTTTGGGGAAATTTGACGCACATTTTATCCCCAAACGCAATGTCATCCATGAGAGGGCCAAAATTTATAGTCGGCAGCAGCAGCCTGGGGAATCTGTGGAGCAGTTCCTCAGAGTGTTGCATGATCTGGCTGCGACATGCAATTTTGGCACCAGAGAAGAGGAAGACATCCGAGACAGACTTGTCATTGGCTTGCTTGACACTGAAGTCTCACAGAAGCTCCAGCTGGAAGCAGACCTGACCCTACAGACAGCAGTCGACACAGCCCGACATTATGAGCTGGTAAAGGCCCAACTGCAAGACCAGCGCAGCAAAGCAGTCGAAGCAGTGAGGGGGCATCCATTCCCACGGCACTCACGCGGACGAGGAGCACGTGATGTTGGACAGAAAGACAGCCACCACACAAAGAGACAGCAACAGTGTGGAAAATGCGGACACCAACATGACCGGGACAGATGTCCTGCGAAGGGCAAACGATGTAGAAAATGCCAAAAATTAAATCATTTCTCATCAGTTTGCAGATCCAGAGACGTCCACGGCATCAGCAACAGTGCAGGCATTGACATGAGTCAAGAAACATATAGCTTAGGATCTATTCAGCAGATTGGCGAAACATCATCCACGGAGGGTCCCTGGAGAGTGACACTGGACTTATGTGGCCAAGCTGCCACTTTCAAGATCGACACAGGAGCAGATGTCTCTGTCATCTCCAAGGCCACCTACAACTCCCTGAGCCCAAAGCCCAAACTGAAGAAATCTACGACCATTCTTCGTGGCCCAGGGGGAATCATTACGAATGAAGGAGAGTTTTCAGCCACTATTCAACGGCGCAGCAAATCCTACAACATGAGATGCTTTGTCGTCAACATGGACACCGACAACTTACTCAGTAGAGAGGCTGCTACACATCTGGAACTGGTCCAGCGTTTGGACTCCATTGATCCAGAAGACCCCCTGTATGCACAGCTGAACAAAGAACCAGTTCAATGCAATCCTGTGCACATCACGATGAAGGAGGGACACAGACCGTACGCCATCACTGCTGCCAGACGCGTGCCTATTCCTCTCATGCAGAAGGTAAAAGAGGAGCTGCAGAAATGGAAGACGCTGGAATCATTCAGAGCATCCAGGAACCAACAGACTGGTGTGCAGGGATGGTTCCTGTACTGAAAAAGGATGGGTCTGTCAGAATCTGTACAGACTTCAAGCAGCTAAACAAAGCTGTCAAGAGGGAGAGATATGTCCTACCTACAATAGAGGATATCCTCCACAAGCTGAAAAATGCCACAGTCTTCAGCAAGTTGGATGCAACATCAGGGTTCTTTCAACTACCCTTGGATGAGGAATCCAGGAAACTGACCGCCTTCATTACGCCATTCGGGAGGTACATCTACAATCGTCTGCCTCAGGGGATCACATCAGCCCCAGAAATCTTCCAACGCACAGTAGAGCAACTCTTGAATGACCAGCCCAACACAGTGTGTTTCTTCGATGACATCCTCGTCTTCAGTGAAGACAGAGAGAGCCACAGCAGTCACTTGGAATCTGCAGAGAAGAAACTGAGAAGCGTTGGACTGAAATTGAACCGCCAAAAATGTGAGTTCATCAAAGAGGAGATAGAGTTCCTGGGTTACCTCATCAGTGGAGATGGAATCCGCATAGACCCTTCTAAAACGGACGCTGTTGTTGGAATGCCAGACCCAACAAATGTCACGGAGCTGAGGCGATTCATGGGGATGGTCAATTTCCTAGGACGTCACCTCCCCAATCTGTCCACAACAATGCATCCTCTGACGCAACTTCTGGAAAAGGACAAAGCTTGGGTGTGGGGCCCACCACAAGCTGATGCGCTTAAACGGATCAAAGACCTGATAACGACTGCGCCAACCCTTGCGTTTTATGATCCGTCAAAGCCAACAACTGTCAGTTCTGATGCCAGCAGCTATGGCATGGGAGGAGTGCTCCTCCAGGACCAGGGAGATGGCACCCAGCGACCGGTGGCCTACTGTTCAAGAACGCTGACAGCAACAGAAAAGAAGTATGCCCAGATAGAGAAAGAATGCCTGGCTGCAGTATGGTCATGTGAGAGATTTGACCGGTATCTGGTTGGATTGCCAACGTTTGCATTAGAAACTGACCACAAGCCTCTAGTTCCCCTGGTGAACACAAAGGATTTATCGGACACTCCTCTCCGATGCCAACGCATGCTGATGCGCCTTGCTCGCTTCAACGTTGTTGCCCACTACACGCAGAGCAAGAACATGTTTGTGGCTGACACCTTATCAAGGAGTCCACTCAGTTCACAGGGAGAAGGAGCCATGCTGAATGAAATAACAGAGCATGTGGACACCCTCACAGCGGCATGGCCAGCTTCTGATGCCTACCTAGAGAAGGTGCGGAAGGAAACAGAGAAGGATACCAGTTTACAAATAGCACTGGAGTACACCCAAACCGGCTGGCCTCGATACAAGGAGGATGTCAAACTCGGAGCTCGACACCTTTTTGCAATACGAGGACAACTTAGTGTCTGGCAGGGAATCCTCATCAATGGAGACAGGATTGTCATTCCCCTCTCGTTGCAGCAAGGCGTGCTGGAAAGGATCCATGAGGGCCACATGGGGATCCACAAGTGCAGAGAACGAGCACAACACTCCGTTTGGTGGCCCCACATAAGCCAGGACATAAAAGACCATGTTACACGTTGTCGGTTCTGCCAGGAGAAGCAACCCTCACAGAGAAAAGAAC
Organism: Stramonita haemastoma; assembly: GCA_030674155.1. Classification (NCBI taxonomy): domain Eukaryota; kingdom Metazoa; phylum Mollusca; class Gastropoda; order Neogastropoda; family Muricidae; genus Stramonita; species Stramonita haemastoma. Next base: position 3,237,943 of record CM060334.1, read on the forward strand.
CGCTTCTTGCTTCTCATCTTCCAGACAGACCATTTCAACGGATTGGTGTCGACATCTGTGAGACCAAGAACACCCACTTCTTAGTTGCGGTCGACTACTATTCCAGATACCTCGACATTGCCCACCTTCCGAACATCTCATCAAAGACAGTCGTATCCAAAATGAAGAATTGGTTTTCTTCACCATGGTGTTTCCAGAAACAGTGATTTCTGACAATGGGACCCAGTTCACAGCATCTGAATTTAAAGCATTTGCTGCTGACTGGAATTTTCACCATGTCACAACAAGCCCTCACTACCCACAGGCTAATGGTGCTGCTGAGAAAGCAGTTTCAGACAGCCAAGAAGCTCCTGAAACAAGACGACGTTTTCAGAGCCCTGCTGGCGTACAGAGCTACCCCTATTCCTGAGCTGGGATACAGCCCAGCTGAGCTGGCATTAGGAAGAAGACTGCGCACAACTCTACCAGTGCACCCCCACACATTGTCTCCCCGGGTGGTTCCCCGCAGAACACTGCAGAGGAGAGACACTGCCTACAAAAACCAGCAGAAAGTGAACTTTGACCGACGTCATGGTGTCCAGCCACTCTCTGCTCTCCTCCCTGGTGATCCAGTCATCGTGAAATTGGATGGAGAAAAAGGGTGGAAACAACCGGCAGTGGTGGTGGAGCCATGTGCTCAACGTTCCTATCTTCTCAAGACACCGGAAGGAAGTGAGCTGCGACGAAATCGTCGCCACATCAGGCTGCAGAAAGAGCCTGGTGAAGCCTCCAGCACAAGTCCACCTCAGGGTACGGCTGTAGGGGCTACACCTTCACCTCCCCCTTCAGTCAGTGCAGCACCTGGACCGTCTCCACTGTCATCTCAGTCCCCAACGGTTGAGCAGCAGCCTTGCGAAGACAACCCATCCACATCAAGGCAGTCTTTACCACCTCAACCTCCAGGGCAAATCTTCACCCGCAGTGGCAGACAAGTCAAGCGACCAACAAGATTTCAGGATTAGTACCTGTTGTGTTGTGCATGGCCTGTCTCCAAAAGGCAACGTGTAGCTAGGTTGCTCTTTTGGTTTAGTTAGCTGCCTCTAAGCAACAGTGTAGTTTGGTTGTTTATTTGGCAGAATGTCTGTGTTCTAGTCATGTAGAGAGCAGCAGACTGCTCTGTAGGAAACATGAATGAAAATGACCCATGGCCTGTACAAGTGAGCAGTTGTGTAGTTAGGCTGCATCACTTGTTCATTAAGTAACCGTGTAGCTTGGTTACCATTATAGGACACGTGAGTAGGATATTTCAAGGATGGTTTTCTTTCAATGTATTTTCATATGTATTATTTCTATAAATATGTATTTGTCAATTTTAACAAGAACGCTTTGCTGAAAGAATCATTGGTCATTGCAAACCGAGAGTTTGACATAGACGCTTTGCTGGAAATTCATTGTTTCATGTTTTTATTATCATTGATCAAAAGAAGAAAAAAAAAATAGCATATTTAAATGCAAGTCATTTCTTTAACTTTAGAGGGGAGATGTGTCATGAATTGAATTCTTGTACTGTTTTATGGTAATAAGACACTGCTGTAATCACCAAAATGGCGTCTGTGAGTATGTGAAGATTGTCTCTTCTATATCCTCCAAATATACAGCTATAATTAAGCCATCATAACCGTTACAGCCCCCTTTGACTGATGGGCTTGTAGCTTTTGTCAAATAAAATTCGTTCATTCGTTCATTCGTTCATTCGTTCATTCTCCCCCCCCCCCCCCCTCTCTCTCTCCTCTCTCTCTCTCTCTCTCTCTCTCTCTCTCTCTCTCTCTCTCTCTCTCTCTCTCTCACACACACACACACACACACACACACACACACACACACACACACACACACACACACACACACACACACACATACACACACACACAACCTCACAGATCACGACATAAAGGACTTAGTTGTTGTTTTTGCAGAAGATCGTGTTCCGAGCTGTTGCATATATTCATGCATTGGCGGTTTGCGTGGTTTGAATGGAGAGGGAGAAAGAAGGAAAGAAGAAGAATGGAAGGACAAAGAAGACAAAGAAGGGTCACACGGCTGATATTTACGCGCTAGTTATCACTTCTTTAAGCAAACAAAGAAACAAACAAAAAACGTGACAGTTGCTTTGAGTGACCGTTTTGCTTCGTTCACATCAAAGTTTTGTTAAATATCATACTGTTATAGATAAGCTAAAGTTAAAAGTGTCCCATAACCTATGTAGGTCGTAAGGGAGCGAGGCGTCAGAGACCTCAGCTTCTCAAGGGGCCAGCATATTGAGGGCGGCGCCCATCTCCTCTCCCTCGCTGCTTTGCCTTCCCTGACTCTAAAGAGGGCAGGTACCCACTTACAGCTGGGTGAACTGGGGACTGTACTGAAACCAAGGCGCCCAAAAGGTCACCCATTCAACTGGTAACCACACTTGACGCTGCTTAACTTAACTGGGGGAAAGCGAGCACTCTGACCACTGAGCTATCCCGCCCCCAATATCTTATGTATCAGACGGATTGGTTCCCAAAAAAATATTGAAAAAAAAGTTTTCATTAGAATGGGTGGGGTTTTTTTTAATAATATACTTGTTTGTGTATATTGGCTGATGGCCAAAAACTATCCCTAATACTGTGTTTCAAAAGAATTAAAATGCAAAAAATAAATGTCGATGATATTGAAAAACACCTTCCACCACGATTTGTTTGCCAACTTTTCAAAGAATCTAAGCAAAGAACACTCGTTCATTATTATGAACAACTACAGAAATTAGCAAGACAGATAACCTCCAGAACCATTCCATATATTCTTCGTCTTCTTACTAGTTTTATATAAAAGGCGAAAGGGTAAACTGTGAGGTTCTGGGTTCGATTCTCAGCTTTGCCCTTTCATCCTAATTCTTTTCCTCACTATTATTATTATCATTACTGCTACTACTACTACTACTACTACTACTACTACTACTACTACTACTACTACTACTACTACTACTACTACTACTACTTCAACTTCAACTTCAACTTCTACTACTACTACTACTACTACTACTACTACTACTACTACTACTACCACCACCACCACCACCACCACCACCACCACCACCACCACCACCACCACCACCACCACCACCACCATTAATACTACTAAAACAAACATTATTAAGAAATAAGAAATCAGTTTTACTCTATAAACGCTTCTGAACAACATCTTCCTCAATAACACAAGATAAACTTAAAAAATAAAAACCAACACAAATCTTAAAAACAAACAACAACAAAAAAACCAACTCCTTAAATAAATATAAAAAAACAAAACCCCAAACACCTTAAAAAAACAAAAACAACAACAAAAACCCTAACTCCTTAAAACAACAACAACAACAGCAATAACAACAACAAACCCTAACTAAAAAAAAAACCCAAACTGTTTTCCCTCCAGTTAACAGACGATGTTGTTTAAAAAAAAAAAGCAAAAAAAACACCAGGAAGACATTATCAAACAAAACCGTGTCCCTTCTTATTGCCCCATTACAATTGGGAAGGAGAGAAAGAGAGGTGGAGGAGGAGAGAGGGGGGAAAAGGGGAAGAGAGGAAGGAGGAAAGTAAGCTACCTACAAGGCAGTTCTTGCAGGACTCTGTAGGGTCTGCACGATTCTTTGAGCTGGAAATAAAACCAAGAAACCGGACCAGTAAAAGAAGGTAGCGATGTTTCCCGCTGTTCCCCTACAGTCAATACTGCTGCGCACACAAAAGCGTTTTATTTTTTTCGGGGTGGGGGGGGGGGGGGGGGGACGTAGAAACTAAGAAAGTGGCTTTGTGCGTATCGACCATGGTTTTGTTTGATACTGAAGAAGACTTTGTTGCTCGTCTATTTGATCTGCCGTGGGGTGGTTTCTCTTTTTTTCTTTCTTTGGACCGTGTTGTATTTCTTGCTGTATTGAGTTGTAGTAGAGAAGGTTGGGGATTTTTTTAGTTGTAGTGTTTTTTGTTGTATTGCATGGGAAGGAGGAGGAGGGGGAAGAGGAGGGGGATGAGGAGGAAGAAGAAGGAGGGGGGAGGAGGAGGAGGAGGGAAGAGGGGGATGAGAAGAAGAAGAAGAAGAAGAAAGAAGAAGAAGAAGAAGAAGAAGAAGAAGAAGAAGAAGAAGGATGAGGAGGAGGAGGGGGGGGAAACCCCTAACATCTTTCATTTACAATTTTTTGTTTTGTGATCACACTTTTGCTCCGGCATACCAACGTACTCACTGCTCCATAAACAATGCGTACTGATATGCATTTGTAGTCACTCAAACGCATCACATACCCCCCCCACCCCCCACCCACCCACACACACACCTATATACCAGCATGGATATGTTGAAAGTTACATTTGACATAAGTTATTCTGACATAAGAACTGAAGAAAAATGTCAATATTTCCATAGCGACCACTAGAGAGCACATTGCTAAAAAAACCAAACAACTACCAGTCATCTCCATATTTTCACAGATGGGTCGATTCTAGATGATAAAGACGCTGGTGCAGCTTTCACCATTCCAGCACTGAAAGTTGCAAAGTCTTTTTTTGTTGGACACAGTTTGTCAATCTTTACAGCTGAACTTGTCGCTATCCTATTCGAGTTAGAAAACTTGAAACATCTGCCCCCAAATTTGTTTTAAAGTGGCTTTTTTTGCTGATTCAAAATCTGTTTTTTTAGCCTTAGAATCTTTTGATACTGAAACAAGACCCGATTTGATTATTGATATAAATTATTTGATACAACTGCCTAAGAATAAAATTTAAAGATGTCAGTTTTTGTTGGTGCCCTCTCATGTTGGTCTCGATGCTAATGAAAAAGTTAATAAAGCCACGAAAAACTAGGCACAAAATTTTAGAACAGTCCTCTGAAGTTTTCCTACGTTTTTCAGTCCAAAAACTCTTCTTTTTGTTAGAGAAAGCCTGTTTAAAGTGACTTCATGATCGTACAAATGTGAAACTTGTATTCCAAAAATGTATAATTTCTTTAAATTCTGTTTTAAGACAAAAAACATCGTATT
>CM060334.1:3245486-3247986 GCA_030674155.1 Stramonita haemastoma
ACGGAGAGAGCGTGTCGCCACAAGTTCAGCGCCTTTTTTTTTTCTTTTTCCTGTCTGCAACTGTATTTGTTTCCCTTTCAGAGTGGCTTTTTTTCTACAGAATCCTGCCAGGGACAACCCTCTTGCTGCCGTGGGTTCTTTTACGTGCGATAACTTATGATGTGTAACACCGCGGGACTTCAGTTTATCGTCTCATCCGAAAGACATAGCACCCAGACCGCCACTTATGGTCTAATGGACGGGGGAGGGGGAGTTTGAGACCCACGCGGGATTTAAACCACTGCACACTCCAACCCGGACTTTTCGCTTTCTAGGCAGGCGCGTTACCTTCTAGACCACCGATCCACGGATGTCTAACGGATGTTGGGGGCAGGTTCAAAGACACTGAACAAAGAAAAACCCCAAACCAAAGCACACAACTTGCAAACCAAACAACATGGCCAATAGCTTCAAGGGAGACAATATCAGACATAGTTATATCCCATACTTAGGAATGCATGAGGAATTGTGTTTTCTGGGAGGGCGGGGAGTGGGGGTGGGAGTGGGTGGGTAGGAGGGGGATGGGATGATCATAAATGGGAAAAGATTGATCAGCAAGAGAGGTAGAAGACTGATCGATAAAATAGGCTAGTGGTTGTGCATTATTTCCATAGACAGACCGACTGACAGACAGAGAGACAGGTGGTAGAAAGACAGACTGAAAAAACATACACGCGCGCAGACGCACAAGCTCGCACGCACGCATGCACACACACAAACTTGCTTAGTTGGTGTTGATTGGCATCAATAAAATGCAGATTGTGGCCGCATATATTTCACAGACAGAGACAGACAGACAAACACACAGATAGACAGAATCTCTCTCTCTCTCTCTTCTCTCTCTCTCTCTCTCTCTCTCTCTCTCTCTCTCTCTCTCTCTCCTCTCTCTCTCTCTCTCTCTCTCTCTCTCTCTCTCTCTCTCTCTCACACACACACACGCACGCACACACACACACACACACACACACACACACACACACACACACACACGCTACATACACGGCACACACACACACACACACACACACACACACACACACACACACACACACACACACACACACACACTACCACACACACAAAGACTGGTGTGATTTGCGCGGTTGAAGTAGCCGACACCAGGCGTGAAATGGGGCTGTGTTTTGTGAGCAAAGGAATGAGAATGGACCGACACTGCAGAACTCTGTGTGTGTGTGTGTGTGTGTGTGTGTGTGTGTGTGTGTGTGTGTGTGTGTGTGTGTGTGTGTGTGTGTGTGTGTGTGTGTGTGTGTTGTTCTTCAGTTTAATGTCTGTTCACATTAGTGATATTAGACCAAAAAAAAAAAAAAAAGCAAACGAATAATGTTACTTGTAGAACTTATAACCAATGGTAGAAACAAAAAGTAAATAAAAACCAAAAGTGAACATTAAAACCCTAAACAATCAATCAGAACTTTTTAGAAAATTAACAAAAGAGCACGAAATCAATGTCTCTGTCTCGTAAACAAGCTACTGATATGTTCATAAACATAATAGTAGACTGTCAATAGGACTCTTCTTCAGCGATAAGGCGAGTTCACACAGCAACCCACAGTTGCTTAATATGTTGTCCAGAGAGTTCTCACGTGTGATGGGAAGACACTGTTTTAAAACGGGACAGTCAAAAAGAATATGACTAACTGAAATCGTCCCATCACATATGCAAACGCACATTTTTAGCATACTTCGTTTGGAAGGCATTTAATTTAAGTCTATTTATGAGACAAATGACCGATCTATGGTCGTGTGTGGTGTGTGTGTGTGTGTGTGTGTGTGTGTGTGTGTGTGTGTGTGTGTGTGGTGTGTGTGTGGTGTGTGTGTGTGTGTGTGTGTGTGTGTGTGAGTGTGTGTGTGTGTGTGTGTGTGTTCGTGTTGTGTGTGTGTGTGTGTGTGTGTGTGTGTGTGTGTGTGTGTGTGTTGTGTGTGTGTGTGTGTGTGTGTGTGTGTGTGTGTGTTGTGTGTGTGTGTGTGTGTGTGTGTGTGTGTGTGTGTGTGTGTGTGTGTGTGTTTGTGTGTGTGTGTGTGTGTTCGTGTATTTATTTATTCGTTTATTTATTTATTTATTCTTTTATATCGAGGATAATCGTGTATGTGTTCGTGTGTGTTTGTGTTTGTGTGTGTGTGTGTGTGTGTGTGTGTGTGTGTGTGTGTGTGTGTGTGTGTGTGTGTGTGTGTGTGTGTGTGTGTGTGTTGTGTGTGTGTGTGTGTTTTGTGTGTGTTGTGTGTGTGTGTGTGGTGTGTGTGTGTGTGTGTGTGTGTGTGTGTGTGTGTGTGTGTGTGTGTGGTGTTGTTGTTGTGTGTGTGTGTGTGTGCATCACCTCGTTCACCTGAATTATTGTTTGCCAACAACATGTTAATAGCTCTGTGACGAACAGCGGGTAGTTATCGTTACCCGTGCGCGCGCGCAAAATCACACACACACACACACACACACACACACACA
>CM060334.1:3262986-3265486 GCA_030674155.1 Stramonita haemastoma
TTCAGAGCACCATCATGCTGCCTTCAGGATCCGTGATCCAGTTCTTCTGTCAGTGTAGAAAAGTTAATGGCTTTTAGATGCCAGCAGTAAAAACAGCGCTACAGATGCAGGGAATGGGATAGCTCAGTGGTCAGAGCACTCGCTTTCCCCAAGTCAAAGTTAACCAGCATCGATCGAGGTTATCAAGTGGATGGGTGACCGTTTGCGCACCTTGGCTTCAGTACAGTCCCCCCTAGGGTCAGGGAAGGTAAAGCAGCGAGGGAGAGGAGATGGGCGCCGCCCTCAATATGCTGGCCACTAGAGAAGCTGAGGTCTCTGATGCCTGTTCCCCTACGACCACTAGTTATGGGACACCCTTTACCTTTACCTGTAGTTAAAAGGAGTGTGCAACTTTTCTTTCTCCGGAGGCTTACTGTCTCAAAAGTCACAAAAGTAGCTTCACAATTTAACAACTAGAACTCTGGATGCCAATATTTCAACTTGTCGAAAGTACATGTTGTCATTTTGAGGCTGTATGTCTACAATTAAATGTGTCCTAAAGATATTGCAAGTTTTTTTTTTTTTAAACAATGACAGTGGTTAATTTCGTCTTTAACTCAACTTCTCTAGGGGCATGCATTCGAGGGCGGCGCCCATCTCCTCTCCCTCGCTGCTTTACCTTCCCTGACCCCAAAAGAGGGCAGGTACCCATTTACAGCTGGGTGAACTGGGGGGACTGTACTGAAGCCAAGCATACGATTGATCACCCATCCACTCGGCAACCACGCTCAAGGCTACTCAACCTTAGCTTGTGGAGAAGTTTAGTCTCTGACTACTGAGCTATCCCCGGAGACCCTAAATAGCGAGAAAACATTCGCCCCCAATACCTAATTAACCATAACACCAAAGCAGAAACCAGAAGTGAGGCCATTTGATCAGTAACGACAGCCATTCACGTCAGTAATGAGCTCTTCACAAAGAAAATACCTCATACTAGTGTGGGAATACTCCTCTTGGTGTTTAACAATCGATGTCTTTCAAGACAGAAAAGACTCATTTGCGAGTATTGTGACTGTTTTATAGGAAGAAAAGTTTCACATAAAAGTCTCATTCTGGTTGTAACACCCGTCTCCAATTTGTTGTTTCCAAAGGAAACGTATTTTCTTGTGAAACAGTTTTTTTGGTTGAAGTCGTGGATCTTTATGTTCTCGTTCTCTCTCTCTCTCTCTCCTCTCTCTCTCTCTCCCTCCTCTCTCTCTCTCTCTCTCTCTCTCTCTCTCTCTCTCTCTCTCTCTCTCTCTCTCTCTCTCTCTCTCTCTCTCTCTCTCTCTCCTCTCTCTCTCTCTGAGTGCCTTTTTATAACATTACCTTAATATTGTATCTCTGTCGTATTCCTTACCTGTTGTTGTTGTTCTTTCCCCCCTTTATCAAAATCTTATGTTTTATGGGACTTATTTTGATGATAGATGGTGGTGGATTGATGTTTTTAGTCATTTAACCTCATCATATTCTCATGTTTACTCTTTAATTATTGCGCCCTTTCTTTGTTTTGTTTTGTTTTTGTTTGTTCTTTGTTTTTCTTGATTTTTTTATTCAACTCAAAATCATCATTGATTCTTACTTCTCATTTTCGTTTCTGAATCAGTGACTTTTATAACATTACCTTAATATTGTATCTCTGTGTTAATTCTTGCCTGTTGTTTGATGCTTGGTATGGTTCCTTACTTTTGGTATTTGGATCATTATAATTGTTGATTTTATTTGTATTTTTATTGGCAGTATCTCTCCCCCCCCTCCAATATTAGTTAAAAAAAAGTTTCCCCCCGTTTATCCAAATGTATGATTTATATCACATGTATAACTTTTGACAGATGGTGGTGGATTGATGTTTTCAGTTGTTTATTTCATCTTGTTCTCTTGTTTGCTCTTTACCTATTAACACTTTTCTATTCTTCCATAATCAAAATCTTTTATTGACTTCTGATTTTTGTCTTCTGATCGAGTGCATTTTTATTACCTTATCATATATAGTGTCCTTATTCTTGTGTGTTGCTTGGTACTGCGTAAAAAATTGTTTAGTATCTTTTCATCTTGATGTATCCCTGAAAAGGGCGGGGACTGGATGTAAAAAAGCACACGAGTGCTTATCTATTATCCTCGAATAAAATACTTTGCCTGCCTTGCCTTGCCTTGCCTTGCCTTGCCTTGCCTTGCCCTTCTCCTCTCTCTCTCTCTCTCTCTCTCTCTCTCTCTCTCTCTCTCCTCTCTTCTCTCTCTCTCTCTCTCTCTCTCTCTCTCTCTCTCTCTCTCTCTGTTATGTTTTCTTCTGTTTTTTCTCTCTTTTCATAATGATGTTTTCTCTGATAAAGGCGGGGACTGGATGTAAAAAAAAATTAAAACCCACATGAAAGATATTCATTATCTTCGAAATCAAAGAATCTGATTTGATGTGATTTGATTTGATCTTTCCCTCTCCTATTCACGTCTTCCTCCTTCTCTCACGTGACGCAAACCAAAAATA
>CM060334.1:3270486-3272986 GCA_030674155.1 Stramonita haemastoma
GAACTTTTTGCAAAAGATATGGGCCACTGGATTAATCCTTTTGTATTAGGTGGGGGTAAGGTGGAGACAGAAAGAAGAGAGAGAGAGAGAGAGAGAGAGAGAGGAGAGGAGAGAGAGAGAGAGAGAGAAGAGAGAGAGAGAGAGAGAGAGAGAGAGAGAGAGAGAGAGAAGAGAGGCTCGCAGACTGAGAGACACACACACATTTACTCACACAATTTACTCATACACACACATTCACACACACATATACACACGCACGCACGCACATACAGACATACACACACATATAATAGGTCCAGAAAATAGGTCAAGCATAGAATGAACCACGAGTTGAGACAGACAGACAGACAGACAGACAGACAGGACAGAGAGAAAGAGACAGACAGACAGACAGACAAACTGAGACAGAGAGACAGACAGACAGAGAACATGTCCAGAAAAGAGATCCTCAGGATTAAGTTCAGATTTTGTTTTTTCTATAAAAAAAAAAACAGCACACAAGAAAACTAATTATCTCCCTGCACTCAAGTCCGATACCTTCAGGCAATAATGACAGCAAAGCAACAGAGTTCCCTGTTCCCTATTAGCTCCCCTTTTTTCATCACCGGTGACCACACACCACACAATGAGTCGTGAAGCTTTGGAGATCAATTTCCAGTTGTTACTGTTCTATTTCCTTCACCTTCACCTAACCGTAGGCCGTGGTGCACCACTGAAGAATTTGTGCAATCCTCCATTCCCCGTAGTTTTCTGCTTTCCGTAGCAAATCGTTCCACTCAAGGCCAGTCCACAAGTACAGCGCCTACCCATTATTTTTTTTCCTGTGTGCAGCTGTATTTGTTTCCCTATCAGAGTGGCTTTTTCTGCAGAATTTTGCCAGGGTCAACCCCCTTGTTGCTGTGGGTTCTTTTACGTGCGCTAAATAATGATGGGTAACACACGGGACCTCGGTTTATCGTCTCATCCGAAAGACTAGCATCCAGACCACCACTCATGGTCTAATGGATGGGGGAAAAGTTTTGTGCCCATACGGGATTCAAACCACCGCACATTCCGACTCGGACTTTTTGCTTTCTGGCAAGATGCGTTACCTCTTAGACCACCGATCCATCGTGTGTGTGTTGTTGTGTGTGTGTGTGTGTGTGTGTGGTGGGCGTGTGTGCTGCGGTGTGTGTGTGTGTGTGTGTGTGTGTGTGTGTGTGTTGCAATGTGACTCATTTCGTGGCGGATGGTCAGTCACTAGGTGCTAATAGTAGAGGACAGGTGAGAGGAGACAGAGGAGGGTGAGGAGGAGGACAAGTAGACTTTGATGAGGAAAGACTTGGACCATGCAACCCCCCCCCCCCCCCCCCCATGTAGTTTACTTCTATACCCCCTATACCATTTCTTATTATTCCCTTCATCTTTTCTTGTCCACTACCCCTTCGGAATGGGGGACAGGATAGCTCAGTGGTCAGAACACTCGCTTTCCTCAAGCCAAAGTTAAGCAGCATCGAGCATGGTTGCTACTTAGATGGGTGACTGCGCGCCTTGGCTTCAATAGTCCCCCATTCAACCCAGCTGTCAATGGTACCTGCCCTCTTTAGGGTCAGGGAAGGTAAAGCAGCGAGGGAGAGGAGATGGGCGCCGCCCTCAACATGCCGGCCCCTAGAGAAGCTGAGGTCTCTGATGCCTCGCTCCCCTGCGACCACACAGGTTATGGGACACCTTTACCTTTACCTTACCTCTTCTAATCTCCCTCCACCCTTGTAATAATCTCCCTTACCTCTATTAGCTACCGGGGGGGGGGGGGAGGTGGGGGGGGGGTGGGGGTGGGGGTGGAGGTGTGGATGAGAATACAATGTTATGTTAAAGGTTCTTTCTTTCTCTGAAGAAATGTGTTAGTGTGTGTGTGTGTGTGTGTGTGTGTGTGTGTGTGTGTGTGTGTGTTTGTGTGTGTGTGTGTGTGTGTGTGTGTGTGTGTGTGTGTGTGTGTGTGTGTGTGTGTGTGTGTGTGTGTGTGTGTGGTGTGCGTGTGGTGTTTCTGTTGTGCTGTGTTGTGTTGTGTTTTGGGGTGTAAATTAGCTTGTTTATTGTGAATAGCAAATAGGAGCATTAATGTTTAACAAAGGAATTGAAATGGAACACAGCTCTCAATGAGAATGACAGCGAGCGAGCGAGTGAGCGAGCTATAACACACACAAAACATACAGCACAACACACAACACACACACACACAACACACACACACACACACACACACACACACACGCTAAACACACACACACATAACACACACACACACACACAACACACACACACACACACACAATTCGCAATACACTAGAGTAACAACGAAATGAAACAACAACACACACACACACACACACACACACACACACACACATATTTAACATCACCAAAGTGAATAGGCTTTAAATTAAAACCACAACAACAAACAACACAACAATAAACAACACAAATACACAAAACAACACAAACAACAAACAAACAACACAAC
>CM060334.1:3291020-3293520 GCA_030674155.1 Stramonita haemastoma
AGATTTTGATAAAGGAGAGAAAGAACAACAACAACAGGTAAGGAATACGACAGAGATACAATATTAAGGTAATGTTATAAAAAGGCACTCATTCAGAAGCAAAATATGGAGTAAGAATCAATGATTATTTTGATTTGGATGATAAAACAAAAACAAAACAAATATAAAAAAAAACAAATAAACAAACAAAAACAAAACACACACACACACACACACATACACACACACACACACACACACACACACACACACACACACACACACACACACACACACACACACACACACACACACACACACACACACACACACACAAAGAAAAAGAAAAAAGGCGCAATGATTAAAGAGCAAACATGAGAACATGATGAGGTTGAATGACTGAAAACATCAATCCACCACCATCTGTCATCAAAATAGTCCCATACAGCATAAGTTTGATAAAAGGGGGGAAAGAACAACAACAACAAACCCAACTCACACACACACACTCACACAACACATACACACACACACACACACACACACACACACACACACACACACACACACACACACACACACACACACACACACACACACACACACACACACACACACAACACACACACACACACACACAAAAGGGCGCAATAATTAAAGAGCAAACAGAGAATATGATGAGGCTAATGACTGAAAACATCAATCCACCACCATCTAGCATCAAAATAGTCTCATAAAACATAAGTTTTGAAGGGGAGAAGACAACAACAACAAAAAACCCAACTCACACACACACACACACACACACACACACACACACACACACACACACACACACACACACACACACACACACACACACACACTCTCTCTCTCTCTCTCACACACACACACTCTCTCTCTCTCTCTCTCTCTCTCTCTCTCTCTCTCTCTCTCTCTCTCTCTCTCTCTCTCTCTCTCTCTCTCTCACACACACACACACACACACACACACACACACACACACACACACACACACACACACACACACACACACGCACACAGAGGGAGGGAGGAGGAGAAGGGGGAGAAGGAGAAGGGGATATAATTGGTTTATTATTTTTGGTGCATCAAGTGGATTAGAAGGTGAATTTTGAAGGTTGTCAATGATTGATGCTCTTTAATTGAATCGGGAAGGGAGTTCCACAGCACAGGGCCTGAGTATAGTAAACTAGATTTAAACAAGTCTATTCTTGGGATTGGGACACTTGGCTTTTCAATATTTCTGAAATGATTCATTGCGAACTTATCTCTTAAGGATGTGGGGACAGCTCCTGCCATTATCTTAAACATAAAAATGTCTTTGTTATATTTTAGTCTTTGTTGTAGGGGGAGAATATTTAACTGGGTATAATCCACTTCAAGTAAAGTTGTTTTCTTCAGGAGGATAAGTTTGAGAGCACGTTTATACAGACTTAGTAACGGTTTCATAGTGTTTGCACTGGCAGAATCCCATAGGGTTGAGGCATAGTCTATTGAGGATTGTATGTAAGCTTGGAAGAATAATTTCCTTGAATTGTGGTCAAGGAAATGTTTAATTTTAGTCAACTGGTATACTCTTTGGGACAAATATTTGCATAGATGAGATATGTGGTAGAACCAGCTGAGATTTTCATCGATTGTTACTCCTAGAACTTTGTGATGAGAGGTTTGTTCAATTGCTTCCTTTCTTATATGGATTGGAAACTGTTTATGAGGTAAATTTTGTCGCTTTTGTCTGGTGGTGATAAGCATGCATTTTGTTTTTTGGGGGTGAATAGACATATGGTTCAGTTCTGTCCATTTGACAAGATCATTGCAGCTTTGTTGTAATATGGTTGCAAGAGAGTCAATGTCGTTATGGCTTGTATGTATGGTTGTATCATCAGCAAATAGTTCACATTTAGATTTGATAAGTAGAGGAAGGTCATTTATGTATAAGGAAAAGAGAATAGGTCCTAGTATAGATCCCTGTGGTACTCCATAATGAATGGGTTTTAGATTGGATGTGGATGTAGTTGTTGAGACACACTGTTGTCTGTTTTTAAGATAAGAAGCAAGTAGTTCTAGACTATATGATGATAGATTGTACAGTTCTAGCTTTCTGATGAGGAGTGTGTGGTCAATTGTATCAAATGCTTTTTTGAAATCTACAAATAATACTCCACATAATTTGTTTTCATTAATGTTTGATAGCCAATTGTCTATGAGACTAGTCAGTGCAGTATGACATGAGTGATTTTGTCTGAATCCTGATTGATTAGGGTGAAGAAGGTCGTTAGTGTCTATATGACGGACTAAGTGTTTATTTATATGTTTTTCCAGGGGTTTTGAAAGGAGGGATATAATAGAGATTGGCCTATAATTTGAGGGATCTGAAGTGTCACCAGATTTGTGGATGGGGATTACTTTAGCAGTTTTGAAGGCATTGGGGAAATAGTTCTTTTCAAGACATTGGTTATATACATATGTTAGGGTGTCTGTGATAACTGGAGCTGACAGT
>CM060334.1:3303520-3306020 GCA_030674155.1 Stramonita haemastoma
CAGACAGACAGACAGATAAACAGAAAGGCAGATAGACAGACAGACAGGCAGATATACAGACAGACAGGCAGATATACAGACAGACAGGCAGACAGACAGACAGACAGACAGACAGACAGATAGACAGGCAGATAAACAGAAAGGCAGATAGATAGGCAGACAGGCATACAGACAGACAGGCAGATAGACAGACAGGAAGATAGACAGACAGGCAAGGCAGAAAAGACAGCAACAAAATATTGTCATGATAAAGGATAATAATATTTTTAAAATGATCACAAGATAAAGATACTTCTACAACAAGAGACAGATAGACAGACAAACAAGACAAGACAAGACATCTCAAGACAAATCAAATCAAATCAAATCCATTTCCTTTATTTCGAGGATAATGAATAAGCACTCATGTGCCTTTTTACACCCGCACAAGACATACCTAGCTTAGCAAAGATGTGAAAATGCATAGAGTAGAGGGATGATGGGAGGGGGGTTGGGGGTAGGGATGATGGAGAGGGGAAGGAGAGAGAGAGAGAGCCCACGTTCGGTGCCTGGAACCGGAAGTTCTGCTAATGCGTTACGTGATGACTGTTTCTCGTGACTTGTTTTTTTTTTTGGTTGGTGGTGACTTGCAGACATACAGGGTCAAGAAGTGTGAATGTATAAGATGTCCGGGGAGGGAGGGGGGATATCTTTTTCTAGGGGGGAGGGGAGACTTTTTCCCTCCTCCCCCCCCTTTTTTTCCCCCTACTCTTTCCTTCTTTTTTTTCGTTTTTCTCTTCCTAGTCTACTCGCGCGCGTGCACACACACACTTACACACACACACACTTACACACACACACTTACACACACACTTACACACACGCAACGCACGCACGCACGCACACACACACACACACGAATTCTCTCTGTCTGTCTGTTTGTCTGTCTGTCTGTCTGTCTGTCTGTCTCCTCTCTAACACACAACACACACACACACACACACACACACACACACACACACACACACACACACACACACACACACAACACACACACACACACACACACACACACCGAACAAAAAAAAACCAGCCTATAATTATCTCATTCTTTCACAATTTGTAGCGTGGGCGGGAAAACAACACTAAGATGAGAATTTATTGGACGAATTAACCAGGACAGAAGCCTGTCAGGATGTTTCAAAGAACGCCATTGGTTTAAGCCTCCAATCACGTGATTCTAATCCTCCAACACAAAGCGAGGACCTGAATGTAGAACCTCATTCAGGATTTGTATTTTTTAAAAATAATAATAAAACCCAACTTCTGTCGTCTCTTAATATCTTTGGAAGAGAATTTGTGTCTGTTAAATTTGCTGTGGATTAATGAATTAATCTGGAATTTAACGTTCTATGCTTTCTTTTTGCCCTTTTAAGCCAGGAAGTTAAAGCCAGACTTTTAGTGAATTTGATTGATCCTATTCAAGGAAGGGAGAGAGAGACAGAGACAGAGAGACAGAGAGACAGAGAGACAGAGAGACAGAGAGAGAGAGTTCTTCTTCCATTAATGTTCAGCGGTCAGCAGTTTGACCATTATTAACATTAACATTTACATCGAGGATAATGGAATAAGCACTCAGGTGCTTTTTTTACATCCTGTCCCTGTGTGTATGCAGTTTTGTCAATCTTGTAATCTGTTCCCACCGGCACACAATGGCCTACTCTTACGAAAAGCGGACGAAGGAAGAAGTTTGGGTTCAAATCACGTGTACCATTATTTGAAGGTCAGATGATATTTATTAGATGATGCCCCTGACTAAAGTACAAGATTAATCTCTCACGCAGTATCCGACCTTCGCCTTCATTAAAGAGGATTAGGCCAATTCTGCGCTTGTTTGGCTGGAGGGGTGGGGGAGAGGGGGAGGGGTGGACAGAAGCTGTTTACGTCTTTTCCTTGGGAGGTTTTAATGACGTCCAAAATTACCATGAAAATTGATCCAATTTAAAACTCCCTAAAAAAAATGAGAAAAGAAAAACACTAAGCCCTACTATGGCCTAGATTCTCTGATAATATTTTTCGGCCTGATTTCCTGTTATTATTCCTACATGGGGACGGGGTAGCTCAGTGGTCAGAGCACTCGCTTTCCCCAAGCTAAGGTTAAGCAGCATCGAGCGTGGTTACCATGTGGATGGGTGACCGTTTGCGCGCCTTGGCTTCAGTACAGTCCCCCCCCCCCCCCCAGTTCACCCAGCTGTAAATGGGTACCTGCCCTCTTTAGGGTCAGGGAAGGTAAAGCAGCGAGGGAGAGGAGATGGGTGCCGCCCTCAACATGCTGGCCCCTAGAGAAGCTGAGGTCTCTGATGCTTTGTTCCCCTACGACCACACAGGTTATGGGACACCTTTACCCTTTATTATTATCATTCCTACTCCCTCACCCCTCCCACCTTTCCACATTCCCCTTCCTCCATCCCCCACCCACGTAAACAATGCAGACAGACAGACAGAGGCTCTACTAAACAGA
>CM060334.1:3326020-3328520 GCA_030674155.1 Stramonita haemastoma
AACAAATACAGTTGCAGACAGGGATTTTTTTAATAATGGGTGGTGCTGCACTTGTGGCGACACGTTCTCCCCGGGGGAGAACAGCCTGAAAATTCACGCAGAGAAATCTGCTGTGACATAAAAGTGTATAAATAGAAATGATAAGAATGGGGCAAGGGAGGTAATTGCGCAGACGGACATTGTCTGGGCGACTTCCTGTCCATTTATGGTTCTCTAATCCCTCTCCCCCCCACACACCCTCCCCCCTCCCCATCCCCCTCCGCGTAGCTCACTGAAGATGAAGGATGGATACCCAAATTCTGACCCCCCCCCCCCCCCCCGTCTTTATTCCTCCTCCCCCCTTCCCTGTTCTCAGAAAGAATGTAAGTGTGTATGGACATACACACGCATGCGCGTAAACACACACACACACACATACAGACAGACAAACAGACAGACAGACAGACAGACAGACAGACAGACAGACATACATACGTTCAAATTCATTTAACGTCTTTTCACAAGTTGTGATATCAACGACGTACATACGTATATAATGCATGCATGCATGCATGCATGCATACATGCATGCATGCATGCATGCATGCATACATACATACATACATACATACATACATACATACATACATACATACATACATACATACATACATACATACATACATACACATACATATATACACACATCCATACATACATACATGTGTGGTTATGTGCATACATACACACACATAGAAACGCACACGCACGCAACACACACACACACACACACACACACACACACACACACACACACACACACACACACACACACACACACACACACACACACACACACACACACTCTTTATCTCTTTATCAATCTCTTATGACTGTTTTTTTATTTAACCTTCTACCTGTTTATCTATCGATCCCCGGACCTATTCACATATCTGTCTGCCTGTCTGTCCATCCTTAAAGGCGTTGTTACGCGTATTCTATAAACCTTGTATAGATAGTTGTTTTTTTTCTTGTCTCTTCTGTTTTATTGGCTTTAAGCAGTTTGTATATCTGTTTGTCTGTCTGTCTGTCTGCTTGTCTGTGTCTCTGTCTGTCTGTATGTCTATCTCTCTGTCTGTCTGTATGTCTACCCGTTACCCCATCCATTTAGCAGTCTATGATTCTTTCTCTCTGTCTGTTAACCTATCTATAAATCAGTCTGTCTGTTTGTTAGCCTATCTATAAATCAGTCTGTCCGTCTTTCCGTCTGTGTATCTGTCTGTTCGTCTGTTAACCTATCTATAAGGCTGTTTGTCTATCTGTCTAGTCTGTCTGTTAACCTATCTATAAAGCAGTCTGTCTGTCTGTTTGTCTATCTGTTTGTCTGTCCGTCTGTTGGCTTGTTTGTCAGGCTCTGCATCAGGCAGTCTATCGGCGTGCAGTGCAGTGTCTCTCGAGTCCCTGATTAGCGTATCGTGGAAGAAAAGAAGGAAGGAAGGAAGGAAGGATGGAGGAAAGAAAGCAAGTAAGGTAAGGGAGGGTGGAAAAAAGAACTAGCCAAGGGAAATAATTTGGCCACACTGCCCACGAACCACCATCATCACCTTTTTTTTTTTTTACTGACCTCCTTTTTTTGCCTTACAGGTAAGTTTCCTTCCCCCCCTTCTCATAATGATCCCCACGGATGTTTCCACGATATCAGCATAGTACACGGTGAAATTTAAGTCAAGCAAACCAAAACTGGACACTGGAACCAGTAAAACAATAAAATGGAGACATTCATCATTCGGATGAGGCTATAAACCGAGGCCCCGTGTGCGAACGCACGCGGAACATCTTGCCGCACACGTTAAAACCCCGTTCCGCCTTTCGGAAGAGCAGGCCATAGTGTGCTGGTAGGAGCGGATGACAAAATTATTAAAAACAAAAACCAGCAGGCACACAGACGTCGTGTTTAGACACCATCCCTGAGGAAAATATTGGGGAGTTGGAGTCCCCAGGGTGGCTCGGGGCTGTGTATATATTTTTAAAAAATAATAATGGGTAGGCGCTGCATCTGTGGCGACGCGCTCTCTCTCGGGAGAGATGCCCGAATTTCACGCAGAGAAATCTGCTGTGACATAAAGTGGCATAAAATAAAGTAAAATAAAAAAGGTACCTTTTCTGTTTGTTTTCTTTTTTTCCGTTCCTCGGCTAGAGCTCTGAGGTTCACCAGTTGTAATATGTTGTGTACGGGACCGTTTTAACCTACCCTTAATTGACTTATGCCTACGAATTCCCTGGGGATCAAAGGGCCGCAACAACACCCCTCCAACGGACTCGGTTCTGGGAGATCCTCTTCAGCTCGGCCCACGTCATTCCGGCTACCTTCGTTTCTGCTTCAATGCTTCTGCGCCAGGTCTCTTTTGGTCGACCCATTTACCACTTCCCTTGTGGGTTCCAGTCAAGGGCCTGCCTGGTGACGTTTGAAGCTGGCTTGCGGAGCGTATGGCCGATCCATCCTCATTTCCTTTTCTTGATC
>CM060334.1:3338520-3341020 GCA_030674155.1 Stramonita haemastoma
ACGGGGACTAGAAATAAAAAAGCACGGGTGCTTTACCAATATTCTCGAAATGAACGAATAAATAAATAAATGATATAAATAAATAACACACATACATACACACACGTATACAAGTACGCACAAACACACGCACGCACGCGCGCGCGCACGCACGCACCACACACACACACACACACACACACACACACACACACACACACACCACGCACACACACACACACACACACACACACACACACACACACACACACAACACACACACACACACACACACACACACACACACACACACACATATGCACTTCAGCTCATTTTATCTAAATCCTTTGACCTTTTGCTTTTCGTAAAGGATCTAGAATAACAACACCGTAATATTATTCAATAATTATTATGATGCAAGCAACATAATACGCTGTGACAGCAGAATGAACAGAATGGCAAAGACACACGAGAGACGGCAAAATCCTTACAAAAATAGCAAGGGAACGATCTTTTGAAAATTTGATATAAATTTAGCAACAATTTAATTGGATATTTTTTTTTGTCTTTTTCGCTTCCAAACAGATTGTGCAACGGAAAGGTTGATTGGACTGAGCAGGAATTTGCGTTTCTTTTTGTTGGGGGGGTGGTAATTTTTTGTTGTTGTTGCTGTCTTAAATTGTTTAACATTCCTGTCCTGTTGTTCCTATGCCACTCATTTCTGATTTCTCCGGCCCCAGAGTGATACCTCAGCTTATTTATTTATTTATTTATTTATTTATTTATTTATTTATTTATTTATTTATTCATTTATTTATTTATTTATCTATTCTTTTATATCGAGGATAACAGAATAAGCAATCATGTGCTTTTTTTCATCCCGTCCCCGTGTGTATGCAGTTTTGTAAATATTGTCATCTGTTCCCACCGGCACACGATGGCCTACTCTTACGAAAAGCGGAACAGGATTTAACGTGTGCGCAAGATGTTCAGCGTGCGTTCGCACACGGGGCCTCGGTTTAAAGTCTCATCCGAAGGACTTTTGGGGAGAGTGGAGTCGGCACTGATGTTAACTCCAGGAGAAAAATTTCCTCGACCGGACTCGAACCCGGGTTGCCAAATTGCCAGCGCAATGTTCTGACCACTAGGCTTTCCGTCCCCCCCATGACGATGCACAGCTTATGATGTATTCCCCCCAAAAAAAAACACAAAAAGAAACGCAAATTCCTGCTCAGTCCAATCAACCTTTCCGTTGCACAGCTTATGATGTATCCTCAGGATCAGAAGTCCACAGGGAGTCTTGCAGTGTTTAACTGCCAGAGAAAGAAGGTGGATTGGTGGTCTAGAGGTGACACGCCTTGCCTAGAAAGTGAAAAGTCTGGGTCGGAGTGTGCGGTGGTTCGAATCCCGTTTGGACCCAAAACTGTTCCCCCCATCCATTAGACCATGAGTGGTGATCTGGGTCCTAGTCTTTCGGATGAGACGATAAACCGAGGTCCCGTGTGTTGCACATCATTATTTAGCGCACGTAAAAGAACCCTCGGCAACAAGGGCATTGTCTCTAGCAAAATTCTGTGGAAAAAGCTACTCTTATAGGGAAACGAATACAGTTGCAGACAGGAAAAAAAATGGGTGGCGCTGCACGTGCATTGTGGCGACGCGCTCTACCCGGGGAGAGCAGCCCGAATTTCACATAGAGAAATCTGCTGTGACATAAAGTGGTATACATGTTTTTAATTTTATTTTTTGTACCACTTCACATACATACATAAGAAGAAACTCATATCACAGCATTAACAATAAACTCTTTTGCTTTTGGTTTCCCTTCGTGTCTTTCTTACCTCAGTGTATGTTTGAACTGTGTGATAGGTAAAACAGTAAAGGTGACCCATAACCTGTGTGGTCGTAGGGGAGCTAGGCATCAGAGACCTCAGCTCCTCTAGGGGCCAGCATGTTGAGGGCGGCTCCCATCTCCTCTCCCTCGCTGCGTTACCTTCCCTGACCCTAAAGAGGGCAGGTACCCATTTACAGCTGGGTGAACTGGGGGACTGTACTGAAGGCAACGCGCGCAAACGGTCACCCATCAGCAATAACGTTTAGCTCATACCCCTATCCTTTTCAGCTTCCGCCATCCTTACATAAAAAAGAATGTTCTTCCTTTTGAAGAACAAAACAAACACAAACACCCAAGACTCGCTGCAGTCGGTATGTGGCTACCTAAATGGTGGTTTGGGGAGACGGGGAACGGGGTGGTGTCGCATACACAAAAACTCACCATTGGAAAACCTCATAATTCTAGCCGAGGATCAGAAAAAAACAAAACAAACAACAACATCAACATCAACAACAACAAAACCACTCTAGACATGAAACAAATCTCCCCCCAAAAGTTAGTTAGTTAGTTTAATCTTTTATATCGACGATAATGGAATAAGCGCTTATGTGCTTTTTTTCATCCAGTCCCCGTGTGTATGCAGTTTTGTCAATGTTGTCATCTGTTCCTACCGGCACACAATGGCCT
>CM060334.1:3343520-3346020 GCA_030674155.1 Stramonita haemastoma
AGGAAGAGATGGGAGGAAGAGTGAGGGATGAAGGAGGTGGAGGATTGATTGATTTATTTATTAATTTGTTTATGTATTAGTTTACATCAAGGATAATGGAATAAGCACTAATGTGCTTTATACATCCAGTCCCCGTGTGTATGGAATTTTGTAAATCTAGATATCTAGCCAACCAGATATCTAGCCTATTAGATATCTAGCCTATTAGATATCTAGCCTATTAGATATCTAGCCTATTAGATATCTATCCAACCCAATATCTAGCCTATTAGATATCTCGTCAACCAGATATCTAGCCTGTTCGATATCTAGCGTATTAGATATTTAGCTAATTGGGTATATGGCTTAATCAGATATCTAGCCAATCCAATATCTAGCCTCTCTCTCTTTACCCACAGTTATAAAGGATTAAGTTCTATGATTGATTGTTACAAACAGAATTATGCTTTGGGATATTATTTTTCATTTTCTTTGTTATTACTTTGCTTTTACTAGTTTTTACTGTTATAGAAGGCTGGATACTTAATAATTATAATAATAAGAAGAAAATTTTAAACAGTTATGATTATTCCTTCACCTTTTGAAACCGAAATTGAATCAATGAAGCACACACACACACACACACACACACACACACACACACACACACACACACACACACACACACACACACACACACACACACACACACATACACACACAAACACACACTTACACACACACACATACTTACACACTTACACACACACACACATACACACACACACAGAGAACACAGAGAACACACACACACACACACACACACACACACACACACACACACACACACACACACACACACACACACACAGAACACACACACACACACACACACACACACACACACACACACACACACACACACACACACACACACACACACACACACAGAACACCCCCCCTACCCTCACACACACCCTCCTCAAAACCCAAAGACTTTCCTAGCGAGGGTACCAACCAACTAACCAGCCAACCAACTAACCAGCCAACCAGCCAAACACAAAAACAATCTCCAACAGCAATCTGGATGGAAACAAGTCAGAAAATAATGGCGCTAATCAAAGAAACATGGTGTGAACTGCTAACCCAGGCAATCAGCACAGCTGGCCTTTGGCGAAGATTTAGGACCAGCACAGTTTTGTTTCCATAGCTGAGATTTTCTCCCCTCCCCTCCCCCCCCTCCCCTCCCCTCCCCCCCCCCTCCCCTAGCCTAGTGGTCAAAACATTGCGCTGGCACTTTTATGACCCGGGTTCGATTCCCGTTGGAGGGATTTTTCTCCTGGAGTTAACATCAGTGCTAACTCCACCCTCCCCAAAAGTCTTTTGGATGAGACTGTAAACCGAGGCCCCGTGTGCGAACGCACGCAGAACATCTTGCGCACACGTTCAATCCGGTTCCGCTTTTCGTAAGAGAAGGCGATTGTGTGCCGGTGGGAACGGATGACAATAATATTTACACAGCTGCATACACACGGGGACTGAATGAAAAAAGCACATGAGTGTTTATCCCATTATCCTCGATATAAAAGAATAAAATGAAAATAAAACAAATAAGTAAAGAAAGAAAATCCCCTTCCCTCCCTTCCTTTACTCTCCCCTCCTTCCCTTCCTCTCACCTTCCTTCCCCTCCCCTCCCCTCCCTTCCCTTCCTCTCCCCTCCCCTCCCTTCCCTTCCTCTCATCTTCCTTCCCCTCCCCTCCCCTCCCTTCCCTTCCTCTCCCCTCCCTTCCCTTCCCTTCCTCTCCCCTCCCTTCCCTTCCTCTCCCCTCCCCTTTCCTTCCCTCCGAATAGAAGAGACTGTTTTAAGATGTCATCTTGACTGTCTCCTCTTCCTTGGAAGACATTCATGGCCACAACCTGGTGTGCACAGAATGT
Source organism: Stramonita haemastoma (assembly GCA_030674155.1). Taxonomy (NCBI): domain Eukaryota; kingdom Metazoa; phylum Mollusca; class Gastropoda; order Neogastropoda; family Muricidae; genus Stramonita; species Stramonita haemastoma. The sequence goes on from CM060334.1 coordinate 3,345,435, forward strand.
GGTGCTTAAAAACATCCACTTGGCGTGTGTGAGACTGTGAGATGTATCGTTTTTTAGCATTTAACAACAAAAATCGTCAGCGTTAAATTTCAGGGGTTTTTTCTTAATCTGTCCCCTTCAGCCACAACCGCCCTCCACCCTCCTTCCCCTACCCCCATCCCCCTGCCCCTATTGTCTTCCCCATCCTCACTCTTAAAACCCTAACTCCTGTCCCCCTATATGTATGGATGTGTGTATGTGTGTATCTATGTATGTATGTATGTATGTATGTATGTATGTATGTATGTATGTATGTATGTATCTATGTATCTATGTATCTATGTATGTATGTATGTATGTATGTATGGATGTGTGTATGTGTGTATGTATGTATGCATGTATGTATGTATGTATCTATGCATGCATGCATGCATGCATGCATGCATGCATGTATGTATGTATGTATGTATGTATCTATGTATGTATGTATCTTTGTATGTATCTGTGTATGTATCTATGTATGTATCTATGTATGTATGTGTGTCTGTAGGTATTATGTGTGTATGTATGTATATATGTAAGTATGTATCTATGTATGCAGGATTGC
>CM060334.1:3358520-3359688 GCA_030674155.1 Stramonita haemastoma
GACACTGAAAGATGGCCTTCATCCAACTTCAAAAGGGCCAGCGTTCTGGCCGTCAACATTGGAAGACATGTGAGGGCTCTTTCCAGAGACGCTTTCCTTCTGTTAGAAATCATCTGAGGCCTTGGAAGAACATGTATTCCATTCTAGACGACAGGTACCACTAGAAGTAAACCTATTGTTTTCCACTGTGGTAACTTGGCCTCAGAGCGCTCGCTTTCCCCCAGCCAAGGTTAAGCAGCGTCGAGCATGGTTACCAATTGGATGAGTGACCATTTGCGCGCCTTGGCTTCAGTACAGTTCTCCCAGTTCACCCAGCTGAAAATGGGTACCTGCCCTCTTTAGGGTCAGGGAAGGTAAAGCGGCGAGGGAGAGGAGATGGGCGCCGCCCTCAACATGCTGGCCCCTAGAGAAGCTGAGGTCTCTGATGTCTCGCTCCCCTACGACCGCATAGGTTATGGGACACCTTTACCTTACCTTTAACTTGGCCTGCTGACAGACAGTTCTTCTAGTCACTGGTTATTTACTATAGACCAAATTTACTGACCTTTTAAGAATACTTTTTGTTTTATCATAAACGTTTCCCCTCTTTCATTTATCTTCCTTTTTTATGTACAAATTTCTTTTTCAACCTTAGTTTTTTGTTTGCTTGTATACTTACTTATAGGAAGGACGGTGGCAGAATGGTTAAGACGTTCGCCTGCCAATATGTAAATCGTGAGTTTCTGGGTTCGAACCCAGCCTCGCCCTTTCTTCCCAGTTTGACGAAAAAATCGAACTGAATGTCAAAGTCATTCGGATGAGACTCGAAACCGAGGCCCCGTGTGCGAATGCACGCAGAACATCTTGCGCACACGTTAAAACCCCGTTCCACCTTTCGGAAGAGTAGGCCATCGTGTGCCGTAGGAGCGGATGACAAAATTATAACAAACCAGCATGCACACAGGTGTCGTGTTTAGACACCATCCCTGAAGAAAAATCGGGGAGTTGGAGTTGGGGATCTTTGCGCCTGGTGGCAGCATGATCTGTGGCTCTGTAGGTCAAATGCAAGCGCTTTAATTTGTCTTTACAAGAGATAGCGCTATAACAAATTCCATGTATTAATTAATTAATTACTTGTTTTTAATAGTCTTAACAGCTTCGTCTTGACTTAGACAGTAGTTATGATAAG
>CM060334.1:3364788-3369788 GCA_030674155.1 Stramonita haemastoma
GAGCAGATAACAGAAAGCTTAGTGAAGATGGAGGGGGAAGGGAGGGGGGTATAATGAAAGAGGATTCCAGTTCGTTTCAGGGTGTTGAGAGCACAGTTAATCTCAAGGGTCGTCATGTCAGTGGGTTTTTATTCTCTCCCATAATTACAACAGCAGCAATAACAGCAGTAGCAGTAGCAGCAGCAGCAGTAGCAGTTAGCAACAGCAGCAATATCAGCAACAGCAGCAGTAGCAGTAGCAACAGCAGCAGTGACAACAGCAGCAATATCAGCAACAGCAGCAGTAGCAGTAGCAACAGCAGCAGTGACAACAGCAACAATATCAGCAACAGCAGCAGTAGCAGTAGCAACAGCAGCAGTGGCAGACGCAGACACAGTCACAGTGGCGCCCCAAAAATAACTACCACCACCACCCCTATACAACCACCAGCACCAAGAACAACAGTAACATTATAAATATCACTAAAGGAAACATCAGTGTGACAACAACAACAACAACAACAGCAGCAGTAGCAGAAAGAAGCAGTAACAGTAGCGCCACAAATACTTACCACTACCCCTATACAACCACCACCACCACCCACCACCAAGGACAACAGTAACATTTACGAATATATCACTAAAAGAAACAGCAGTTGACAACAACGACAACAACAGCAGCAGCAGCAGTAGAAGCACACAAACAGCAAAGGACGAAGCAGCAGTTTTCCTGTCTGCATGTGTATCTGTTTCCTCGTGAGGGTAAAAAAAAAGGTTAAAGATAAAGGTGTCCCATAACCTGTGTGGTCGTAGGGGAGCAAGGCATCAGAAATCTCAGCTTCTCTAGGGGCCAGCATATTGAGGCGGTGCTCATCTCCTCTCCCACCTTCTGAGGGTGCGGTGGGATTTTTCTACTGAATGTTGCCGTGGGTTCTTTTACATGTGTTGAATGTATTGCACACGGGACCAACAGCTTATCGTCTCTTCTGAAAGGCTTACCGGTCCATCCAATCTACCAATGAACCATCCACTCACTCATTAACCCAGTAATCCTCTCGACCAGCCTGTTTGGCATTAACTGACCACAAGAAAAAACCTCCCAACAGAAAAATTTATCTTATGTGTGTGCGCGCGCGAGCACACAATTTCCTCAATATCCTCGAAATAAAAGAATAGAAAAAAATAAATGAAATAAATAAATAGCACACACGTACGCATACACAAAAAACACACACGCACAACACACACAAACACACACACACACACACACACACACACACCACACACACACACACACACAACACACACACACCACACACACACACATGCACTTCAGCTCATTCTATCTAAATCCTTTGACCTTTCGCTTTTTCGAAAAGGATCTAGAATAACAACACCGTAATATTATTCAATAATTATTATGATGCAAGCAACATAATACGCTGTGACAGCAAAATGAACACAACAGCAAAGACACACGAGAGACGGCAAAATCCTTACAAAAATAGCAAGGGAACGATCTTTTGAAAATTTGATATAAATTTAGCAACAATTTAATTGGATTATTTTTTTCGTCTTTTTCGCTTCCAAACAGATTGTGCAACGGAAAGGTTGATTGGACTGAGCAGGAATTTGCGTTTCTTTTTGTTTGGGGTTTTGATTTTATTTTTGGTTGCTGTCTTTAATTGTTAAACATTCCTGTCCTGTTGTTTCTATGCCACTCATTTCTGATTTCTCCGGCCCCCACCCCCCAACCCCTCAGAGTGATACCTCAGCTGATGATGTCGTGTCTTCGGGATCAGAAGCCCACAGGGAGTCTTGCAGTGTTTAACTGCCAGAGAAAGAAGGTGGATGGTGGTCTAGAGGTAACGCGCCTTGCCTAGAAAGTGAAAAGTCTGGGTCGGAGTGTGCAGTGGTTCGAATCCCGTTTTGGACCCAAAACTGTTCCCCCCCATCCATTAGACCATGATGGTGATCTGGGTCCTAGTCTTTCGGATGAGACGATAAACCGAGGTCCCGTGTGTTGCACATCATTATTTAGCGCACGTAAAAGAACCCTCGGCAACAAGGGCGTTGTTTTCTGGCAAAATTCTGTAGAAAAAAGCCACTTTGGTAGGGAAACAAATACAGTTGTAGACAGGAAAAAAAATAATGGGTAGGCGCTGCACATGTGGCGATGCGCTCTTCCGGGGAGAGCAGCCCGAATTTCACGCAGAGAATTCTGCTGTGACATAAAGTGGTACAAAATACATACATAAAAAGAAACTCATATCACAGCATTGACAACAAACTCTTTGGCTTTGGTTTCCCTTCGTGTCTTTCTTAGCTTAGTGTATGTTTGAACAGTGTGATAGGTAAAAAGGTAAAGGTGTCCCATAACCTATGAGGTCGGAGGAGAGCTAGGCATCAGAGACCTGGCTTTTCTAAAGGACAGCATGTTGAGGGCGGTGCCCATCTCCTCCCCTCGCTGCTTTACCTTCCCTGACCCTAAAGAGGGCAGGTACCCATTTACAGCTGGGTGAACTGGGGACTGTACTGAAGGCAACGCGTGCAATGATCACCAATCAGCAATAACGTTTAGCTCACATCCCTATCCTTTCCAGACGCTGCCATTCTCACAAAAAACAATAATGTTTCTTCCTTTTGAAGAACAAAACAAACATAAACACCCGAGACTCGTCTGCAGTCGGTATGTGGCTACCTAACTGGTGGTTTGGGGAGACGGGGAACGGGTGGTGTCGCATACACAAAAACTCACCATTGGAAAACCTCATAATTCTAGCCGAGGATCAGAAAACAAAACAAACAACAACAACATCAACAACAACAAAACCACTCTAGACATGAAACAAATCTCCCCCAAAAGTTAGTTACTTAGTTTAATCTTTTATATCGACGATAATGGAATAAGCGCTTATGTGCTTTTTTTCATCCAGTCCCCGTGTGTATGCAGTTTTGTCAATTTTGTCATCTGTTCCCACCGGGACACAATGGCATACTCTTACGAAAAGCGGAACAGGATTTAACGTGAGCGCAAGATGTTCGTATAGTTGGTGTAACTGTAAACCTCCAGAACAAGTCACCATGAAATGAACTCACAGACCCTAAACAAAGAATACAAAGACAGACTAATAGCTAAAATCACTTAAACAAAGGTATCCTAGGACCAAATAATGCGTACAATGACCCTAACAATGACGCAATACAAAGAAAACCTGATTTCTCAGCAGGCTGATTTGTATGCTATTCGAGACTCGTGTCTGGCATGTCATTTGCATATGTCCAATCGTAAATTTGCATATCCCGGACGTAGATTGTCGCTTACCACACTGCCTCAAACAAGCTGTGATTGAATTTCTGTCTGTTAAAAAGGGAGCTCCAAGTCTGCCCACGTGGGTTTGTCCTTATTTGGGAAAAGGGGCTTTAAATCTGATTGCTTGTCTTTGTTGCTGTTGGGGGTGGTTTTGGAGGGGGGGGGTTGTTTGTTTGTTTGTTTTTTCCTCTCTTTGTTTTGTTTTCTTTGTTTTCTTTTTTTCCTTCTTCTTGTCTCCTTTTTCTTTTCTTTTTCTTCGTTTCTTCTTTTTCTTCTTGTTCTTGTTCTTGTTGTTGTTGGTGGTGGTGTTGTTGTTGTTGTTGTTGTTGTTGTTTTCTTCTTCTTCTTTCTTTTTCTTCTCTTCTTCTTCTTCTTCTTCTTCTTCTTTTCTTCTTCTTCTTCTTTTTCTTCTTCTTTTTTCTTCTTCTTCTTCGTCTTCTTCTTCTTCGCAATTCTTCGCAATTCTTCTTCTTCTTCTTCGCAATTCTTCTTCTTCTTCTTCGCAATTCTTCTTCTTCGCAATTCTTCTTCTTCGCAATTCTTCTTTCTTCGCAATTCTTCTTCTTCGCAATTCTTCTTCTTCGCAATTCTTCTTCTTCGCAATTCTTCTTCTTCGCAATTCTTCTTCTTCTTCTTCGCAATTCTTCGCAATTCTTCGCAATTCTTCTTCGCAATTCTCTTCTTCTTTCGCAATTCTTCTTCTTCGCAATTCTTCTTCTTCGCATTCTCCTTCTTCTTTGCAATTCTTCTTTGCAATTCTTCTTCTTCTTTCTTCTTCTTCTTCTTCTTCTTCTTCTTCTTCTTCGCATTCTTCTTCGCATTCTTCTTCGCATTCTTCTTCGCATTCTTCTTCGCATTCTTCTTCGCATTCTTCTTCTTTGCAATTCTTCCTCTTCTTCTTCTTCTTCTTCTTCTTCTTCTTCTTTCTTCTTCTTCTTCTTCTTTCTTCTTCTTCTTCTTCTTATTCTTCTTCTTCTTCTTCTTCTTCTTCGCATTCTTCTTCTTCTTCTTCTTCTTCTTCTTCTTCTTCGCATTCTTCTTCGCATTATCTTCTTCGCATTCTTCTTCGCATTCTTCTTCGCATTCTTCTTCTTTCTTCGCATTCTTCTTCGCATTCTTCTTCTTTCGCATTCTTCTTTGCATTCTTTGCATTCTTCGCATTCTTCTTTGCCCCCCCCCCCCCTCTCTCTCTCTCTCTCCTCTCTCTCTCTCTCCCTCCCTCTCTCTCTCTCTCTCTCTCTCTCTCTCCTCTCTCCTCTCTCTCATCTCTCTCTCCTCTCCTCTCTCTCTCTCTCTCTCTCCTCTCTCTCTCTCTCTCTCTGACACAACACACATACACACACAGATAGCGGACGGGATAGCCTAGTGGTCAGAACATTGCGCTTGCAATTTGACAACCCGGTTCGATTCCCGTTCGAGGGGATTTTTTCCCCCACAGGAATTAACATCAGTATGCTAACGTGCGTGCGTGCGTGCGTGTATGCGTGTGTGTGTGCGTGTGCGTGAGTGCGTGTATGTGTTTTTATGCTATTCCTGCTCGTAGCAGGAATCCTTGTAACAAGCAATTAACGGCAAGACAGCTATTAATTAGAAAGTGTTGAAAACTACTGACGTTCTTTCCAGGATCATTCCCACATAACCCTCTGCTTAGCTAATCAGCTGCTTGCGGGCATACCTCCCAGGGGAGTCAGAGAGAAAGTTGGAGGGGT
>CM060334.1:3387288-3389788 GCA_030674155.1 Stramonita haemastoma
TATTAATTGCTGAGTTTTATTTCAGGATAGGATTATAATTATTGCGATCAAATCCTGATCATTCACACACGACCTTTTTGTAATGAGACCATAGAAACTGACCGTGAGAGAGGAAGAAAGTTTCATGGTCAATACGTCAGCGGTAGGCTTGGCTTCGGTTGATCCCTTATCAGTGATAAAAGCGGTAGTTCTGAATACGTGGAGGATTGTCGCCTTCGTCATCTATACGTAATTATCTTCCCGCCGTGAAAAAAATCGTCTTTCTAATTTATTTTTATTTTATTTTTGCCCAAGATTAAGTCAGTGAAATCTTCTTCTTTGTTTGTTGCTGTTGTTTCGCTTTTTGCATAAGAAATGTAAAGGCTTATATATAAAAAAAAATTCAATAACACATTAAACTAATGGGCCATTTTGTGTATTTTTGCTCAAGGTTAGGCCAGCTGCTGTTTCTTGTTTAGTTATTTTGTCACGTTTTTGCATAAAAAATGTAAAGTCTAATTTTCTTTTTGAATAACACGTAAACGAACGGGGGAGAGAGGAGGGGGAACTGAACATCTTTTCCACTAAAAACTTTTTCGGAAAAAGATGGGAGATCTTTCCTACCTACTCACTTATTCTTTTAATTCCAGAATACTGGAATAAGCACTCGTGTACGTTTTTACATCCGGTCCCCATGTGCAAGCAGTTTTGTAAATAGTGTCATCTGTTCACATCAGCACACAAATGGCCTACTCTTGCAAACACCACAACAGGTTTTAATGTGTGCTAAAGATGAGATCGGACCAAGAAGGCAAAGAATAGACCAGCTGGTGATAGGGGAAAAAGGAACAAGGCGAAATCGAAGAGAGGGATAGAAAAGAGGGAATTCCCAGCTCAGAATTTCCAGATTGTGGGGATGCTGTTTGTACTAACAGGCCCCTTGGCATCCCTCTCAGAGTGAATTTTTAGCTTGATATTTACAGCTACCTCTCTCTCTCTCTCTCTCTCTCTCTCTCTCTCTCTCTCTCTCTCTCTCTCTCTCTCTCTCTCTCTCTCTCTCTCTCTCTCTCTCTCTCTCTCTCTCTCTCTCTCTGGCAATTTGAAGACCCGGGTTCGAGTCCGGTCGAGGAAATTTTCTTCCTGGAGTTAACATCAGTGCTGACTCCACTCTCCCCAAAAGTCCTTCGGATGAGACTTTAAACCGAGGTCCCGTGTGCGAACGCACGCAGAACATCTTGCGCACACGTTAAATCCTGTTCCGCTTTTCGTAAGAGTAGGCCATCGTGTGCCGGTGGGAACAGATGACAATATTTACAAAACTGCATACACACGGGGACCGGATGAAAAAAACCACATGATTGCTTATTCTGTTATCCTCGATATAAAAGAATAAATAAATAAAATAAATAAAAATCTCTCTCTCTCTCTCTCTCTCCTCTCTCTCTCTCTCTCTCTCTCTCTCTCTCTCTCTCTCTCTCTCTCTCTCTCTCTCTCTCTCTCTCTCTCTCTCTCCTCTCTCCCTCTCCACACACACACAAGAAAAAAAAAAGTCTCTGAAAACTCATATCACATCACACACATTAGCTGCACTTCCGGTTCCAAATGCTGCGTGTGAGTTTTCTTCTTTCCTGTCCCCCTCTTTTCTTCCCCCCCCCCCCCCCCCCTCTCAGCCCCATCTCTCCAATTTCTGTCGCCATTTTATTTTTATTTGCTTCTTTTCGTTATTGGGGGTGGTGGTGGTGGGGAAGTTGTTTGTTTGGTTGGTTTGAGTTTTGTCTCTCTGTGTGTGTGTGTGTGTGTGTGTGTGTGTGTGTGTGTGTGTGTGTGTGTGTGTGTGTGTGTGTGTGTTTGTTTGTGTGTGTGCTCAGTGTAAATTACTCCTGTTTTGAAATATTTATTTATTCTTATTGCAATTTACTTTATGTCCCGTGAACAGTGATTTTGGTTTGTGTGTTTGTCTCGGTGTTTTTCTATTGCAATGATGTTTAGTGTGGTAAACTTTTATGTCATACTTCTACAGTAGTTTGTGGTTATTTATGTACGTGAATGTACGTTCTCTCTCTCTCTCTCTCTCTCTCTCTCTCTCTCTCTCTCTCTCTCTCTCTCTCTCTCTCTCTCTCTCTCTCTCTCTCTCTCTCTCTCTCTCTCTCTCTCTCTCTCTCTCTCTCTCTCTGTCTGACTGTCTGTATCTGTATGTATGTATGTCTGTGTGTGCCTGTGAGTTTGTCTATCTGTCTGTGTCTGTCTGTCTGTATGTCTGTCTGTCTGTATGTCTGTCTGTCTGTCTGTATGTCTCTCTATCTGTGTGTGTGAGTGTATGTGTGTGTGTGTGTGTGTGTGTGTGTGTGTGTGTGTGTGCGCGTGCTTTAACGTGCACGTTATTGCAAGCATGCATGCCTGAGTATGTACGTATGTGTGTGTGTGTGTGTGTGTGTGTGTGTGTGTGTGTGTGTGTGTGTGTGTGTGTGTGTGTGTGTGTGGTGTGTGTCTATACAGCGAAGTCAATGTAAAGTTGTAAACT
>CM060334.1:3404788-3419788 GCA_030674155.1 Stramonita haemastoma
TTTTCGTGGACTGTTAATATGTTGTTTTTGTGTGGACTGTTACTGATGTTTGTTTATCGTGGACTGTTACTGATGTTGTTTTTCGTGGACTGTTACTGATGTTGTTTTCGTGACTGTTGTTTTCGTGGACTGTTACTGATGTTGTTTTCATGACTGTTCCTGATGTTGTTTCTCATGACTCTTACTAATGTTTTCGTGGACTGCTACTGATGTGTTTTTGTGACTGTTACTGGTGTTGTTTTTGTGTGTGCACGTGTGTGTTGTGTTGTGATGTGTGTCTGTGGTGTGTATGTGCGCGCGCGCGTGTGTGTGTGTGCGCATGTGCGTGTCATGTGTGCGTGTGCGTGCGTGCGTGGTGTGTGTGTGTGTGTGTGCGCGCGCACGTGCGTGCACGTGTGTGTATGTGTGTGCGTGTGCGTGTGTGTGTGTGTGTCTGTGTATGTCTGTGTGTGTCTGTGTTGGAATTGGCTTCTTTTTCTTTTTCTACTCAAATTCCTCTTGTTCTCTTCCCTAGTTCCTGTCGTGTTTTTTTTTCTGTCTGTCTCTTTTCAAAGGCATTTTCTTTTTCGTTCTTTTTTCTGCTCTTTTTCTTTCTGCTCTTTTTCTTTCTTTCTTTCTTTTTACAATTTCACTTTTTTTCTTTTTTTTACTTGTTAAACTTTTTTAAAAACTTGTTTGTGGTTTTATTACTTTCATCGTATTTCGTTCTGTCATTATCAGTTCCTAAAGAATTTTTTGTATTTTTCTTTCTTTTGTGTCTCTCTCTATCTTGCTTTTTTATATTTCAACTTTGTTCCTTCTTTTTTTTTAGAGTTTTCTTCCGTTCTTTTCAGTCGCCTTTTTTCTACTGCCCATTCATTTTTATTTTCTTTCCTTGTCTTTTGTTTCTTGTTTTATGTAGTCACATTTTTATGTTTCTACTTTTATCTTTTTTTTTTACCTGCTGCATCTTTTTGTTTCTTATCTTGTCTGGAGGTTTTGGGTGTTTTTTTCTCTTTCTCCCTTCGGGGAAATTCAGCTTAACAGAATGCAGTCCAATACAATTCACCTTCTCTCCCTTTCTCTGTTCTGTATGTCTCTTGTCTCTGTGTCTGTGTCTGTGCTGTCCGTCTGTCTGTCTATCTGTTGTATGTCTGATGTGCTGTCTGTGTTGTTGTCTGTTGTCTGACTGTCTGTTGTTGACTGCTGTTGTTGTCTTTCTGTCTCGTCTCTCTCTCTCTCTCTCTCTCTCTCTCTCTCTCTCTCTCTCTCGTCCGTCTCTTCTTTCTCTCTTCAGAGCTACAAAAGTTTCATTAACGCAAAATATCGTAACACAACAATGACTGGGTTACATCTTTAATGTCCAGTTTTTGTACCAATATTCGAGTTTTGAGTCTATATCTTTTTAATTCCTTAAAAAGTACGGCAGATTTTATTGAGAACTTGGGGAACTGACAATGAGAATATGATTACTCAAAGGAGGTCATTTGTTCATACATTAAGAAGGACTCATTCCACATTTTTTCATGCCTTGGCAATCGTCACATACGTAATACAGAAATTTTCGTTTGTGCTTTATTTTGCTTTTCTTTGCTTTGCTATGCTTTGTATGACCCCATTCTAGGGGCTGGAGGCCTGAAGAATAAACATTGTTCATTTCATTGTTCATTCTCTCTCTCTCTCTCTCTCTTCTCCTCTCTCTCTCTCTTCTCTCTCTCTCTCTCTCTCCTCCATCCCTCCCTCCCTCCCTCCCTTCCTCCCTCCCTCCTTTTATTTCCTTCGAATGAGACTTTAAACCGATGTCCCTTGCGCACACGTTAAAAGCTGTTCTGCTTTTCGGAAGGTGGGAACATACAACAGAAATTACAAAACTACATACACTCGGGACTGGATGTAAAAAAAAAAAGCACGATATTGTATTGCTTTTCCATTATCCTCGAAATAAAAGAAAAATAAATAACAAATGTGTGTGTTTATCTATTTTATTTTATTTTTATTCATTCTCTTCTATCGAGGATAATGGAATAAGGAATCATATGCTTTTTTTACATCCAGGCCCCCGTGTGTATGCAGTTTTGGAAATGTCATCTGTTCCCACCGGCACACGATGGCCTACTCTTAGATTAAACGGAACAGGATTTAACGTGTGCGCAAGATGTTCTGCGTGCATTCGCACACGGGGCCTTGGTTTATATCTTATCCGAAAGACTCTGTGTGTGTGTGTGTGTGTGTGTGTGTGTGTGTGTGTGTGTGGTGTGTGTGTGTGTGTGTGTGTGTGTGTGTGTGTGTTTGTATGTGTGTATGTATGTGTGTATGTTGTGGTGTGTGTGTTGTGTGTATGTGTGTATGTAGTGTGATGTGTGTGTGTGAACACGTGAGTGTGTGTTGTCTGAGTGTGTGTGTGTGTGTGTGTGTGTGTGTGTGTGTGTGTGTGTGTGTGTGTGTGTGTGTGTTGTGTGTGTGTTTAGTTTAGTATTCTAAATTCTTTTTTATTTTTAGGATGATGAATGGGCACTCATGTGCTTTTCTACATCAAGTCTCCGTGTGTATGCAATTGTTTTTTGTAAATTTTATTATTCCTCCACACCAGCACAAAATAACCTTCTCTGTGTGTCTGTGTCTGTGTGTAGGCGTGTGTGTCTGTGTGTGTGTGAGCGCGTGCGTGCGTGTTGTGTGTGTGTGTGTGTGTGTGTGTGTCTATGTGTCTGTCTATCTGTCTGTCTGTGCATGTGTGTGTGTATGTATGTGTAAGCGTGTATATGTATATGCATGCATGCGTGTGTACGTGCTTGAGCGCGCGTGCGCGTGTGGGGGGGGGTGCGTGCGTGCATTTGTGTGTGCGTGCATGTGTGAGTGGGTGTGAGCGCGCACACTCACATGTGCGCATGCATGGTCATGGATATTGTGATGTGTTCAGGGCTGCACTCCAAGGTTATCCTGTAACTGAAAACTTGTGGTGGCGAAGAAACCTGACATAGACACTAGATCCCTGTCTCCTCTGCAGAGAGAGAGGAGGGGGGGGGGGGGAGGGGGGGAGGGGGGAGAGAGAGAGAGGGGAGAGAGAGAGAGGGGGGGAGGAGAGAGAGAGAGAGGGGGAGAGAGAGAGGAAGTGTGTGTGTTATTATTTATTATTTATTTATTTTATTATTTATTCTTTTATATCGAGGATAACAGAATAAGCAATCATGTGCTATTTTTCATCCGGTCCCCGTGTGTATGCATTTTTTTTGTAAATATTGTCATCCGTTCCCATGTCATCTGTGTGCGTGTGTGTGTGTGTGTGAGTGTCTGTTTGTCTGTCTGTCTGTTCTGTCTGTCTTGCCACTGTGTTTTATGGCTAAAAGCACCGAAAAAAAACTGTGCCAGAAAGCAGACAACAACAGAGCTGTCTGTCACATTGACACTGACAGAAGAGAGGAAAAAGACGACTGAAAGAAAGAAAAACGAAAGACCGAGACCGAGACCGAGAGAGAGAGAGAGAGAGAGAGAAGAGAGAGAGAGAGAGAGAGAGAGAGAGAGAGAGAGAGAGAGAGAGAGAAGAGACAGACAGAAGACAAGGGCAACAGACAGACAGACAGACAGCAGACAGACAGACAGACAGACAGACAGACAGACAGACAGACAGACAGACAGACAGACAGAGAGAGAAAGAGAGATCAAACCAAATCAAATCAAATTCCTTTATTTCGAGGATGATGAATAAGCACACATGTGCATTTTTTACATCCAGAGAGAGAGAGAGAGACAGAGACAGAGACAGAGACAGAGACAGAGACGAGACAGAGACAGACAGACAGAGAGACGGAGAGAGAGAGGAGAGAGAGAGAGAGAGAAGAAGAGAGAAGAGAGAGAGACAGAGACAGAGACAGAGACAGACAGACAGACAGACAGACAGACAGAGAGAGAGAGAGAGAGAGAGAGAGAGAGAGACGAGACAGAGACAGAGACAGAGACAGACAGACAGACAGACAGACAGACAGAAGAGAGAGAGAGAGAGAGAGAGAGAGAGAGAGAGAGAGAGAGAGAGAGAGAGAGAGAGAGAGAGAGAGAGAGAGAGAGAGAAAGAAAGAAAGAAAGAAAAGGGGGACTGGATAGCCTGGTGGTTAGAGCGTCATGTGTCGCGCTTGTGATCATAAAGTATCAAACAAATCGACACTGACAGAGACACAAAGAAGGCAAAGAATAAATATGTCGCAGACATTGTCATTTTGCTGTGGTTTTTGGAGAAGGTGAAATAGAAATAAAATAAATACTAAAGGGAAAATTGAAACTCTGAAACCTTGAAGGTTCGTGTTATGTGTCAAACGTGATAAAACGTCCCAAGTAAAAGATTAATCAAATCACGTGTTTTTGTTATATAAAATTTTACGCAGCGTAGATTCATATCAAGAAATAAAGTAGCGAAAATCAATTGACATGTTTGTTAGAAACTTCGCTGACAGCATAGAATTTCTATAAAGAAATAAATGGGATATCCTTTTACACACCCTCCCCCCTCTTCCTTCCTCCGCTGTAAGACCCCCCTCCCCTCTCCTCACTATTCTTTTTCTCTTTTTTTTAAACAAAGGAACATTAACATGTCTTGGATGTGATCTGTGTAGTCTTTCATTTCGACGTGGGTTTTTTTTTTAGGTTCAGTCTGTTATGATTGTATTTATCTTTATTGGAATGTTATATCCATACTCTGAATATATTGCAAAATGTTACGCATATTGGTTTATAATATGTAAATTTGCTATATGCCATGCAAACAAATCAGAAAAGAGGTTTTTTTAAAGAAAAAGAGAAAAAAATATCATTTTTAGAATGTAGTATACATTTGGTTTTATTACGAATATTTGAATCATTTAGAATGCAGTATACATTCAGATTATCTTTTTTTTTTAATTAATCATATATAATGCACGATACAATTGTTTTATTTACAATGTTTGAATCATTTAGAATGCAGTACACATTTAATTTATTTAGAAAGTTTGAACCGTTATTTTTTTTTTAAGGAACATTAACATCAGGGAGGATTTTATAGACTGGTGTCTGGGAAGGTCAAAGGCAGTGTGTCCTTGTTTGTTGGTCTGTTTATCTGTCTTTCTGTCTGTCGCGCGCACGCGCGCGCACACACACACACACACACACACAGATACATACATATATATATATATATATATATATATATATATATATATATATATATATATATATATAATATATATATATATATATATATATATATATATATGCGCGCATGCACGCATGCATATAAACACACACAACACCACACACACACACACACACACACACACACACACACACACACACACACACACACACACACACACACTACCCAACAACATGACGATTTCGTAATGTTTCCATAAGAATTGATCATTTGAAGAAATGACGTCCCTCTTCTTCCTCCGGGGGCGGGATAGCTCAGTGGTCAGAGCGCTTGCTTTCCCCAAGTCAAGTTAAGCAGCGTCGAGCGAGGTTACCAGTTGGATGGGTGGCCATTTTCACACCTTGGCTTCAGTACAGTCCCCCAGTTCACTCAGCTGTAAATAGGTACTTGCCCTCTTTAGGGTCAGGGAAGGTAAAGCAGCGAGGGAGAGGAGATGGGCGCCGCCCTCAACATGCTGGCCCCTAGAGAAGCTGAGGTCTCTGATGCCTCACTCCCCTTCGACCGCCTAGGTTATGGGACACCTTTACCTTTACCTTTACCTTCTTTCTTCTCCTTCCCAATTCTTCTTCTTTGTCGTCGAATGTTCAGAAAGCAACAACTGATGTCTGTCATATGAGCGAACATGCTTTGTGCCGCTGTTAAGCGCCTGACAAGTTAGGCCCAGCTCATCCGATTCGGGGCAGGCGAGAATAGTTATTAAGTCTTTTTGAGAAAAAAAAGAGAGAGAGGCAGAAGAATGGACCAAGGAGGCAGAAAATAGACTAAAAAGAGATGACAGGAAGAAAAGGCAGAAACAAAGAGAGGAATAGAGAAGAGGGAATTTCTGGCACACAATTTTCAGAAGGTGGGGATACTACTTATACTGACAGGCCCCCTGCATCCCCACGGAGAAACTCCCCAATTCTATGCTTGTCATTTCTGGAGTGTTTGACCCCCATTATGGTAAAAATTTAAAAAAAATTAAGTACCGGTAACAGGTGTCCCATAACCTATGTGGTCGCAAGGGAGCGAGGCATCAGAGATGTCAGCTCCTCTAGGAGCCAGCATCCCTTTTAAAAAATTTATGCTATATCCCTAATCAGGGCAAGGGCGGATAAAAAAAAGTATGTAATACTTAATCTCTCTCTCTCTCTCTCTCTCCTCTCTCTCTCTCTCTCTCTCATCTCTTTTCTCTCTCCTCTCTCTCTCTCTCTCTCTCCTCTCTCTCTGTGACCACTATACACATGGCGCTGACCCTCATTCCACCTTTCTACACGGACATGTAATATACATCGCCATCAGGACTGGACAGGACTGACCTCTCCCAGGACAATGACCCCGCACCGTGACCTCTGGTCAGTCACGAACGGCGACCTTGTGACCTGGACAGGAGTGACCTCTTTCAGGACGATGACCCCTCGCTGTGACCTCTAGCTCTGGTCAGTCGGGAACAGTGACCTTTTCACCTTTACAAGAGTCGACGAAAGAGTGTTTCGGTAAATCCAGACAGTCCATTTCTGTTATTTCGTTATTGGAAATAGACACCAGAGCCTTTTACCCCTATATACCTTACCTCCCGTTTCAACCCTCCCGCCCCCCACCTCCCTCCCTCTCTCCCTCACCTGTGCCTCTCTCATCCTTCTCTTCACCATCCACCCCCCACGCCCGAAAAGGATAAAACACATATACACACACACACACATATATATATACATGTGTGTGTGTGTGTGTGTGTGTGTGTGTGTGTGTGTGTGTGTGTGTGTGTGTGTGTGGTGTGTGTGTGTGTGTGTGTGTGTGTGTGTGTGTGTATTATATATATCAAAGCTGGGTTGTTGTTGTTTTTCGAAATTCCTCAAGAAACTTCTTTTCATTAGGTTAGAAAAGGAGAAATAGTAATGTGAGTCCAGAGAGGGGTGGGGAGGGGAGGTAAGGTTTCCACACCAGTGTTGAGCACAGAGAAGATATTACACAATACACACACCCACGTACGCGCGCACGCGAGCTCTGGCGCAACACACATTTTGCTCATATACTCACATTCTGTCTGTCTCTGTCTCTCTGTCTCTATCTGTCTATCTGTCTGTCTGTCTGTCTGTCTGTCTGTCTGTCTGTCTGTCTCTCTCTCTCTCTCTCTCTCTCTCTCTCATCTCTCTCCTCTCCTCTTCTCTCCTCTCTCTCCTCTCTCTCCTCTCTCTCCTCTCTCACACACACACACACACACACACACACACACCTCCTCTCTCCTTCTCTCTCTCTCTCTCTCTCTCTCTCTCTCTCTCTCTCTCTCTCTCTCTCTCACTCTCTCTCTCTCTCTCTCTCTCTCTCTCTCTCTCTCTCTCACCACACACACACACCACACACACACACACACCACTCACAACATCTCTCTCTCTCTCCTCTCTCTCTCTCCTCATCCTCTCTCACTCTCTCATCTCTCTCTCTCTCTCTCTCTCTCTCTCATGCTTGCTGCATGCAGTTAGAGTTAGATAGGAATGGTAAGTCTTGTTGGATTTCAAAAATAAGGGAAATTTTGTGTGAAACAGGTTTTAACATTGTTTGGATGCAACAGAGTGTCGGGGATGTAAAAGCTTTTGTAGGTATGTTTAAACAAAGATTAGTGGAATATTTTCATTCAAGAATGGGGTGGGACTATAAGAGATAAAGAAAGATATGATATTTATAGATCGTTTAAAACTATTTTTGCAAAAGAGTAGTATTTGAACTCCATAGATGTCTATTGTTTCCGTGTAGCAATTACGCAAGCAAGGTTTAACGTTTTACCTCTTAATAATAATGTGTATAGATACATGATAATATTCAAGACAAATTGTGTCCATTTTGTAAAACGAAAATTGAAAATGAAGCCCACTTTCTACTAGAATGTTGCATGTACACAAGCTTGAGGGAAAAGTTTTTAAGCAATTGTATAAATGTACCATTACCAGATCTGCTCAGAGTCGCAAATGATGAGTACATGCATGGTTTGTCCAGATATATCTTTCATTCTATTAACAAAAGGAAAACAATGTTTCTCAGGCAGTTTATTGAATTACTGTTATTTTTTATATGTATTCAATATACATGAATTTTCCCAAACACAATAGTCTTGATGTGATTAGGTTATGGTTGATTTGAGATTTGTAATCAGGAAAAAGAGTAAATGTGTGTTTTTCTTTTCTTTTCTTTTTTCATCAGTGATAAATCATGTCTTATTTGTGCATTTGCTTCATAAATGATATGGAAGAACGTATTGGTACACCCCAAGCCCAGCCAATGTATTGTGGTCCAAGGCCAGTGTACATTAAATCATTTCAGTGTTCAGTGTTCAGTGTTCAGTGTTCAGTGTTCTCTCTCTCTCTCTCTCTCTCTCCCTCTCTCTCTCTCTCTCTCTCTCTCTCTCTCTCTCTCTCTCTCTCTCTCTCTCTCTCTCTCTCTCTCTCTCTCTCTGTCTGTCTGTCTGTCTGTCTGTCACTCACAACACCCACACACCTACACTTACAAAGAAAAAAAGAAAACGAAAAACCCTAACGCCATTCCCAGTCCCACCCCCAAACAAAAACCCTGCAAAATACAAGGGAGACAAGTTTGGGTTTTTTTTAACTCTCATCTAACAAAAGATAAGAAAAGAAAGAAAAAAAAGGTCTGTACTATAAGCCAAAGAGCACAGCCAAGTCAGATGTGCTGGGCCTGACTTGTCAGACACTTAAAGGGCAGCAGTGTCGCCCATATATATAAAGAAAGAAAAGAGAGAAAAGAAAGAATATGACAGACAGACAACTGTCTGAGCAATGGACAAAGAAGAAAGAAGAAGAAGAAGAAAGAAGAGTGTACTATGGCCCCCTAGGCCTACTCCGCACTGTCTGCTGTATTGGTGAGAAAATGATGGCTATCCTGTTTCCTAGACAGCTCTATAGTACTGCCACCTCCCAGCTATCATCGCACAATATTGTTGCTGAGGACACCACCACCACAACCACCCCACCCCCCCCTGAACCCCCTTCCCTCCCCCCCCCCCCCTTCCATCACCCCCCCCCCCCCCCCCCCCCCCCCCCCCCTCTTCCTCTCGCCACTCTCTACACTGTTATTCTTATTTCACGTCAGAATTGTAGTTGCTCCGTTCTACTTCCGTTCTGAATTGTCCTTGTCTAGACATAGTTGGTTGTTAGTGTTGTTGGGTTTGTTGGGTTTTTTAGTTATGGGGGTAGAGGGAGAAGTTGGGTTGTTTTTTGTTGTTGTTTTGTTTTTGGGGGTGTTTGGTTTTTGGTTGTTTCTGTTGTTGTTGTTTGGGATGGGGGTTGGGAGGTGCTTGGTTTGTTGTTATTGCTGTTTTTTATATTCACTTTTGATCTTTTTCTATGCACAATTATCAGAATAATGATTATGACGATGACTGTCAAAAGAAAACCGCAATTGGTGATTCTGATGAACAAGAAAAATGGTGGGATGGAAAGGAAGATGAAGCGAAAGAAGCAATGCTGTTCAAAGAACAATCCATATTGAAAGTTTTTTTTTAATTAAAATAAAGGTGTCCCATAACCTATGCAGTTGTTGGGGAGTGAGATTCAGAGACCTCAGCTTCTCCAGAGCCAGCATATTGAGGGCGGACGCCCATCTCCTCTCCCTCGCTGTTTTACCTTCCCTGACCCTAAAGAGGGCAGGTACCCATTTACAGCTGGGTGGACTGAGGGACTGTACTGAAGCCGAGGTGCATGAAACAATCACCCACTACTTGGTAACCACGCTCAATGCTGCTTAACCTTAGGGAAAGTGAGTGCTCTGACCACTGACTGAGCTATCCCCCTCCCTTACTGAAGCTTGACAATAAGAAAAAAGAAAACTGGAGTAATAGAGGGTCTGATAGCTGGTCTTTTCACACTCGCACTGTCCATCTGTCTGCACGCGAAAAAGGTGTTAACCCTCTGGTAACCCCCCAGGTTATTGACCAGCCAGACATTGTGGTGATGGCCAGTGACCTGCACAACACAGACCATCTTTTCAACCTGCGTCACTTTCTTTTCTTCTTTCTGTCTCTCTTTCTTTCTCTTTTCTTTCTTTTTTTTCTTCTTTCTCTTTCTTTTTTCTTTCTTTTTTCTTTCTTTCTTCTTTCTTTCTTTCTTTTATGTGGAACATGGGGCACCAAACTGATCTACACCCCATCCCCTGCTCATGTCTTTCTTACAAATAGCCAGCTTCCTTGGAAACCCATCTGTCCTCTCCTCATTTTTTGTGGACAGTAAACATATTCCCATAACCTATGCTGTTCTTTGGGAGCCACCATATTGAGGGCGGCGCCCATCTCCTCTCCCTCACTGCTTTATCTTCCCTGACCCTAGAGAGAGCATGTACCCATTGACAGCTGGGTGAACTAGGGACTGTTTGAAGCCAGGTCACACAAATTGTCACCCAACCACTTGGTAACCACCCTCAATGCTGCTTAACCTTAGTTTGGGGAAAGGGAGTACTCTAACCTCTAAGCTTGTCCTGTCCCTTATGGAAGAGAGGAAGAGGTCCTGACATATAGCCCCAGTCCTCATCATCACCACCCCTCATTCCCTTCCTCATCACCCCCATGCACCACACCCACCCACACACAACACACACACACACACACACACACACACACACACACACACACACACACACACACACACACGGGACTGGATGTAAGGAAAGCACAGAGTGCTTATTCCATTATCTTGATATAAAAGAATAAAAGACTGAAATAAAAATAAAAATGAAACACACACACACACACACACACACACACACACACACACACACACACACACAACACACACACCAACAACACACACACCGATAACAACAACAGCAACAAACACGACAGGCCTCTGCTCACACGTGGAGAGTTAAGTGCCCCTGCAATCTCTGCTCTGCCTGTCTCCCTGCATGCGTGCTGTCCTGCACGTCAAGAGAGAGTTAAAAGATGGTTCGTCATGGACCCACCGCCTCTTCTTTTGGCCAATTTCTCAGTCAGCTTCTCATCTGCAATTGCCGGCACGCACTGCCATGTTTTCTTGCCCTCTACTGTGTTCGGCACACAGGAAATATCGTGCACCGTTTTTGAAGGAATGTCCTGCCTTGATCTAAATGCTAGGCATGCCCTTAGAATCTCCTGGACATTAAGAATGGCGTTTTTAAACAAAAGAGAAAATGATGATGATCGTGAGATCAATACGACAATGACGACAAGAATCTTAAGCCTCCCCACATAAGATAAATTTTCAAGAATGAAGGAATGAATAAATCTACAACGAAGAAGAGTGATGATGATGATGATGATGAGATGATGATATGATGATGATGATTGATGATGATATGAGATGATGATATGATGATGATGATGAATTGAGGAGAAAAATGGCTGAATGAAGGAACAATGTGCCAATAAGCGATTTGTGAATAAATGAACGAGGCACACAGAGAGAGAGAGAGAGAGAGAGAGAAGAGAGAGAGAGAGAGAGAGAGAGGAGAGAGAGAAGACAGACAGACAGACAGACAGACAGACAGACAGACAACAGACAGACAGACAGACAGAGAAAAGAGAGAGACAGAGAGACAGAGAGACAGAGAGACAGAGAGACAGAGAGACAGAAACACGAGACAGACAGAAAAGAGAGACAGAGAGAGAGAGAAGCAAGCAAGGCAAGGCAAGGCAAGGCAGGCAAAGCAAATTCTTATCGAGGATAATAGATAAGAGAGAGAGAGAGAGAGAGAGAGAGAGAGAGAGAGAGAGAGAGAGAGAGAGAGAGAGAGAGAGAGAGAGAGAGAGAGAGAGAGAGAGTATTTTCATAAATGAAAAAAAAGATCCAAAATAAACAAAATGATGGACAGACATAAAAACATTTTTAAAGAACTGAAGGAAACGATTGTTTTTTTTTCATTATTTTGTTTGTTTGTCTTCAACGAGCTGACCATAAAGGCAAAATTAAATCCTTGAAAGAGGAGGGGGAGGGAGGGGAGGGTATATATAGTCCTAGTGGTTAGTGCGTTGTGCTTGTGATCTGAGGGCCTGTGTTGTCTCAGCCAAGGCACATGTTAGCATATTCAGGCTTCTTTGTGTCTGCCTGCCTGCCTGCCTGCCTGTCGGTCTGTGCCACTATGTCTCTGTCTGTGTTTGTCGATCTGTCTTTGTCTGTCTCTGTCTGTCTGTCTCGCTCTTTATGTATGTCTGTACGTCTCCTCTCTCTCTCTCTCTCCTCTCTCCCTCTCCCTCTCTCTCTCTCCTCTCTCTCTCTCTCTCTCTCTCTCTCTCTCTCTCTCTCCAGCATATCCCATTGTATCGGACAAACTGTACAATGTGTGTGTGTGTGTGTGGTGTGTGTGTGTGTGTGTGTGTGTGTGTGTGTGTGTGTGTGTGTGTGTTTATGCATTGTGGGTGTGGGTGTGGGTGGAAGGGTGTTATGTCTTGACTTTTGGGGATGAACTGTTTATGGGAGGGGAGTTTTTTGTTTGACTGGTTTTGCTTATTCATTTGATTTGTTAACTTATGTCATTTTTCAATGATTTCCTGATTATCAGTAATTAGATGACAATATGAATGATTGCTTGTTGTTTGCTATCTTACATTTATTTGTTTATTATCATTGATTTATTCATATTTGTTTCATTTTTGCCCATGAGGGCCTGGTGTAAAGAAGCCTCTGGCTTATCCAATTACCCTCATTAAAATTTCGAGTTTCGAGTTTCTCCTCTCTCTTCTCTCTCTCTCTCTCTCTCTCTCTCCTCTCTCTCTCTCTCTCTCTCTCTCTCTCTCTCTCTCTCTCTCTCTCTCAAAGATTTATTCCTTCAGTTCAGGAAGTCAGTCATTCTCTCTTGTTTTGTTGCGAGATAAATAATTGTTGTTTTTTTCTTGGTGCTTTGGGAAAGGTGGTTGCTCTGAGGTGTACGGACACAAAACTCCAGGAGCTGGTTTATGACAAGAAAATTTGTGAAAGTACGCACTGTCACGCCAAGGTTAAAAGGAATGACCGTTCAGAGTACTGCTATGTCTGCTTCCCTCGCGCTCAAATATTTATTTCAACTTGATTTATAGACAGTTTGTTGTGTGTCTGTCTGTGTTGTTGTTGTTTTGTTTCTTGCATTGACTCCAGGTGTGTTATTTGCTGGAGTAAGGGGAACGAACCCTTTCTGACAGAGAGATCGAAAGTTATGTTCTTCCTGTTTTGTTTCTTGTTGTCTTCATTCTTTCTTTCTTTCTTTTCTTTTCTTTCTTTCTTTCTTTCTTTCTTTCTTCTCGTCTTCTTCGCAATTCTTCTTCGCATTCTTCGAAATTATTCTTCAAATTCTTCTTCCCCCCTTCTTCTTCTTCGCATTCTTGCATTCTTCTTCTTCGCATTCTTCTTCTTCGCTTCTTCGCATTCTTCTTCTTCGCATTCTTCGTTTTCTGTCCCTCCACCTCCTCTTCCTCCTCCTCCCTCCTCTTCCTTCTCTTTCTTCCTCTGTCTTCCTCCTCCTCCTCCTCCTCCTCCTCCTTCTTCTTCTTCTTCTTCTTCTTCTTCTTCTTCTTCTTCTTCTCCTTCTTCTTCTTCTCCTTCTTCTTCTTCTTCTTCTTCTTCTTCTTCTTCTTCTTCTTCTTCTTCTTCTTCTTCTTCTTCTTTTCTTCTTCTTCGCAATTCTTCGCAATTCTTTGCAATTCTTCGCATTCTTCTTCTTGCAATTCTTCTTCTTCGCAATTCTTCTTCGCAATTCTTCTTCTTCTTCGCAATTATTCTTCTTCTTCTTCTTCGCAATTCTACTTCGCAATTCTTCTTCGCAATTCTTCCTCTTCTCCTCCTCCTCCTCTTCTTCTTCTCCTTCTGTCCGTGTACTCTTCCTCCTCTTCCTCCTCTCCTCCTTCTCTTTCCTCTTCTGTCCTTATCCTCTTCCTCCTTCTTAAGCATATTCTACCCCCCTCCCCCCCCTCCACAGTATCTGGGACATTGTGAGCAATAAACATAATAACGATGACAATAATGAAGAAGACAAGGAAAAAACAGGACCGACACATTGGGCATCTCCGTAGTTTTCTCTCAAAGATCATCCTGGAAACAGACTGTCCTCATAATTTTGGGTTGGTTGGGGGTTTTTCTGTTTTTTTTTTATCTTTCAATAATTTTTAAGTTCCTTTGTTTGCACACAAGGGATGTTTGTTTCAACCGTGCAATGACCGACAAATAAATGACCTTTCTAATTAGCTGCTGATTTGCTAGGACATGCACAACACCGATTCGATTTTCTTCTCTGTTTTTAAGGTCAGGGAAGTCATAATGTTGACATTGTTCCTTGTTATTAAAAGTGTGTGATTGTTTTGCTCTTTGTTCATCTTCCTATTGCCGTGTATTTTCATCCATTTTGAGGAGGTAGAGAGGTCGATAAAGCTGCAGAGAAAATTAGCAACAACAAAAAGATGTGAAGAGACAACGTCTTTCAGGAAAAGATTTGACCCCGAAAATTGTGCATGAATCAAGATTAATTAGCGCCAAAAAAAAATCTATGGGGGGATAGACTATCCCTATGGAAATCATGAATAGGATAAATAATGTTTCTTCTTCTTCTTCTTCTTCTTCTTCTTCTTCTTTCTTCTTCTTCTTCTTTCTTCTTCTTCTTCTTCTTCTTCTTCTTCTTCTTCTTTGCATTCTTTTGCATTCTTCTCGTTCTCTTACTTTTATTCCTCCTCCTCTCTTCCGTCTTCTCTTTTTTCTTTCCTTGGTTTACAAGTACTGGTCATTTTTTGTTCTTCCCTCACCCCCCCCCCCCCCCCCCCCCCCACCCCACCCCCCTCCTTTGTCTGCAATGAACTGGTTTTCTTTGGGGTCCACTTGTTCTTTTAGGATTGTTTTGTGTTGTGTGGGAGAGTTCCGGTC
>CM060334.1:3424788-3434427 GCA_030674155.1 Stramonita haemastoma
TAAGTCCCTACTAAAGATGATAACGCATAAAGGCAGAACCAGAGAGAGAGAGAGAGGAGAGGAGAGAGAGAGAGAGAGAGAGAGAGAGAGAGAGAGAGAGAGAGAGAGAGAGAGAGAGAGAGAGAGAGAGAGAGAGATGAGAGAGAGAGAGAGAGAGAGAGAGAGAGAGACAAAGACAAAGACAAAGACAAAGATTTATTGTGTTAGGTTTTTCAACCCTTTCACAAATGGGTAGATGGGGGAGGGGACCGAAATCGAAAGATACAACTAAATTTCAAACTGTACAATATCAAGGATTCTTCGCGATTGGTAACCGAAACGCGGTATTGTTTGCAATAGTTTGTGTGGATGTCACTGGTAACAACCCATGTCGTAGCAGGGACGGAGGAAACTGTCACAGAGCGGCATCAGCCATGTGGTTGTACTGCTGGCTGGTCACTGGACGTGTCGGGAAGATTCCCGTCTTCAGCTGCCCTCCCGTCTTCATTTGCTTTCTCCAATGAATCAAAGCCCCTGTTCATTGTGTCTGCAAATTGCTGCAGAAGTTTCATCAATTCCCTGCGATCCTCGCCGGACACAGTGGAGCCGCTTCCTGCTTCGTCGATGGCAGTTGCACTTTCGGCATTCGTTTCCAGTGGTTCCGCTCTCTTGCTGTTCCCTGTCACATCTTCTGTAGAGCTGTCATCTGCCAGTGTCACAGGCGGCACTGCTGGCGCGTCACTGCTCACAGATATGACTTCTTCATTGTCAGTATTCTTGTCCGTGTCAGAGTCGAGACTCCAGTCTTCAAGCGCCAATTCGTGCGGTTGCACTGTCACTGACACGAGGTCAACATCAGGCATGCATGACGGAGAAGAGAGACGGCTGGCCGTGTTGCACGTGCGGATTTTGCAGCGCAGCGAGGAGGGCCAGTGGGCGTGTCACCTTTGAATGTGTCCATGGCCATTTCATTTTCGGTGTTGTAAAATAAACTTGGGGGCGTCGGGAGAAACAAATCCGAAGGGGAGACAGAATGTTCATGTTGTTTATTCATGACACTGACCTTATGTGTCTCCACTCGCTTTTTGTCCCTGGCAATTTGCGCTGCCCCTTTCTTACGGTAAACAACACTGTTACCAACACTGTCACCATGGCTGTGTGTAGCAGGATGCCGGTGGGCCGGTGACAGGCGCAACACTATCACAGTTTGTTTCTCTCTGCCGTCGATTTTATACGATGTTAGAGACATTTCCTGCAGAAAGGCGTTCAAAACTGTTTCCAGAGAAGATGGTAGTCCTGTCACTGGCATACTGGAGGTTTTTCTGGTAGAAAATAGAAAATTTCTTTTCTCACTTTAGAAACCACGTCTTGTGGTAGCCAAGCAAGGGAAGCCACACCGAGAGGAGAGAGAGAGAGAGAGAGAGAGAGAGAGATGAGAGAGAGTGAGAGAGAGAGAGGAGAGAGAGAGAGAGAGAGAGATGAGATGAGGAGATGAGGAGAGGAGAGAGAGAGAGAGAGAGGGTGGCAGTTTCAGAATATAAATCATCACCTTTCAGCTCTAAGGCACCTACTCTGAGCCTGCAAACCCCTAAGGTTTTTTCTTTCTTTCTTTCTTTCTTTCTGTTTTTCTTTCTTTCTTTTTGCTTGTTTTTTTTGGGGGGGGTTGGTTTTGTTTTCGTTTTTGCTTGTTTCTGTTTGTTATTTGTTTTTTCTTTTCTTTCTTTTTTTGTTTTTTTCTTTCTTTCTTTTTTTTGTTGCTTGTTTCTTTGCTTTTAGAGCGTATCTCATTGTTTTTTGTTTCTTCTTTCTTTCTTTGGTTTCAAGTTTATCTTAAGAGATTGGTTCCAATGGTGTGTCTCCACTGAAAACCAAGCTAAGTGTTTCTATGTTGTTGGTGATATTGCGTGCACCCCCACCCCCACCCCCCTTTCATCTCCTTCTGTCTGTCTGTCTGTCTGTCTGTCTGTCTATCTGTCTCTTTCTCTCTTTCTCTCTCTCTCTCTCTCTCTCTCTCTCTCTCTCTCTCTCTCTCTCTCTCTCTCTCTCTCTCTCTAGGCTATTGCTATGCCTTTTTTTTTTTATAATTTATTTCAGTTTGTTTTTTGTGTGTTTTCTTCCTCTCTCTTCTTTTTTTTTTTTTTTTTTTTTTTTCCCAGAGGGGCTGGTTGTAAAAAAGCATGTTTGCTTATGCCATTACCCTCTTTAAATAAAATTTGTTCATTGTTCATTGTTCATTGTTCATTGTTCTCTCTCTCTCTCTCTCTCTCTCTCTCTCTCTTCTCTCTCTCTCTCTCTCTCTCTCTCTTCTCTCTCTCTCTCTCTCTCTCTCTCTCTCCCTCAGTTCCTTTTTCATCTTTTCTTTGTTTCTTCCCGTCCCACGTTTTTTTTCTTTTCTTTGTTTATTTTTGTTGTTGTTTTGTTGTTGTTTTTGTAAACGTCTTTCTTTCTTTGTGCCTTTCTTTCTGGTTCGTTTCCCATTTCCTGTCGTATCCTCTTCTTTCGTGGGGTTTTTTGTTTTTGTTTTGTGTTTGGGGGGGGAGAGGGGGGGGGGGGGTTTGTCGTGTGTTTGTTTGTTTGCTTGTTTGAATTGTTTTTTGTTTTGTTTTTGCACTACCGTGACCCTCTTTACTTTCTTTTTTTTCTTTTTCCCTTTTTTTTTTAAAATTGTGGTCCGGTCTTTCATTAGTTCTGTCTCTGTCTCTGTCTCTGTCTCTGTCTCTCTCTCTTCTCTCTCTCCCCTCCCCTCCCCCTCCCCGCCCCTCCCCTCCCCTTTCCTCCCCTCCTCCCCCCCGCAACCCTCGCTCATGTGCAGCACAAAGTTTCAAAGTGAGATGAAAGCCTCCATGTACACATAATTATAAACACAATAACACCCTAATGCACTCTTTCTCACACACCAAAACAGAAAATGACAAATCGAGCGTAATGTTCACTTGCTAAAACGAAGTTGATAGGTGGGGAAATGCTGCTATGAGGGGGATGGTGCTAGGCTGGATGGTGGGGATGAGGGCTGGGTGGGGGTGGTGGCTGGGTGGGGGTGGGGGGGGGGCTGGGGGGGGTGGCTGGGGGGGGGGGGGGGGGGCTGGGGGGGGTCAGTCGTGAATGGGAGCCCTGTAGGAGGTGGAATAAGAGGACTGGGTTAATAATGGAATAGAGCAGACTCTCTGCATGTTCTTCGCGCCTTAACTGGCCGATGCTGGTATCAACACGATCCATCCGTCAGGAAGAGGAGAAGTCCTACCACACTCTGTCATTGTGTGTGTGTGTTGTGTGTGTGTGTGTGTGTGTGGTGTGTGTGTGTGGTGTGTGTGTTGTGTGTGTGTGTGTGTGTGTGTATGTGTGTGTGTGTGTGTATGTGTGTGTGTGGGGTGTGTGTGTGTGGGTGTGTGTGTGTGTGTGTCTTCTCTCTCTCTCTCTCTCTCTCTCTCTCTCTCTCTCTCTCTCTCTCTCTCTCTCCTCTCTCTCTCTCTCTTTCTCTCTCTCTCTCTAACTCCATCCCCCCTCTCTCTTCAATGAGGGGAAAGTAAAACTAATTAACTAAACAATTATTGATTAATTGATTAAGTAATAATCTATTCTTTTGGGTTACAGATAAAAAAAATCACATACTTTTATTATCTAGCCCTTGCCTTGATTTGGGACTATCAAAACAAAAACAAGCAAAAATAAAGAGAGAAAAGAGAGATGAGAGAGATGAGGAGAGAGGAGAGGGGAGAGAGGAGAGAAGAGAGAGAGGAGAGATAGAGAGAGGAGAGAGAGAGGAGAGAGTAGGAGAGAGTCGGAGAGAGGAGGGGAAGGATGAGGAGATGAGAGTGAGAGGAGGAGAGAGAGAGAGACTGTTCTTTTAACATCCCCACAAAAACTGTGACAGCTTATTTTGGCCGTATCTGAAAATGTCTTTTATCACTCTCAGATTAAACCCGTACCTGAAAAGTTCTTATTTTCACTCTCAGATTAACAAAAACCTAATATATTGTATAAATCAAAAGTAAAGTTTACTATTATTATTTTATTGTTAAATTTTATGTATTTTTAGAATTTACAAAGATGGTTTAGGGAAAACATCGTGCCGTATTAAATCTGACGAGTGAAAAGATCAAAAAAACATTTTTGTTCATATTTAGATATTTAAAAAAATAAATAAATAAATTTTTTAAAAAGGATGAAGAAGGAAATATGTCTACTTCAAAAATGTCACAAGAACGGAATAAATTGACTAATACTCTTAGATTTATTTAATTAATTCTCTCAAATGACTAAGTACATAAAATTTATTGAGTGGATGAAGACAAAAACAAAAGCAAAACAAAAAGATGATATTGCTTTAAAAAATAATGTTGCCTGGAAAACCAAAAGTAAAGCAAAAGAGTTCATGAAGCTTACTTCCTTTGTGGGGGAGGGGGGGGGCGAAGACAAACTCATCAACAAGAAACGATGGCGGCTGAAAGGGAGCAGACCATTAGGCCTAGAAACTTGGCAAAACAAGTTCGACAAGTTATACTGGGCGAGAAGAAAGAACTCAATGATGTACTGGAAAAGTTTGAAACAAGAACTGGCGTTAAGGGCTGTATATCGCACTGGGTAAGTGCCATAGGGACATTTTCGGGGACAGAATTCGGCCAGGTTTCTTGTTCAAATTTGGCGAATGGCGGAGGATGCCGCGAATTTCTAATGACGGGGTGATAGAGAGAGCTTTCCTTCTTTTTTAAACGGCTACAAAACTGGATGTTTTCGATTAATTTTATGTGAAAGCAGTGCGTCTCATTATCTATATTAATTTTAAGTTTTGCATCTTCTTCAGTGATTGATAATTTTGTCCACTGCTGAGCAGATCTAATGAGCTGGATCGAGGAATTGCCTTTGGTTTCTGCTCTTAGGGAAGAAAAAACAGCTGCTTAGCAGGGCCATACGTCGTCTAAGCGCGTGACTTTTGTTCCAAAAAGGCAGTCTGTCATATGCAGTGACTTATTCTGGATTGTCTTGTTTATTTTTGGATAATGGAAGTAACAACTGTTGGAAAGATTTTTGTGCATATCTTTTTCACCACCCTTATGAGTTGTGGGAAACTGATTTTAAAAATATAAACATTCTCAGAATTTTCTTTTAGCTGACTTTACATGGATTGTTTGCAGGGAATGCATATGTGAATCATAATACGCTACCGAACCACGTTACATAGTCTACCTTAATTTAAGTAGAACCCAAAGAAGTTTAAGAAGGGGTAGTGTGACTCAAACTGTTCACAGTGCAGTTACAGTATTTCAAACAGCTTAGTGTTATGTCATGTTAGTCAGGGTTGTAAATTTTGTATGCAGGAAAACACAAGCAACACACTACAGAGAATTAGATGGGGGGGGGGGGGGGGTTAATAGTGTTCTTTTATATTGCAAAATATTGTCTCAATTTGAAAAGTTCCTATTCAGTATCACTATCACTGTATCAGTTGTGACAGCAGGGTTTTTTTTCGTTTCATCTGTCTGAACTAGATCAATACTGACAGTAACAAATAAAAAATACCATCTTTTTATATCATCTCGAATACTACACAAAACCACCCCACACACCCACACACACACACACACACACACACACCACACACACACACACACACTCTGATGCACACAGTCACACACACACCACACACCACACACACACACACACACACACACACAATCTGCAACTGTTGTCTTATAAAATTTTTTTAATGTGATATATTTTATTTTATTGATATATAAAGTTTGTATTTCCACAAGTGCCAGACATGGTCAAATCCAAAGTAATGTGTGTGGTGTGTGTGCAGGCTTCATCCCCCTGGTGGCCCTGTACCTGATGGTGGGCTATGGAGCTCAGTTCCTGTGCAACTTCATAGGCTTCCTCTATCCTGCCTACGCCTCGTGAGTATGCACCATCTCTCTGACCTACACTGTTATTAGTATTATTAGTTTACTACTGTATCCTGCTGAACTCCTTCACTCAGCTCTGAGATTTTTCTCCCGTTTCCCCGGTCTTTTCTGTTTTACACCACTTACTGCCCAAAAGGGGCAAAATATATTAAAAAGAAGGTTGGGGGGGGGGGGGGGGGGTTAACTGGCAGTGAGTAATTTTTTCCAAGTATGGGAAATTAATTGAACTTTTAAATTAATAACGATTTGGTGATATAATATTGAGTTTCTTTGCTGATATTTTAGCATGTGGGGATATATGCCTTGAATAGAAGTTAGGATCTGTTTTGAGATAGGCAATTTAAGGGTAAGTGGCAAACACATTTAGCTGAATAAAGTTGCAGTCAATTTCACATGTCAACAAAAACAGTGACATGCTATTTTGGCCATATTAAAAAATTATATCACTCTTCAGAATATAAAACAAAACAAATTACATATACATGTATCAAGTTAAGTTTGTTTGAAAGTGTTTTTAGAATTTACACAGATATTTGTCCACTTATCTCCGGATTTTTTGGGGTGTGGTTTGCCTTAAAGTAAGTCAGTAATTGCTGAAATTTAAGAAACATTTGGTACACACACACACAGACTTACCTCAACAAGATCTAAGTATTCACAGTAGTTAACAAGAAAGAATTACATTGATTTGAAGTCAAATTTGCCAATACTGCTTCTTTGAGTGTGTACAGTTTGTCACCATTTCCATCATGAAAAACTCAGGGTGATGTAGGAAAAAAGTCCAAAAGCGAGGATGTAACAGAAATGGGGCTAAGTTAAAGGGAAAAATCATTGTAAGGAAACATTCAGCTAGTTGCACGAGTAGCTTCCTTGGATTGAACATGCACTTAAAAAAAAAAAAAAATGTGATGCTCGACCACAAAAGTTGCTTAGCCACTGATCCCCTTTTCTGCTAGTAGCCATAAAGGCAGGTGGGGGGTAAGGTTGTCTAGTTTTAGATTTTGATTGATTATAAAAATATAGTGATTTTTCTAACTTGTGCTGAAGTATCAAGGCATAAGTTTGTTTCCTTTGCTTTAATTTTTTAGAATTGTCCAGTTTTCAATTATTTTTTTTCGTATTGAATACTCAATACCCTTTTTTTATTGCAGATAAATGGCAATAACTAAAAATTTACCTTATTGCAGTCGACTCATGATGGGTAGTGGAGTATCCCTAATGTAAGATAAAAAATTAAAAATTTAATGCCCTATGAATACGTCAGTACAACACAGCATTTTGAGGGTGTTAGTTAAGTGTCAAAGAGCTATGAGTTTGACACAAACACCATTGAGTTACAATTTACGCGAACAATATTGGGTGGGCTCAAGTGGTTAGAGGTTAAAGAAGCCTATTCACAAAAGTTGGTTTGAACCAAGACCTCCTCACCACTTCCCCCAAACCCATTAGATCTTGAGTGGTGGTCTGGGTATTGTCTTTTAGATGAGATGATAGACCTGGGTCTTGTGTGTTACCACATTTACTTGATTTAGTGCATGTTGCAAAAGAACTTGGTAGCAACAAGACCTGTCAGTGGCAACTTCTGTAGAAAAATGCCAGTCTTTCAGGAAAAGAAATGTACATGTATCAGTCTAGGCATCCATCAGTCTCAGAAGACTTTGTGTTGGCCTTCTAGGCTCTAGAGCACAAAGCATAGGTAAAATATGGAGGGCAAGCTGTTACCCATGCAGCAGACCCCCCCCCCCCCCCCCCCCCCCCCCCCCCCCCCCCCCCCCCCCCCCCCCCCCCACCCCCCCCTCCATGTCGCTGGAATGGTCCATTGGAGAGGTAATCACCGATTAAGAATGGTTCCACTGCTGTCGAGGAGCCACCAGAATATTCCAAATAGGCCTGCAACCCCAAAATTTGCCTTGGGGAATTACCAACTTCCAATTTTTCTTCAGGGATGGTGTCTAAAACCAACACCTATGTAGTTGCTGGTTTTTTATTTTTTCATCCGCTTCTACCTGCACAAAAAGGCGCTCTTCTGAAAGGTTGGAACAGGTTTCGGGAGCCATTTTTCAGTGCTCACGACTCCATGTCTGCATGATGAGTCATGCATGATTTACTGAGGGTTAATTTGAAATTGCACAGGCTGGGTGGGGTACCTGAAAAGATTTGAGTCTGTGTCCTTTCTCAGAGGAGAAGTCTTGTTGGCTTCTTGTTCTGCCACTTTGAGTCGATTGATTTAAAGGGAATGAACTGTCATGAGAAGTGATAAATCTACCAGTTGAGTAGTTTCCTTTTTAATTTGGCTATTTGGGTTTGATTTTTTCCACTTTGGCATTTTCTTGTTCACAGGGATTCAGATGATAGGTCAGTGTGATGTTAAATCCCTCTGAGTGAATAATTTGTTCTGGTTTTAACAGACTTGTTTTTATGCATAGAGCATGTGCTGTGTCTGCATGTGTGTGTGTGTGGACATGCAAACTCCCAAAATCTGTGATGTACACACTCTTGTTGTGTAAAAAATAAATAAATTCTTTTTGTGACAAAACCTTACAGCTCATGCGCTTGGTACTGCTTGCATTCTGTTGATTTGTAAAGAGTGGGGATTTGTTTTGTTCTTTGACTGTATATATATTCTGTCTTCATTGTGACTGTGTGTGTTCATTTATCCATGTGTGTGTGGTTCTGTTCCTCCTTGCAGGGCACAGTGTAGAGCGCTGTTGACTGAGGAACAGATGGACCGCATCACTGACACCAACTACGCAGAAGACTGGTCAGTATTCACAGCCTAGCTCTTTTAACCTTGTCTCTTTTTCTTTTTTTAAAAAGTTTATTTGTGTAGGAATTATTCAAAATATTTTACCCCCCATGTGATGCCGGGGTTGGGCTCTTTCAGTATAAACAGAAACCCACTTCCTGAAAAGTTGCTTGGTAACTTCCCCTTTTACATCACTCCCTTTGTTTCTGCCTTTTCCTTTCCCTCCAGGCATGGTACATGTTTTGGAAATTCGCAAAAAGCTAGCAACAAAAAAGCGAGCCACACCTGATATTTTGGTTCATTTAGGTTGTTCACTTCAGGCCATCATTCCCCTAAAACCCCCACACGCAAACAAGACAGTAACCCAATATCAGACGCACCCATGACAATATAAGCACCACAAATCAGCAGTACCTCAGCCAGTCATGGAATCAACCATGTCAAATCACCTCATACGCGCACCAGAATGCCCACGCATCCACACTCACACACGCTCCACCAGCGGGCGGAGGCGCACACAACACACACACACACAAAACATTTGCACACATTTCTATAACATAAACCAACTATCTTATAAACGCTGTAAGTAAAGACAAAAATATCAATTAAAACAATATTCTATTAAGTATTGAACACAGTCTAAAATAATAACAGGCACACGCTCATTATGGCATAAGTCAAACTGTTATAAGAAGTTGTATGATAAGATATATCAGTGAGATTTAAAAACTCCATGTTATTAGAATATTGTACACTGTTTAAAATAATAAAAGATAGCCTTTCCTTTGCTTCAAAATGTTTCTCTCTCCCTTTTTCCCTCCCCTTCCCCCCCCCCCCCCCCACCCCCCCCCTCTCTCTTTCTCTCTCTCACTTAGGTTAATTCGATTTGTTGTCAATGCACTTATCAAGCTGCAGGAATTGTGTGGGAATGAAACTTTTTATATCGCAGGGTTTTACACTTGGGCACTCTGTAGCGCTTTTGAGAAATGAGAAGTTTGAAATATTTAG
>CM060334.1:3439527-3524527 GCA_030674155.1 Stramonita haemastoma
GGGGGGGGGCTGGGGGGGGGGGGGGGGTCAGTCGTGAACTGGGAGCCCTGTAGGAGGTGGAATAAGAGGACTGGGTAATCATGGAATTGAGCAGACTCTCTGCATGTTCTTGGCGCCTTAACTGGCCAGACTGCTGGATCAACACGATCCATCCGTCAGGAAGAGGAGAAGTCCTACCACACTCTGTCATTGTGTGTGTGTGTGTGTGTGTTGTGCGCGCGCGTGTGTGTGTGTATGTGTGTTGTGTGTGTGTGTTGTCTCTCTCTCTCTCTCTCTCTCTCTCTCCTCTCTCTCTCTCTCTCTCTCTCTCTCTCTCTCTCATCTCTCTCTCTCTCTCTCTCTCTCTCTCTCTCTCTCTCTCTCTCTCTCTCTTCTCTCTCTAACTCCATCCCCCCTCTCTCTTCAATGAGGGGAAAAGATAAAACTAATTAACTAATCAATTATTGATTAATTGATTAAGTAATAATCTATTCTTTAGGGTTACAGATAAACAATCACATACTTTTATCATCTAGCCCTTGCCTTGATTTGGGACTATCAAAACAAAACAAGCAAAAATGAGAGAGAGAGAGAGAGAGAGAGAGAGAAGAGAGAGAGAGAGAGAGAGAGAGAGAGAGAGAGAGAGAGAGAGAGAGAAGAGAGAGAGAAGAGAGAGAGAGAGAGAAGAGTCACTGTCTCTTTTACATCCCCACAAAACTGTGACAGCTATTTTGGCCGTTACTGAAAATGTCTTTTATCACTCTCAGATTAACAACCGTACCTGAAAAGTTCTTATATCACTCTCAGATTAACAAAACCTAATATTTTGTATAAATCAAAATAAAGTTTACTATTATTATTTATTTTATTGTTATTATAGTATTTTTAGAATTTACAAAGATGGTTTAGTAAACATCGTGCCGTATTAAATCTGACAAGTGAAAAGATCAAAATAACATTTTTGTTCATATTTAGATTTTTTTTTTTTTTAAAAGGATGAAGAAGGAAATAGGTCTACTTCAAAATGTCACAAGAACGGAATAAATTGACTAATACTCTTAGATCTATGAATTAATTCTCTCAAATGAATAAGTATATAAATGAATAAGTGGATGAAGACAAAAACAAAAGCAAAACAAAAGATGATATTGCTTTAAAAAAAAATGTTGCCTGGAAAACCGAAAGTAAAGCAAATGAGTTCATGAAGCTTACTTCCCTTTGTGGGGGAGGGGGCGGGGCGAAGACAACTCATCAACAAGAAACGATGGCGGCTGAAGGGAGCAGACCATAGGCCTAGAAACTTGGCAAAACAAGTTCGACAAGTTATACTGGGCGAGAAGAAAGAACTCAATGATGTACTGGAAAAGTTTGAAACAAGAACTGGCGTTAAGAGGCTGTATATCGCACTGGGTAAGTGCCATAGGGACATTTTCGGGGACAGAATTCGGCCAGGTTTCTTGTTCGAATTGGCGAATGGCGGAGGATGCCGCGAATTTCTAATGGACGGGATGATAAAGGGAGCTTTCGTTCATTTTAAACGGCTACAAAACTGGATATTCTCGATTAATTTTATGTGAAAGCGGTGCGTCTCATTATCTATATTAATTTTAAGTATAGCATCTTTTTCAGTGATTGATAATTTTGTCCACTGCTGAGCAGATCTAATGAGCTGGAGGAATTGCCTTTGGTTTCTGCTCTTAGGGAAGAAAAAACAGTTGCTCAGTAGGGCCATACGTCGTCTAAGCGCGTGACTTTTGTTCCCGAAAATGCAGTCTGTCATATGCAGTGACTTATTCTGGATGTCTTTTATTATTTTGGATAATGGAGTAACAACTGTTGGAAAGATTTTTGTGCATATCTTTTTCACCAGCCTATGAGTTGTGGGAAACTGATTTTAAAATATAAACATTCTCAGAGTATTATTTTAGCTGAATTTACATGGATTGTTTGCAGGGAATGCATATGTGAATTATAACACACTACCAGAACCACGTCTCATAGTCTGACCTAATTCAATTTCAAGCAGAAGCCATTAACTTTAAGAAGGGGCAGTGTGACTCGCACGTCACAGTGTAGTACAGTATTTCAAACAGCTTTGTATTACTGTCCTGTTAGTCAGGGTTGTAAATTTTGTATCACGGGTAAACACAAGCAACACAGAGAATTAGTTTTTAAAAAATACTGTTCTTATACATAGCAGAATTTTGCTCAACTTTGAAAAGTTCCTATCAGTATCACTATCAGTTGTGACAGCAGTGTTTCTTTTTTTTCTTTCATCTGTCTTTGAACTTGATCAATACTGACAGTAACAAATAAAAAAAATACCATCTTTTCATGTTATCTCAAATACCACACACACACATACACACACACACACACACAGGGTGACACACACACTCTGACGCACACATGCACAGTCATACACACACACACACACACACACACACACACACACACACACACACACACACACACTGTGACTGTTTTATCAAATGTTAAATGTGAAATAGATATATGTAGATATATTGATATATGGATATATTGATATATTAAAATTAGAAGTTACACAAGTGTCAGGCATGGTCAAATCCACAAGTAATGTGCGACTGTGTGCTGTGTGTGCAGGCTTCATCGCCCTGGTGGCCCTGTAACCTGATGGTGGGCTATGGAGCTCAGTTCCTGTGCAACTTCATAGGCTTCCTCTATCCTGCCTACGCCTCGTGAGTACTGCACCCTCTCTCTGACCTACACTGTTACTGTATTAGTATTACTGTATCCTGATGAACTCGCTTCACTCAGCTCTGTGAGATTTTCCTCCTGTTTCACCCTGTCTTCTGTTTTACACCACTTTGTAAGGGTCAATTACTCAATATATATTAACAAGGTGGATGGTGGGTAATCAGCAGTGGATAATTTTTGCCAAGTATGAACTTAATGGAACTTTTAAATCTAATAATGATTTGGTGATAATAATATTGAGTTTCTTTGCTGAATACTTTAGCATGTGGATATCTATGCCTTGAATAGAAAGTAGGATCTGTTTTGAGATATAAGCAATCAAGATCAAGTCACAAGCACACCTAGCTCAATAAAGTTGCAGTCTATTTTACATCTCAACAAAACGGTGACATGCTATTTTGGCCATATTTAAAAAAATTATATCTATCTCAGATCAATAAGACCAAACATCTTATTATTATTATGTATCAAAGTTAAGCTTATTGGGAGTATGTTTAGAATTTACACAGATATCTGTCCACAAATTTCCCACTTTTGGGGGGCTTGCCTTAAAGTAAGACTGGTTGATAAAATTTGAGAAACATTTGGTACAACACACACACAGACTTACCTCAACAACATATATATAAGTATCCATCAGCTAATCAACAAAAAAGTTTACATTGATTATTTTCACACACACTGAATTAAAATTAGTGTTTTGTGAGGACAAGGAAGTCAAATTGAAGTCAAAAAGTCAAATCTTTGAGTGTGTACATCTTTGTCACTATTTTCATCATGAAAAATAAACTCATGGTGATGTAGGAAAAAAGTCCAAAAGCGTAAAATTATAAACATGTACACAGAAATTGTATAAGTTAAAGGGAACCAACTCATTTGAAAGGAGAAATTCAGCTAATAGCAGAAGTAGCTTCCCTGGGATTGAACACGCACCAGAAAAAAAAAATATATGATGCTCCACCACAAAAGAAGTTGCTTAGCCACTGATCCCCTTTTCTGCTAGTAGCCATTAAAGGCAGGTGGGGATAAGGTTGTCAATTTTTTTTAAATTTTAATCGATTATATAAATATAGTCATTCTTCTACCGTGTGCTGAAGTATCAAGGCGTAAGTTTTTCTTTTGCTTTAATAATTATTTTAGAATTGTCCAGTTTTCTTTTTTGTGTGTGTGTATTGAATACTCAATAGCCTCTTTATTGCAGATTAATGGCAATAACTGAAAATTGACCTCTGGTGCAATATGACTGATTATGTAGTGGAGTATCCTTAATGTAAATTTTTTTTTTTTAAATAGAAGAAAAAAAATCAATTGAATGTCGTATGAATAGCCTCAAGTACAACACAGCATTTTGAGATGTAGTAAGTGTCATATAATGAGCTATGAGTATGACACGATGCCATTGAGTTAACAATACACAAACAGAATAGGGTGGCTCAGTGGTCTAGAGGTAACGCACCTATTCACAAAGCAAGAAGTTCTGGTTTGAACCAAGACACACCCACACCCGACACCCACCCTCTACCCAAACCCATTAGATCTTGAGTGGCGGTCTGGGTAGGTCTTGGTAACACATTTAGTTGATTTAGTGCATGTTGCAAAAGAACCTGCAGCAACAAGACCTGTCAGTGGCAACATTCTGTAGAAAAATGCCAGTCTTTCAGGAAAACAAATGTACATGTATACATTCTAGGCATCCATCAGTCTCAGAAAACTATGGTGTTGCCTTCTAGGCTCTACAGCGCAAAGCATAGGTAACTATGGAGGGCAAGCTGTTACCCATGCAGCAGACTCCCCCACCCCCCCTTCTCCACATCACTGGAATGGTCCATTGGAAAGGTAATAGCCAACAAGAATGGTTCCACTGCTGTCGCAGGAGCCACCAGAATATTGCCAAATAGGCCCACAGCCCCAAACTGCCCTGGGGACTCCAGCTTCCCAATTTTTCCTCAGGGATGGTGTGTAAACACAACACCTGTGTGGTTACTGGTTTTTTTTATTTTGTCATCCGCTTCTACTGGCACACAATGGCCTGCTCTTTTGAAAGGTGGAACAGGTTTCAGGAGCCATTTTTCAGTGTTCACCGAACGCCATGTCTGCATGATCAGTCATGCATGATTTACTGAGGGTTAATTTGAAATTGCACAGGCTGGGCTGGGCTACCCGAAAAATGATTTGAGTCTGTGTCCTTTCTCAGAGGAGAAGTCTTGTTGGCTTCTTGTTCTGCCTCCATTGAATTGATTGATTTAAAGGGAATGAACTGTCATGAGAAGTGATAAATCTACCAGCTTGAGTAGTTTCCTTTTGGACACAACTATCAGATATTTTTAAAATTTGCTATTTGGGTTTGATTTTTTCCACTTTGGCATTTTCTTTGTTCACAGGGATTACAGATGATAGGTCAGTGTGATGTTAAATCCCTCTGAGCTGAATAATTTGTTCTGGTTTTAACAGACTTGTTTTTATGCATAGAGCATGTGCTGTGTCTGCATGTGTGTTGTGTGTAGACATGCACACATACACATCTGTGATGTACACACCTACATGTGTAAAAAATAAATAATTCTTTTTGTGACAAAACCTTACAGCTCATGCGCTTGGTACTGCTTGCATTCTGTTGATTTGTAAAGAGTGGGGATTGTTTTGTTCTTTGACTGTATATATATCTGCTCTTCATTGTGACTGTGTGTGTTCATTTATCCATGTGTGTGTGGTCTGTTCCTCCTTGCAGGGCACAGTGTAGAGCGCTGTCTGACTGAGGAACAGATGGACCGCATCACTGACACCAACTACGCAGAAAGACTGGTCAGTATTCACAGCCCTAGCTCTTTTAACCTTGTCTCTTTTTCTTTTTTTTTAAAAAGTTGTATTTGTGTAGGAATCATTCAAATATTTTCCGCCCCATGATGATGCCAGGGGTCGGGCTCTTTCAGTATAAACAAAAACCCCTCTTTCTTAAAAGTCTGCTTGTAACTTCCCCTTTTACATCACTCCCTTTGTTTCTGCCTTTTCCTTTCCCTCCAGGCATGGTACATGTTTGTGGAAATTCGTGAAAAGCAACAACAACAAAAAAGCAAGCCACACCTGAGAAGACCAGCCCTTTTAGTCTGTTTAGGTTGTTCACTTCAGGCCTTCGACCCCCTAAAAGTAGTGTTGTGTAGGACTTTTTCCGTGTATGCGCTTTCCAGACATTCCATCATTTGCCTCTGCTTTCTGCACTGGGTCGACATGATCAAATTGGATCAACAGCACAAAAAAAAAGAAAAGGAAAAAATCAACGCGAACAGACGTAGTTCCATAAAATTCTCTGACAAATGATATTGATGGTGGTGTGGCAAACAAAAGGCGATGGGATTAGCGGAAAAGGAGCCATGAAAATGAAACGTTTTCATCATGCTTGGATTAGGTGAGAATCCACAACAAAGCATTCTGTGTGGTGTGTCAAGTTGAAGTCTGGTAGGGGTCTGGCAGTGCCTGATGCCTCAGTTCAATGATCACATCAAAGGGAAGTGACACAAAAAGGAGTGAAAGCTGCTGCAAGTTATACCTTTCTCTCATAGTCTCTCTCTCTCTCTCTCTCTCTCTCTCTCTCTCTCTCTGTCTCTGTCTCTCTCTCTCTCTCTCTCTCTCTCTCTCTCTCTCTCTCTCTCTCTCTCTCTCTCTCTCTCTCTCTACCACCAGGAAAGTTGCCCATCTAAACCCCAGAGCTCTCACTAGAGCTGGGTAACACATTTTCAAAATTTGTTCATAAATCTTCTTACTGGCAACAGTTAAAATGTTTTCGGAGAGAGGATTTAGATGCCTGTAGAGTAGATTCAAAAGTGCTTTTTTTCATAGGATTATTATTGAGACTGATCAAGCTGATGGGTCAGTGGCCTAGAAGCTGTTGCTGGCAGGTTTGATGGAAAAAAGCGTGATTGCCCAACCCAGAACCAAAAGTGATAAGGTGTCCTTTTTTTTTTTGTTGGTAAACAACTGCATGAATGCAAAAAGCACCTGTATGTATGTTATTTTATACAGAATTGAAGAAATATCAATGCTTACAGTAAAAGGTAGTAGAAATACATTTTTGATCAGTTGGTTTGTTGTTTTCTTGTTGTTTGATTTGATGTTGTTTTTTCTTGGGGGGGGGGGGGGGGGGGGGGAGTGACTAATGAAAGTTGTAAAAATTACGTCTCTTGACTGAAAATCTGAACAAAATGAATGTACCAGGTGACCCCAGGAGGATTTTTTTTTAAATGAGGATGAGCGTGAAGAAAACAAGAGCAAG
Organism: Stramonita haemastoma; assembly: GCA_030674155.1. Lineage (NCBI taxonomy): Eukaryota > Metazoa > Mollusca > Gastropoda > Neogastropoda > Muricidae > Stramonita > Stramonita haemastoma. The sequence continues at coordinate 3,446,513 of CM060334.1, forward strand.
AAAGTTTGTGAATACTATTTGTGCCATCAAAATACCATTTTAAGCCTGTCAAATTACTGTTTTCACATTTGTCTGAGTGTAGGCATGAGCTGCATTTGTTCATTTGAAGTACAGTCAGATGAAAAATTTGTATTTAAGAGTTTTTGCAGATGTCATTCCTTCATTGTAGGTTGTCAGTTATTCAGAAGAGTTGTGGGGGGGTGGATTGGAGGAGTCTAGTCCTCATTATAACATCTGTACTTTGTGATTTTCTTTTTATAATTAGCCCATTTTCCAGTGCTTTATCTCACACATTGTTTATTCTTTCAATAGCAAAGATAATGGAATAAGTCTTATGTGCTTTTTTACATCCAGTCCCCATGTGTACTGGTTTTGTAAATTTTGTCATCTGTTACAATGGCCATCTCTTTCCAAGTGGAGCAGGATTAACGTGTGCACAAGTGTTCTGCATGCATTTGCACAGGTGCCTCGGTTAATAGTCTCATCCGAAGGACTTTTGAGGAGAGTGGAGTCTGCACTGATGTAGCTCAAGGGGAAGTCCCCTTGAACTGGTTCAAACCCAGGTTGTCAGTTCTAACCACTAGCTATCCCATCTCCTCAGTGGATACCACAGATTCCAGGAAATCTGCCTTTGTTTCAGGATCACCGTTGGGCGTCTGTATCCTGAACATTTGGGAGCAGTGAAGCCCTGGGGGTAGAACAGTGAAAGCAGGAAGACCAGGAGACGTCGTCACCGCTTCCATTCTGAGGGAGTGGAGCAGCCAGTTTATTTCTTGTCACACACACAATGTTGGTAACTTTGTGTTGTGGTCCTCTCTCTATCTGTATGTGATGCTCCACCACATAATGAGTCGCATTGCACCAAAGGTCAATTTTTAGTTATGACATGCTACTACTCAGCAATATAAAAAAAAAAATTAATATAATTTCACACCCCCCCCCCAAAAAAAAAAAAATGAAAAATTGGACTTTTCTATTAAAAGTTATTACAAATTGAAATGATACACTGCAGGATGTGACAAAATGGGAAATTGACTTGTTTCAGCATCATTAACAGATTGTCAGAATGAGGGCTTGGGTGTTTTTCAAAATTGTCAGAACAAGGACTTGGGTGTTTTTCAAAACAAACAAAATTATGCCTTGATATTTCATTACAAGGTACAATACTGGTTTACAGTTTTATAATCAATTAAAATCTAAATCCTGCCTAAAATTGGTCTCCTTGTGCAAAAGTGGGTTAGGTGCAAAGCGACTTATTTCATGGTGGAGTGTCACGTGTCTTCATAGGTTCCAGGGTTGATTCTAGGTTAGGGCATAGCGGGATTCCCGCATATTTATTAATCTGGCTGCATACAAATTTGTAGCAGTGCTTCCATTGATGTCTGGGGTGCACAAGACAAAGAGTGGGTGCACTTCCCATCTGTCTTTGTGAATTAATCGACTCGATGTTAACCAACCGCAGTTTCTGTCTGTATTTCTGACTGGTCAATACTTGAGCCTGACCAAAGTCTGCTGCTTTTTTGTTTGTAAAGGAGGCATTTATTTTGAAAACAAGGCGATAATGCAGAGTTCTTATGGCAATTCAGGAAATGGAAGAACAAAAACAATGATGACAGAAACGTTATTGCTTTAAATCCGACAAACTCAAAATTCAAGTTTTTTGTTAGCAAAAGAGAGCATTGCATTGTGCACAAGTAGTTCAGTGTCAAACAGCTCTCTAGGAATCCTTTATCAGTTTCATGATTTTGATCACCCATAGAAAAAGCTTTGTTGTTATTGGCGTCAGCCAAATGCCAAGGCTTGTATTAAAATGTGCTGCACTTTAAAATCTAATGTTGAGATTCTCTTCAGCCAGAGTATTGCTGCCTATATGGCAAGGCATTTAAAAATAGTCTTACATACAAACTTCTCATGGTGATTTCCATTATGGATGAACATGACAGAGTGCAAATTCTGGGTGACCCCCAGGGTGTTAAGTTGGGACACATGCACCAGCAATAACTGTATGAGTCAATAATGAAGGAATCAGAGAACTAGGTGTTTAGTTGGGAAGTGTGCAACAGATCAGATGAAGAACGAAATCCAAACTGGAAGCCTTCTCACACCATGTCATGACAGAAGCCAGCTTGGCCTTGAATCAGGCAAAAGTGATGACAGTTGTCAAACATTGTCTCCAAAACACCAGTTGTAGGTGGGGGGGGGGGCTAGCTGACTGTGTGCATTAGAGAGGAGTTGAAAAGGATGAGGGGGTAAATTGTACCCCCCCCCCCCCCCCCTTTTTTTTCCCTTTGGATTTCTTGAATCAACCCTGGTGTTTTTATCAGACATAGTCATGTTCATTATCAGGCATGGGATTTCTCTGTTTTTTTGCGGAATTCCACCATCAGTAATGTCATTTCTGCTGTTTTTTGTGGGTGGAGGGGGGGGTAACTTTTCCACCATTCATCATTTTTCATTTTTCGTAAATTCCTGCAAATGACATTCAAAACGATCAGAGAAAGTGCACCGCTTGAACGGTTGGAAAATCGACCTATATTCTGACCTTCTTTCAGAACACGCAGGACATTTTCCATATGCAAAAACATTATTAAACCGGTCACCATATTTCCACTTTTAACCAATCAGAAATCACTTCACTGGTCAAAGGTGAAATATCTAAACATAAATGCCCTAAAGACTACAAGGTTCACTTCAGCCGTTATCGGAAGAAGTGACTTTGATGCAAATGAAATTAATGATATGTTTCTTTCCAAGACTTTTGATAAGAAACTCGAAATTCAAGAAATTATGCTTCCAGCAAGAGGCAGCTTTGTTCCACTGTGGAGTTGAAGGCTTAGATAGGATTACAAGTGATGTATGATCATCCAGAGTGGTTTAGTTCTGCAGACTTGATTTGAATCAGCGCTGCACTGTCTTTAATCATGCCAAACTCTAACTCCAGTATCTCGGTCAAATGATCGACGCTGAAACTGCGAAAATTTTCTGATAGGAATGGGACATGCAAGAGATTTATTGAGATGATTATTCACCGATCGAAACATCTTCGCTAGCACATGTGTTTAAGCTCCTAAAACAGAAAACTGTATGTTATTGTCTTGAGATGAAACTACCGATCCATGCAAATTCTGCCGGGCGATAAAAAATAACTGTAAACCAAAAGAGGAAGAATGTGGAAATGACATTTGAACAAGCAAATTACAATCGGGCCATATCTTCGCAGGTTGGTCAGAATCTTCAAGTGCCGTTCCCAAAACTCATCCTTGCTTGCTCGATTGTGGCATCTGTCGGTTTGTTCAAAAAGCTTGGGAAGTCATGTGCCGAATACAATACCGCGCTGAAGTGCATTACACTCCTTAAGTGTTTTTGTCTAGCTGCCCTCAAATAATTATGAGTAGTTTTTTCATAATCTCTACGGAATTTTTATTTTCCCAGTGTGCCCTTCTTCTCTCAGCATACTCTTCATTAAATGACTATTTCACAGAAGTGATAGTATCGTTTATAATTATATTAGTAGTATATTCCCACAAGTCTGAATTTTGGGGGGGGGGGGGTCACGTATGCAAAAACCTTCACCATTTGTAAACTTCAGAGCTCTAGCTGAGGAACAAAAAAAAAAATGTATACATATATAATATAGTGATATTAGACAAAACAAAAGCAAAAATAAATGCATGTGTGCTGTAGTAATAGTGATGGATGGTAAATGGTGTTTGTCCATAAGCATTGCTCTCTCTAGAGCGTGTAGTGGTGCTTGCTTTGGGGGGTATTCTTAGATTGTGTGTGGGTGAGGGGGGTTGTTTGTTTTTTTTGTTGTTGTTTTTTTTTGGGGGGTCCATTTTTGCATTTTGTGCATTATGGGTGTTATTTTCATGTAGGTGGTGAGCGTTGTGTAAGGCAGAGGTATTACTGCTTCTTACTTCAGGCTGTTAGTCCACAAAACTTTTTTCTAATGCATCACTTTCTCATCCCATGTTGAAAAGTGAGGATAAGGAGACTATATGTAACTTTTGGGTATTAGAAGTGACCACAAAAAAAAAAATTAAGGGGAGGGGCGGGTAAGATAAATGGATTTTTAAAAATTATTAATCAAGTGTCACATTTGTTGGATATTTACTAAAGGTGTAATGCATATAAAGTGTCACATTGGTGAGATATTTCACTAAAAGTGTAATGCATTTCAGTGGAGGCTGTTAAAAGTGATTGTTTGCACTTTTTTGACCGGCACAAGTGCAGTCAGTTTTTCTTTTTTTTCTTTTTTTTTTTTCTTTTTTGTTCAAAATTACCCTCTTCTTGTTTTTAGTTTGGTGAGCAAAATCCCATGCCTGTTAACTAGGTTCAGATATTTTGTTCCCTTTTTTTATGTTTTTTTGAACATTTCCCATGCAGTAGAATTATGGAGAGGAATCGGGTAAGTGACGATGCCAACTTCAGTCAAGGTAGGTTTCAATGTTCTTTTCTTGCCCTGTCTCTTGCCCCATCCCACCTCCCCCCCCCCCCCCCCCTTTCCTTTCCTTCCCCCTTTTCTCTCCTCCTCCCCCCTTCCTTTCTTCCCCCCACCCCCTCCACCTCCCCCAACTCAGTATCTTTATCAGCCTTATAGTCAAGACAGGGTTAGAAGACTTGAAAATTTTCTTTTCGTGTAGAACTAAGTAGAACAAATATTTTATACGAATTTTTGGGGAGGGAGAGTAGGATGGCATCAGACTGGACAGACACTAGTTTAAACCTCAAGAGGAAGTGGGTGGGGGGTTTAAATGGCTACCATTGACTTTTTGTGTGCTTGTATGTCCTGTTTGGTCAGAGATTGGTCATACCCATCTCCTGTACGGTCTCCTGTAATGGAGAATTTGCCAGATCGTGAGTAGGAGGTTGCATGTACTAGGAGGCTTTTCCCTTATCCCAGTGGCTGTTAGCATTTAGATTATTGCCATACTCTTTGTCTTCTTGGCCCTGAGTTAACAGTGTGTGCAGTGCTGAGGTGGGTTCAGTGGAGAACCAGCAGTGCTCAGTGTCCCTGACCAGTGTGTGGAGGAGGTAGACAAGAGTTGTGGCAGTAAGGGGACCAAAGCCCTGTTGTTCTAACACTCTCTCTGAAACTCAAGGAAAAGGGGGTGTTTGCCAACATCTTCTCATGTGCTTGTCTCTTATCATTACAGTGTAGAGAGGAGGGAAGGGGGGATATTTGTTTATTTTTGTTGGTAGGGCGGGCATGGTACATTTCCATGCATCATGGAAATCGTGAAGCGTAAATATAATTTTTAAAAAACATGGCATAAAATAAAAGGGCAGACTTCTAGAAATAAAAACTGGAGGAAAAGAAATTTCCATTCATTTCAATTCAATGCAGATTTTATCTCAGAGACAGAGAAATTCAGGCGGGTTACAAACCATACATGAAAACAGTAAACCTGTAAACATAATATCATGGAAAAATACCACAACACAATATTCAAACATCAACTCACACCCACCACAATATAAAAAGCACCCACAAGTAATTATTTTATAAATATTTTTTTTATTGCAGTATGTTTTTTTCTGTTACACTTGTTATATCACCATATTCAATTGAATTACTGTTACTGACATTAGTTACATTATGCTGTTCTGCATATCGTCCTCAGCACCTTTTTTTTGGCAGTATTGGATTAGTTTTTGCACATAGATATTTCACTGAAACATGTGCAAGCACACACACATACACACACACCACTCATTCACACACATCACACACACACACACACACACACATCACACCTCACACACACACACACACCACTCATTCACTCATTCACACACATACACACACACTGAAACACTGTACACATGCACACTCATTTTTATGACTTAAACCATATTGTCATAGCATGTAGTATGAGACAAATGTCAATTGAATTAATACTCTTCTGTCAAGATATTAAACACAGTTTAAATTAATAACCAGAGCACACATTTTTATGACAAATAAGCCACATTTTTATAACATGTTGTTTGAGAAGAAAATATCAAAAACCGTTTTAAAAATAAGAAAAAGTAGCCTTTTCTATGCTTTAGAATGTCCCATCCTTTCTACTAAGCTCAGTGTCTGCTTCTTCTGCAGAAACATTTCAAATCAGTGAGAGAGAGATTTTTATGTCCAAAATTATTTTATCCTTTGAGTTTTAGGAGACATTACTCCTGACCACCCCCACAACAGGCACTGCAGCAGAACTCACCAGGGTTATTTGCCCCTGGAACCTCTGAATCTTTTTCAGTGAAAATCTTTGCTTTAGTCATACCATGCCTGTTGTCTAATGTAGGTTTTATGTGGTTTGGGAGGGTTGGGGATCATAAGGATGTCAATAACAAATAACAGCAGTGACCAAGGCACCCAGAAAGTAGGCACAGCTCAAACAAATAATGTTAGTTAAGTTAAAGTCTGTCCCGAGCCATAAGGCTCATCAGCCGTGCTTATCCGGTTTTCTGTGCGTTAAGCGACTGAGAGTCATAGACTCCCCTGGATAGGACGCCAGTCTATCGGGTTAACCCCAACACAAGGTTGTACCCCTTTTACACCTGGGTGGGGTGAGAAAATTGCGTAAAGTGCCTTTTCCAAGGCACAGCATACGGAATAGCTGATCGAACTCGAACCTTTAGATTACGAGTACAACGCCCTAAACCACTCGACTACAGCGCGGCAAACAAATAATGTAGATGTGTTCAAATGGTTAAAGAAATGAGCAGACCACCAAATTTTTTTTTTTGTTTTAAAGGGAAGCACAGAAAAACATGAAATATAGATGAAGAGCTTAGACTTTCCTGCAAATTGGACAGTTTCATTTCTGGGAAAAAATTTTTTTTTTTTTTTTTAAAGGAAAACAAAGAGGGGGGCAAATATAATAATAATTAAAAAAAAGAAAAAAAGAAACAGGGTTGAAAGATTGTAGTGGGTGTTGGTATTGACAGAGCAGTTGTTCTTTTACTCTGCCAGTAGGAAATATTTTAAATGATAAAATGTTGCTTTCTGACATGTAAAGATTCTTCTTGGGGGCTACAATGTTTTGATCCTCATATAATCAAAGAAAGACTAGGCAACAGCAGTTAAAGTTATTCATCTAACCGATTCTTAAGGGTTTTATATTCAAATTTGTATATAGAATTTTTGTTTTTCTTTAGTAAAGAATGCAGGTTAAGGGGAGGTAATCTGAATTGAATTGACAGTTCGAGATTATAGATTGTCTGTTCAGTCTGATGCCAAGTTGTTTGTTCAGTCCAATACCTAGCAGTTTTGTTCAGTCCAATACCTAGCAGTTTGTCTGTTCAGTCCAATACCTAGCAGTTTGTCTGTTCAGTCTGATGCCTAGCAGTTGTCTGTTCAGTCTGATGCCTAGCAGTTTGTCTGTTCAGTCTGATGCCTACAGTTTTGTCTGTCAATCTAGATTTGCCTAGCATTTGTCTGTTCAGTCTGATGCCTAGCAATTTGTCTGTTCAGTCCGATGCCTAGCAGTTTGTCTGTACAGTCTGATGCCTAGCTGTTTTGTTCAGTCTGATGCCAAGTTGTTGTTCAGTCCAATACCTAGCAGTTTTGTTCAGTCCTGATGCCATATAGTTTTGTTCAGTCTATAGCAAGTTGTCTGTTCAGTCCAATACCTAGTAGTTTGTCTGTTCAGTCTGATGCCAAGTTGTCTGTTCAGTCCAATACCTAGAGTTTGTCTGTTCAGTCTGATCCAAGTTGTCTGTTCAGTCCAATCCTAGTAGTTTTGTTCAGTCCAATACTTAGCAATTTGTCTGTTCAGTCTGATGCTAGTATTGTCTATTCAGTCTGATGCCTAGCAGTTTGTTCAGTCTGATAACTAGTGTTGGGTTGTCAGTACAGTACAGTGTTCATAGGGGTTGTCAGTACAGTGTTGATGGGGTGTACAGTACAGTGTTGATAGGTTGTCAGTACAGTACAGTGTGATAGTTGTCATAAGTGTTTGGTCAGTACAGTGTTGATAGTGTTTAGGTTGTCAGTACAGTGTTGATAGTGTTGTCAGTACAGTACAGTGTTGATAGGGTTGTCAGTCAGTACAGTGTTATAGGGTTGTCATACAGTACAGTGTGATAGGGTTGTCAGTACAGTGTGGATAGGATTGTCAGTACAGTGTTGATAGGTTGTCAGTACAGTACAGTGTTCATAGGGTTGCAGTACAGTACAGTGTGGATAGGGTTGTCAGTACAGTGTTGATAGGTTGTCAGTGTCAGTACAGTGTGGATAGGGTTGTCAGTACAGTGTTGATAGGTTGTCAGTACAGTAGTGTGGATAGGGTTGTCAGTACAGTGTGATAGGTTGTCATCAGTACAGCGTTGATAGGGTTGTCAGTACAGTGTGATAGGGTTGTCAGGTACACGTCATGTGATAGGGTTGTCAGTACAGTACAGTGTGGATAGGTTGTCAGCTACAGTACAGTGTAGATAGGGTTGTCACTACAGTACAGTGTAGATAGGGTTGTCAGTACAGGTCATAGGTTGTCAGTACAGTACAGTGTGGATAGGGTTGTATCAGTACAGGTTGATAGGGTTGTCAGTCACTACAGTACAGTGGATAGGTTGTCATAGTACAGTGTGGATAGGGTTGTCAGTACACAGTACAGTGTGTATAGGGTTGTCGTCAGTACAGTGTGGATAGGGTTGTCAGTACAGTGTGATAGGGTTGTCAGTACAGTACAGTGTGGATAGGGTTGTGGGTCAGTACAGTACAGTGTGGATAGGGTTGTAGTACAGTGTAGTAGGTTGTCAGTACAGTGTGGATAGGGTTGTCAGTACAGTACGTGTGGATAGGGTTGTCACTAACAGTACAGTGTGGATAGGGTTGTCATACAGTACAGTGTGTGATAGGGTTGTCACTACAGTACAGTGTTGATAGGGTTGTCACTACAGTACAGTGTGGATAGGGTTGTCACTACAGTACAGTGTGGATAGGGTTGTCACTACAGTACAGTGTGGATAGGGTTGTCACACAGTACAGTGTGGATAGGGTTGTCAGTACACAGTGTGGATAGGGTTGTCAGTACATAGTGTGGATAGGGTTGTCAGTACAGTACAGTGTGGATAGGGTTGTCAGTACAGTTACAGTGTGGATAGGGTTGTCAGTACAGTACAGTGTGGATAGGGTTGTCAGTACAGTACAGTGTGGATAGGGTTGTCAGTACAGTACAGTGTGGATAGGGTTGTCAGGTAGTACAGTACAGTGTGGATAGGGTTGTCAGTACAGTACAGTGTGGATAGGGTTGTCACTACAGTACAGTGTGGATAGGGTTGTCAGTACAGTACAGTGTGGATAGGGTTGTCAGTACAGTACAGTGTGGATAGGGTTGTCAGTACAGTACAGTGTGGATAGGGTTGTCAGTCAGTACAGTGTGGATAGGGTTGTCAGTCAGTACAGTGTGGATAGGGTTGTCAGTGCAGTACAGTGTGATAGGGTTGTCAGTGCAGTACAGTGTGGATAGGTGTTGTAGTGCAGTACAGTGTGGATAGGGTTCAGTCAGTACAGTGTGGATAGGTTGTCAGTACAGTGTGGATAGGGTTGTCAGTACAGTGTGGATAGGGTTGTCAGTCAGTACAGTGTGGATAGGAGTTGTCAGTGCAGTACAGTGTGGATAGGGTTGTCACTACAGTACAGTGTGATAGGGTTGTCACTACACAGTGTGGATAGGGTTGTCAGTCAGTACAGTGTTATAGGGTTGTCAGTGCAGTACAGTGTGATAGGGTTGTCAGTACAGTGTGTGATAGGGTTGTCAGTACAGTACAGTGGTTGATAGGGTTGTCAGTACAGTACAGTGTGATAGGGTTGTCATAGTACAGTGTGGATAGGGTTGTCAGTACAGTGTGTGATAGGGTTGTCAGTACAGTGTTGATAGGGTTGTCACTACAGTACAGTGTGGATAGGGTTGTCAGTACAGTACGTGTGGATAGGGTTGTCATTTCAGGGTAGTTAGTTTTCTATACATTCTATACTGATTTCAAGTGAAAAGGTTTAAAGACTAAGGATGTAGGGTCCCTATCCCCTTACTGACCCCCTCCCCCAAACTGATCTTTCTTCCCCCTCTCTCCTTCTTCTCCCTGTCTTCCCCAGCCCCCCTCTCTCTTTTTTCTCCTTCTATCTCCTCTTCTACTCCTCTCTTCTTCTCCTCTCTCTCTCTCATCTCCTCTCTTCTATCTTCTCTTCTATCTCCTCTCTTCTTCTCCTCCTCTTCTATCTTCTCTCTATCTCCTCTCTCATCTCCTCTCTTCTCTTCTTCTCTCTCTCTCTCCTCTCTTCTCTTCTATCTCCTCTCTTCTCTTCTCTTCTACTCTCCTCCTTCTCTTCTATCTTCTCATCTCTCTTCTCCTATCCTCCCTCCTTCTCTTCTTCTCTCCCTCCGCCCCCCCTCCCCTCTTTTCTCTCGTCTTCTCCCTCCGCCCCCTCTCTCTTCTCCCCCCTCCCCCTCTTTCTTTCGTTCCCCCCCCCTTTTTTTTTGTCCCCCCTCCCTTCCCCCTGTTATTGTTGAGTTGTGTCTGTTCATGCAATGTGAATAAAGTGTGCCCCATGAACATCACTGGAGTCATGTGGTGTGTTCTGATTGGCTGAGAGAGATGGTGTGAGCTGTGGTCAGCTGCCTGTCTCCTATATAAAGAAATTATCTCTGGGGTGGTTGGTCGGGGATGGCGGCGGGTACACACACACAACGACAACTTCATCTCTCCTGGTGCGTTGAAGAGACTGATGAAAACAGCAGAAATCTCCCCCAGGCAAAGAGTTAGCATACGCCATAAATCGTTTAAAACATGCCAAGATCCTTCATCATACTCTCCCCCACACAACACTACTTCTAACACAGGAGGGGCACCCACAAAAATCTTGACCACAGAGAGAGCTCTTAGGAGAAAAATGACAGCAGTGTTGGAGATCTCTGAAATACGAGCCCTCAAGCATCTACTAGACAATAGTGGGGGGTTGTGTCTTCTACTCTTCTTCTCTCTCCTTCCCTTCAACTCCCAGGAGTTATTAAGGGCACTGCAGAGTCACTTTCATGCAGTTCTGTCTTCAGCAAGTCCATCCTACATGATCATTGCACAGGTGTATACAGACACACATCGACTTTGAAGGACTGGCTCAGTCACAGAGTCAGAGCCCTAGTTAACTCCAAAGTGAAATGCCCTGGCAAGTCAGACCTGCCATCTCAGGTTGCTTTAGAAAGCCAACCCTACACAAGACGATGTGTATACACACAGGATTTATCATCTCATCCTAAGGACCTGACTGCTACAAGATCAGAGAAGACCCCACAAGTAGATGCCCAAGAGCTCGCACCCTTTCACGCATTCAGAGAACTGTAGAACCTCTCCAACACTGCTCTCATTTTCCTCTGTCAGCTCTCTGTGTGGTCAAGATTTTTTTGCTGCACCTCCTGTGGTTAGAAGTAGTGTTGTTCAGGGGTGAACTATGATGAAGGATCTTGGCCTGTTAAACGATTTATGGCGTATGCTAATTTTGCGTAGGGAGGTTTCTGCCCATTTCCATCTGTCTCTTGGGAAGCACCTGCAAGAAATTGCACAACAACAAACAAACAAGGTACGATTTCCAACCTACCTGACTGCAAGGACCAACAGCAAGTTAAAAAAAACAAAAATACCTGTGATCACATTAACGGCAAGCAAATGTACAACACTTTACTACTGTGATTTTAAAACTCAACTGACCACGAGGGCCATAGTAGGGCCAGAATATAAATGTTCTATGAATACCAAATCACTTCATCCTGTCTTTTTTTTCTTTCCTTCATCCAACTCTTACCCTGATTTGTTTTGGTTTTTGATGGACTTTAGGTTTTCCGTTTTCGCTAGTTTTAATTTTTCTGTTAAAAAAAAACAAAAACCAATAACTATGTGAAAGAAGAAATCAAAAAGCGTGTGGGCCCCAAGAGCCTTTGCTCTCCACCATAAAGAGGAGAAAGCTGATGTGGTTTGGTCACACCACAAGACACAACAGTCGAGGGCAAGAGAAGAGGCCGCCAAAAGAAATCATGGGTTGACAACATCAAAGACTGGACCGCCCAACCCCTGCAACACCTCCTACTAGCCACACAGGATCGTGAAGCATGGAAAAAGATCGCTGTTGCGTCTTCTCTCATGTCCCCCCTACGTCCTTTGGGACATGGACTGAGTGAGTGAGTTAATTTTTACTTTCCTTGAAATTAGGAAATTAATTGAAAAGTGGGAGCCCTGATCTAATTAATGTTTACAACCAAAAAATGTCCGGCCTAGAAAAATCCCTCTCAATATACAGTCCTTTACGCTGTATTGTCCTATTCCTACATGCTAACTCTCCTTACAACTACACTGACAGACCCCCCCCCCCAGTCCCCCCTCTTCCCCCCCCCCCCCCCCCCCCCCGGCCTTCCCTGAAATGGGTTTTTTTCCCTAAAATTTTCCAGCCCAACTGGCCACAAAGGTCATGCAGGGACTATCACCAAACAAAACAAAAATATCAAAGTAAAGCGGATCATAATTTAACAACAAAATGTTCCTGATCATGTAAAACCTCTTGCACATTAACATAAAACTATAAAGTTAAACACCTAAGTTAAAAAAAAAATTAAAAGCTAAAAAAAGCAAAGCACCTTTAACTGAAACAAACAATAAACCAACAGGAGATCTGCCTCGGAGAAAGCCTACATCACCAAGTTTTCCACACACACTTACCTCTCAACTATTCCTTGGACAGCGCACTGGTCTGGATTTGTCAGGCAAGCTGGGTATGTTGTGTTATCCATACCACCGGCCATAGCTGGCCTGCCCTTCTGTTACAGATGGGTGTAGTATTTCTATCCTGTACTCAAGCCAGTATGGGTACGTTGTGTCATCCATACCACCGGCCATAGCTGATCTGCCCTTCTGTCACAGATGGGTGTAGTATTTCTATCCTGTGCTCAAGCCAGTATATGGCATTGGCACCAGGCCTTTGAGTGATAAGTCTCATCTGAAGGGAATGGATTTGAAAGCAATCAGTCCTAACTCCAGGTGGAAAATCCCCTCTGACGAATACCTCAGCACATTGCTATCCTACACCCTAATCTCAAACAGAAAATAAAACAACAAAAAACCTAATATATTTATAAGAAAAAAAATACTCACTAGCTGCCATGGTGCAGTGGTTAGCGCTTTGGGTTACTGGCTTAGTAGGTGGTGTCCTGCTTCGAACAGGCACCACTGAACACCATCACAAAGACCCAGCAGCAGTGCAGGACTCCTCTGAATGGTGGCCCCCAGGCAGTCTAACACTGATAAGCTCCCTGTGGATTTCTGACCCTGAGGATGATCATGAGACAAGATGACCCGGAGCATGGCTGGGGCTGAAAGAGAAGGAAATGAGCGGTAAACAGGACAAGAACAATGACACAGAACATGAGGCAGCAAGAAACTCAAAACAAACCACCACAACAAAATACCATTCCTTGTCCATCTGCTTACCTCCCTATTCATTTCTCTGCCAACCTACCCAACTCCCTGCCTGCCCTGTAATTTTCTGTAACCCACCGAACGCTGACATAAATTACAGGTCTTTACTGCGCATATTTGATCTGCATGTGGCACATATATTGAAAGAATAAGGCACTAGCAGGTCTGCACTTGAAGTTGACCTGGGAGATTGTAAAAATCCCCACCCTTAATTCACCAGATGTTGCCACCCGGATTCAAACCTACGACTTTATGGACCCACAGGATTAAAGTTGAACGGTCCTTAACCACTCAGCTAAAGCATTCTTTGCCTAAGCGTTCAACTGTGCATATCCTGACTGACACAACTTGATTAAAAAAAAAAAAAAGTTTTAAAGCTATATAGTTATTCCCTGTTCACCATAAAAAGTACACTGAAGCATGTTTGCACACCAAGCAGAAAGCTGTCATGCTCATAACTCCTGAACTATGGCTGTTAGAAGATGCTTACCCTTTGCGCATAAGAGCTGCCTGGAGAGCTGTTGTCTCTCAGCACAAAAATCACAGAAAAATTATACCTACACACCCAGTTTTTGGCAATCTTATGGCCCTTTGTGACTAACAGCGGTGGCAGTTTTGGAAAAGATGAAATGTTGACAGGCAGAATTTTTTTAGCTATTTTTTTCTTACCCCCCCCCCCCCCCCCCCTCCAATGATAAAGTGAGCAATTTTCTGTGTTAAGTATCTCTGACATGCTGCTGTAGGCATGATTATAGTTCACACTATACAAAAAAAAGGTCAGATATGTCTGCAAACCACTTAAAAACCAAAGGCATCAACAAAAACTACATTACTTCAGTGCTTGAATAACACCAGTCTCTCTGGAATCTACTACAGCTTGTTCTGATTCCCTCCCTTTGATCACTGCTCTCTCAACAAAGTAGTGCTGGCCCAGTAATATAAACAACCCAGTCACCGCTCTGGTTCCTCTGAAATTTGGCATGCAGAGGACTGATGTGCCTCTTACTTACAGGTGCATCATTTATTGACCCTAGTGAATAATCCACTTTTATTTTATCATTTTTCTCAATCTACCCACTTGAGGAGGCTGGTGACAGGATGATAATAAAGAAGTAGGTGTCAGCACTACACCTCTCTATGTGTTACTGCTGTGGCAACAATGATAAAGACTGACCTGTGTGAGTTTCTTGATAAAACAGAATTACACAAGAAGTACCTGCACAGTGGTGGTTGTCAGCCCTCAGCTGCTTTCCCCCCGGACTGTAGAAAACGCCCCTGTTCTCTGCAAACACAACCCACAAACAGAGAACATAATCACCAAAACGGCCAAAAAGCAACAGAAAACATGAAAGCATGGCTTCTTCTTGCCCGACCTTAATTAATTAATCAGTGTCTGTGCTGGCTGACAATAACAACTGACCACTTTCTTTCCATCTTTCTTCCCCCCTCTCCAATTATGTAAGTATACCTGCCTGCCTGCCTGCACGCACACACGTGTGTGTGTGTGTGTGTGTGTGTGTGTGTGTGTGTGTCTGTGCGTGTGTGTGTGTGTGCATGCGTGGCAAAATTCTGTAAAAAAAAAGCCACTCTGATAGGGAAAATAATACAGTTGCAGACAGGAAAAAAGAAATAATGGATAGGCGCTGCACTTGTGGCCACAAGCCCTCCCCCAGGAGAGCAGCCCAAATTTCACGCAGAGAAATCTGCTGACATAAAGTGGTATAAAAAAAATGTTTAAAAATGTGACCCCTTCCCCACCTAAATAATAAATGGCTGTCAGGGGACATAGCCCCCTGAAGCTGAAGCCTTTTTTCTTTTCTTTTTTTTAACCAGATAAACTTTTTCATGAAATGAAAACCAATCATGTGGGACAATATCTAAAATTCCTTTACTGTCAAAAACATCCACAGTCAAGAAAAAAATGTTAACTGTATTGTTGTGTGAGCCTGAATTTTTCTCCATTAGATATTTATAAGGTTCATAGAGACCTCTCAGTATGTGACGCATAAGAATCAAAGAGTTTCCGAGTCATGTAGTGTTTATTTTTGTAACCTACACATGTAAATGGTACCACTGATTGCTACCCCAAAAAGAATTGTTAATACATTTATAAGTGTATCACTCCATGTGTGAGTGTGTGTTTGTGGCAGCGGGGGGGGGGGGGGATAAATCTACCCACAAATGGAGGGAGAGGGGATAGCCTAGTGGTCAGAACATTGCGCTCGCAATTTGACGACCCAGGTTCGATTCCCGTTCGAGGGGATTTTTCCTCTGGAGTTAACATCCCCCCCAAAGTCTATAGTCTCATCCAAAGGACTTTTGGAGAGAGTGGAGTCAGCACTGATGTTAACTCCAAGGGGAAAATCCCTCAAACAGGAATCGAACCCAGGTAATCAAAATGCGAGTGCAATGTTCTGACCACTAGGCTATAGTGTATGTGAAAAAACCTGCTCTGTTTGCTACTACTTTGCTAATCTAGCCTCTGAGCTCAGCTTTTGCCAGTTAAATGCAGTTAATGCCTAGTTTTTGACCGACTTTGTTGTTGTTGCATACACAAATACATTCAACTAACGCGACTAACGAACCACTTCCGAGACTTACTGTGCATGTGCAAAATATTAATTACTTCCTTTGGGCTACTCTGATGTCTGCTGTTCCAAGTCCAATCAGCGCGCTGTGCCCTACACGCAATGATGTTCCTCAAATCAGAGATGTTCTGAACTTAGCCCCAGGAGCTAAACACCCACAGGGCTAGTACTGCAACCCGCTGTCTTGAATACAACAATGGGCCAAACATGGCTGCATTTTAAAAAATTAAATGAAAAAATAAAGCGAGACACTCGCCTGCCTTCAAGTAAAGTGTACAGTTCCAGGTTCAATTCCTGGCCCTGCCCTTTCTTCCCAGTTTGTGACAAAAAAATCAAAACGAATGTCAAAGTCCTTTGAATGAGGCTACAAACCGAGGCCCAGTGTGCAAACGCATGCAGAACATCTTGCGCACACCTTAAAATATCCATTCCGCCTTTGGGAAGAGTAGGCCATTGCGTGTGGGTAGGAACGGATGATCAAAAAAAGAAAAAACCCAGCATGCACAGAGGTGGCATGCTTAGACACCATCCCTGAAGTCGGAATGCAGCTACCTAAATGGTGGTTTTGGGGGGGGGGGGGGGGGGGAAGGATGGTGGGGGGAGAAACAATCGCATAACACAAAAATCTCACCATTGGTGAACCTCAAAGCTCTAGCGAGGAGCACGTTTTTGTTTTGTTTTTCAAATAAAGCAATATGGGTATCCTAGTATAAATATAGTATTAAAGTATTATAGTTTTCTATAGGCTTCAGAATGTAGGCGTGAATTTCTCTATGAGATAATAAAGTATTTGAATTTGAAAATTTTTTTATCCACGAGTCCTGGACAAAAATGAGAATTTTGAGTCTGTGTAGAGGAGGACTGACTACTTTTCTGATTATCACAAGAACACTAAAAACTTAAACATCACTAACACACATCAGTAGAACTCACGGCTATGGCAGATGAACGTAGTAGGCAAGCCGTGTTGGGGGACTGTGCTGTGCTGAGCTGGCAAGGATGTGGTGGAGGCTTGACAAGGCACAGCCAGGCAACAGCATCACACCAGTACCCGTCTGCAAAAAAGAACGGTTAATTCATCTTCATAAATGTCATTTTAATGTTTTTGTCAGGCCTTAGCTCTTGCTTCATTGTCTTCCAGACTCCTTGGCATCCCCTACAGAGACCACATAAGCAACGAAAAGGTGTGTAACACAATCCAGCAAACCATTGGTCCCTATGAAAATCTTCTATCAATCGTAAAGAAGCGTAAACTTAAATGGTCAGGGTTCGCGCTAGGATTTTTTAAAACCGGTACTGCGAGTTGCCATTTCAGAGATATCTTGACCAACTCCCCCAAAATCGGTCCCCAGAAAATAAAATCCGGTACATACTGTGAACAAAACGAAACTATTCAGTGAGGGGGTGGGGGAAGGGGGGGATTGTTCGCAGCAAAACTAAATCTAAATTGAACGCAAATCTCTCAGACTTTGACTGCCATGCTGCTGCCACTCACTTCTTGGGCATGAAGCCATGCAGGAAATAGGTTTTTTTTCTAGCGCCTGTGTCACTGTCTGTGTCAGTCTGTTGTTTTGCATGACATTGTTTGTGTGACTTATATTCTTCTTTCTTGTTTCTATGCTTAGTGCTCATCTAGATCTTTCATTCAATTTAGATTTATTTTCGACTCTTCGCTCTCAAAGCAACGCACAAATTCATAGTCATAAACCCTCCGCTTTTCGTGATTCATCGTGTGCCGGTGGGAACAGATGACATTTACAAACTGCATACACACGGGGACTGGATGTAAAAAAAAGCACAAGAGTGCTTATTCCATTATCTCGAATAAAAGATTAAAAGAACAAAGAATAAATAAATCTAGGCCCCATTTACTGATTGTGAAATGGAAGTACTGTCATGCTGAGAAGAGTGTGAAGCTCTATTCTTTCACAGTAAAGCTTGCTGTTCTGCGTGCTAGGCTAGGCTAATGAGGCTGGCGCCAAAGATGTTCGTCAGAAGGGGTGGGAAGGGGTAGGTGCGTAAGCACAGTAACAGGCGCTTGACAGACTGTCAGAAAATGTCACTTCAGACTTTTTTTGGACGGAAATCTAATCGGTCACAGGCAAACAGAATCGGTATGCCGTACCGGCTGCTTCGAAAATTTTCGGCATTCCCTGTTTACAATTGGTAAAATACGACAATTACTGGTTATCGCGAACCCTGAATGGTAAGGGCATGTCACAAGATCGAAAGGACTTGCAAAAACAATACTGCAAGGCACTGTCCAGGGAGGAAGAAAAAGAGCCAGACCAAGGAAGAGATGGGAGGACAACATCAGCAAATGGACAGGCCTAGAACTCAATGAAATTTTAGAAAGGCAGAACAGAGAGAGGAATGGAGGGAACTGGATGTCAATCTTCAGGGTGCCCCACGGTCACAGACTAAGGATGGACAGGGACAGACAGGATGTCAAGTCTTCAGGGGTGCCCCCACGTCACCAGACTAAGGGATGGACAGACAGACAGAACAGACAGACCAGACAGACAGACAGACAGAAAAGACAAGACAGAGGACAGACAGACAGACAGACAGACAGACAGACAGACAGACAGACAGACAGACAGATGATAGTTTTTTATCCATCTTTACTCTGTGCTGTGCTGTGCTATCTTTCTGTGTTATAAAGCATGCATGCTAATGAAAAAGTTGAAACACACGCTCGCAGAACACAAACAACACAGTGCAACACACGGCCGCGGGATGGGATAGCCTGGTGGTCACAGTGATACACTCGTGATCTGACCCAGGTTCAAATCTCATTCAAGAGAATTTTTTCTCAGGAGTTAACATCAGTACCAACTCCACTCCCCCCAAAAGTCCTTTGGATGAGCAGGGGGAAAGTACCATTCATGTATACAGGCTACACACAGTCACTACCGTGGCATTAGACTTTCCCACTTTTCCCTTTACATGGTCATGCATCACACTGCATTTGTACTGGACTACTGCATGTACTAAAGGGCATCCACAGAAAGGAAAAACCCTTTTTGGTGAAAGACTAGCCCCTGACCCAAAACTCAGGTAAATACAAACCCATTCGGTAGATTTGAACCTTTTAAAATTTTCAGCAAAAACTGTACCCCTTCACTCCTTTATTGTCTGCTAGCTGCCTAACCACAATATGTATGCACGGGGTCAACACTGTACAACACAAGCAATCCTCATTGTGATGATTATTTCCAACTTTCTTGTGACTACCTTGTGTTGATCTATACGTCTTCAATCACAAAACAAGTACACAGTGCATTTGTTTCATACTTTGACATAATCTATCAAAATGAGCAAACATTTTCCTGACTGACACTCTATATCCTCTGTAGAACTTAGAAGATACTACATGAACCAGCAGCAAAAGGTAGAGTATAGCCAAAGCTTTTCATATCACTTCTGGAGGTGAGAACACAAAAAAGTCAAAAAGGAGGAAAATGTGGTGGGGGGTTGGGGGCAGCCTAGGCCCCCAGTGGGGTTCAGGGGCAAGGTCCCTCATGGGGTTCACATCAGTGGGAGTCTAAGCCCCTCTTTAACCCTCTTGCATCCGGATTCTCTGAACACAAATCACCTCTAGATTTCGCATTCCATCACGAAATCAGGTCAGGTACACATGCTCCCTCGCCTTTTCCTCTTTCTAAGTACATACCAGCAGCTATAATTACTTCCAGACTCACTACAGGCTCTGTGCTTCTAGCCTGATAGAGCTTTGACATATGGTAGTAATCGGTAAAGTCACTGCGTGATGGAAAACTACTGCATGTAAATCCTGGCAAATCCCAGCTAGGGATTCAGGGGAGGGAATGATTAATCCTGGCAAATCCCAGTTTGGGACTAAGAGGGTTAAAATAAAAAGCATGCAGGTAATCCTCTTTATCTGGTAATCTTTGTAACATCCTGACTGGTGCCAAATGACCTACAAACTGTGCAGAACTGACAAAGAGGTGCTTGTTCAGACATCTTCAACATTTAGCAAGCTCTGCGAATTAATTTACAAAGCAGATTTGTATACAAAGACAGAAAATGGATCAAGATTGATCCATGTGAGAAGCATCCAAATGAGAACAGACTTGTGGGAATTGTACCAGCCTGAGAATACACACACACACACACACACACACACACACACACACACACACACACACACACACACACACACACACACACACACAACTAAAATGTTCTCATCAGATTGAAGCTGACCTCAAAAATGGTCCTGAAGATGGTCAAAAAGGCAGAATTTTGCCCAAAAGTTGAAGATTCATATGCCGGACTACTTCCTTCACCTCCTTTTTGACAAAAAAAAAGGGGGGTTTTGCTTTCTGGTTTTAAGAAAACCCATTACAAAAACTGCCAAAAACAACAACAAAAACCCAACAAAAACATTAACGGTGAGCACTCAAAAATCAGTCCCCCCCCCCCCCCCCCCCCCCCCCTTCTACTCCCAGTCCTCTCACCGGTGATGGGGTGGGTGTCAAATCGCTCCAGTGGCTCCTGTTCTCCTTGGGGCTGCCTCTCCTCCTCTTCTCCTTCCCATTCCTCGTCCAGTTTCCCCACCGGCGTTTTGCCTTTTTGCCTCTTTGACTTGCCACTGGACGTCATGTTGCCGTCTTCAGAGTGATGTCGCACAGCCACCGCTGTCTGCTGGAGGCTTTGTCTGGTCAGGCCCACAAGACGAACTGCAACACAGCAACGGGGAAACTAGAGATAAACTAGAGAGAGATGGTTTCAAAGTGGAAAACTTTAGAGATAGACTTTAGAGAGATTGTTTCAAAGTACAAAATGGACACAACATAAGTTGATGAAAAGGTTCACACAAACATAAGAAATAAACAAAAATAGATCTATATATATAGTATACAACCCCAAACTGTCCTGTGGACCAGGGTTCGCAATAACCGGTAATTGTCAGTATTTTACCGATTGTAAACAGGGAATACCGAAAATTTTCGAAGCAGCCAGTACCGCGTACCGGTTCTGTTTGCCTGTGACCGATTAGATTTCCATCTCAAAAAAAAAAGTCTGAAGTGACGTTTTCTGACAGTCTGTCATGGGCCTGTACTGTGCTTACCGCACCTACCCCTTCCCACCCCTTCCGATGAACATCTTTAGCGCCAGCCTCATTAGCCTAGCACGCAGAACAGCAAGCTTTACTGTGAAAGAATAGAGCTTCGCGCTCTTCTCGGCATGACAGCGACTTCCATTCACATTGAGTAAATGGAGCCTAGATTTATTTATTCTGTATTCTTTTAATCTTTTATATCGAGGATAATGGAATAAGCACTCCTGTGCTTTTTCACATCCAGTCCCCGTGTGTATGCAGTTTTGTAAATGTAATCAGTTCCCACCGGCACACGACGGCCTGCTCTTACGAAAAGCAAAAAGCGAGGGTCTATGACTATGAATTTGCGCGTTGCTTTCAGAGAAGAGTCGAAAACCAAATCTAAAATGAACAAAGATCTAGATGAGCGCTAAGCATAGAAACAAGAAAGAAGAATATCAGTCACACGAATGATGCCATGCAAAACAACAGACTGACAGGACAGTGGCACAGGCACTAGAAAAAAATCCTATTTCCTTCGTGGCTTCATGCCCAAGAAGCGAGTGGCAGCAAGCAGCACGGCAGTCAAAGTCTGAGAGATTTGCGTTCAATTTAGATTTAGTTTTGCTGCCCAACAATCCCCCCCTCCCCCACCCCCTCACTGATTAGTTTCATTTTGTTCACAGTACGTACCGGATTTTATTTTCTGGGGACCGATTTTGGGGGAGTTGGTCAAGATGTCTCTGAAATGGCAACTCGCATTACCGGTTTTAAAAAATCCTAGCGCGAACCCTGGTGGACGCCAATTCCCCGTTTTTCCTTCAGGGATGGTGTCTAAACACGATACCTGTGTGCATGCTGGTTATTTTTATTTTGTTGTCATCTGCTCCTACCGGCCCACAGTGGAACTTCCCGAGGCCTTAGGCAACACAAAATTGCAATTGAAGTACTACAACTTGTACAAGTAGGCTACGCCAGAGGTTCCCAGATGTTCGCGAGATGAACTCACCTCAGTACGAAGCTCGCATTCTACACGTCTCTTGTATTTAAAGATAAATTAGGCTTAATGCTGCTTTGCAAGATATGTAATCTTCCTAATGAGTAATCCTATAGTCTAGGCCTACTCGTTTTTTCAACACACACACACACACAGAGTAAAAAAAAAAAACTGATAAAACTGAATGCATTCATCACTAAATATAGCAAAAATATAATTGTTTGTGCAGTGAGAAAATTACAGTCACATAATTTTTTAATGTAAGAGTCTAAAACCATTCTTACCCTCTTTCTCGGAAAAATCCTTGGATAAGATTTTTTTAAATCTTCATTTGGCATTTCGTATTTAACAAAATCTTTAATGAATAGTTCTTTAGGAAATTTGTTATAGTTTTAAGTCATACTAGCAATTGTTATGTATTTACTTGTTATCACTGTTTAGCCCAAATCTGTGTACTGTATGCATTATTAAGAAAAAGACACCCATTTTACTGCACACATCTATCAACATACTAGACCCTCCCCTTCCCTTCCCATCGTCTAATATCACATTGAGTGAACAGACGTAAAATCGAAGCAACAACACACAGTGACAGACACCACACCCGAATTTGCACACACTAGGTAGCCTATTTCTGTCGCACAAATTGAAAATTACTACCAAAACTGCCTTACCTGTTCACATCCTCAAGCTTGATAAATTTGTAACCTTGTTGCAAAACAAATTTGTTGCTGTTATTGTATAATTTGCAAAACATGATGTTGCTGCGGTTGAATTTACCCGGATTTTCTCAACAAGTTTATATACACAGCAGCGTTGCTAGTTTACAGACGACAGCTGTCAAGAAGGAAAGGCTATGACTAAACACACGAAAACAGCATTTGTGTGGTGTTTGACGTATTTTCCTTCTTTTTTAAATTTAATTAATGGAGCCCAGCCTGTGCTCTGTGTGTGTGTGTGTGTGTGTGTGTGTGTGTGTGTGTGTGTGTGTGTGTGTGTGTGTGTGTGTGTGTGTGTGTGTGTGTCTGTCTGTCTGTCTGGTGTGTGTGTGTGTGTGTGTGTGTGTGTGTGTGTGTGTGTGTGTGTGTGTGCTGTCTGTCTGTCTGTGCGTGCGCGCGCGCGCGCGCGCGCGCGCGTGTGTGTGTGTGTGTGTGTGTGTGTGTGTGTGTGTGTGTGTGTGTCTGTGTCTGTGTCTGTGTGTCTGTGTGTGTCTGTCTGTGTGTGTCTGTGTTTCTTATTCTTTCTTTTTTATTCTTTTCTTTTATATGGAGGATAATAGAATAAGCACTCATGTGCTTTTTTTCATCTAGTCTCCGTGTGTATTATTTATTTATTTTATTTTATTTATTTATTTATTCTTTTTTATATCGAGGATAACAGAATAAGCAATCATGTGCTTTTTTTCATCCGGTCCCCGTGTGTATGCAGTTTTGTAAATATTGTCATCTGTTCCCACCGGCACACGATGGCCTACTCTTACGAAAAGCGGAACAGGATTTAACGTGCGCGCAAGATGTTCTGCGTGCGTTCGCACACGGGGCCTCGGTTTAAAGTCTCATCCGAAGGCCTTTTGGGGAGAGTGGAGTCAGCACTGATGTTAACTCCAGGAAGAAAATTTCCTCGACCGGACTCGAGGGAAAATCATGCATATAAAAATAACTTTCATGGAGATTAGAAATTCTAGGTGTGTGTGTGTGTGTGTGCGCGCGCGCGTGCGTGCGCACGTGCACGCGCGTGTGTGTGTGTGTGTGTGTGTGTGCGTGTGCTGTGCGTGCGTGTGTGTGTGTGTGTGTGTGTGTGTCGTGCGTGTGCGCGCGCGCGCGCGCGTGTGTGTGTGTGTGTGTGTGTGTGTGTGTGTGTGTGTGTGTGTGGTGTGTGTGTGTGTGTGTGCACGCGCGTGTTTGTGTGGTATGTGTGTGTGTGTGTGCATCCGTGCGTACGTGTGTGCGTGCATGCGTGCGTGTGAGTTGGGGGGGGGGGGGGGGATGGATGGGTGTGTTGAATGTGCCCCCACATTGGTGCATAGGATGGGGTAGCTGCTGTTGCAGAAGTAGGCTACTACGAATAGTAGTATATCATGTAGTCGTTTGAGTAACCGCGCTAACAGTTATAGGTACAAAAACAATGGATAATTAGTAAATATACGATGAATTAATAATAGAAGAAAGAAAAACAAGCAAAAGTGTGTGTGTGTGTGCACGCGCGCACGTGCGTGCGTGCGTGCGTGCAGGCAGACATGGGTGTGCTTAATTTTGTGTGTGTGTGTGTGTGTGTGTGTGTGTGTGTGTGTGTGTGTGTTGTGTGTGTGTGTGTGTGTGTGTAGGTGCGCGCGCGCGCGCGCGCGCGCGTTGTTGTTGTTGTTGAATGTAAAATCTATTCACATTGTTGATATTAGACTAAACAAACAAAAACACTACCATGAGCACATAAGCAACGAGTACGTGCACAACAGAATCCAGCAAACCATCGGTCCATACGAAAAAAAACTTCTATCAATCGTAAAGAAGCGTAAACTTAAATGGTACAGGCATGTCACAAGATCAAAAGGACTGGCAAAAACAATACTGCAAGGCACTGTCCAAGGAGGAAGAAAAAGAGGCAGACCAAAGAAGAGATGGGAGGACAACATCAGCGAATGGACAGGCCTAGAACTCAGCAAAATTTTGAGAAAGGCAGAACAGAGATCTATAGAAATGGAGGGAACTGGTTGTCAAGTCTTGAGGGTTGCCCCACGGTCGCCAGACAGAGGGATAGAAAATTGATATGTGTAATAAAAAGGTAATCAGATTTTATACATTACTCAATATGAAAAATAAACCTACACGAAAAATAAACCGGAATTTCTCTGTTTTAGAGATAATAAAGTATTTTGAATTGACTTAAAATTGTAGCCTGCATTTGATAAAAACAATATTTAGCTTTGAAGTTCTCTCTATTATGTCTATCTGGTAAGTACATTAGTTTTTACACACACACACACACACACACACACACACACACACACACACACACACACACACACACACACACTATTCTCTCATAGGCCTACTTACTTTATACAATCGTCATCCACGCGCAGAGAGAGAGAGAGAGAGAGAGAGAGAGAGAGAGAGAGAGAGGAGAGAGAGAGAGAGGGGGGGGGGGGGGTAGCCTACTGTAAGGGAAACAACTCCCGATCTGTTTATAGACAAGATGGCTGGCATGACAACTTTGCATCGTAGTGGGTATCTTATCTTTTTACGTTTGCGTCAAGTGTATCTTTAAAAAGAGCCTGATTGTTTTGCAACTTTTAACTGAGTCGTTGCTTAACACGTTGCACTTATGTGATATAGTCATTGTTTTGTATTTCAAAGCCGGTTTTTGAGTTGTCATTCTTCTAGATAGGATGCAGAAAACTCCGTAAAGGATTTTTATTTTGGGTTTCCATTTCCTCAGACTCCCAGTAAACTTGTTTCATATACTCTTAAACAGCAGAGCAGCTAGTGAAGCATGTAACACTGTATGCCAGCCATACTTTCAGCTTTTTAGGTATTCAGCAGGCTTAGACAGTCAGCCAGTATTGTTGGTGGGCGTAAACTGCTAAACGTGGGCGGGAGTGGCCTTCACTTCAGTATGATCATGAATGTGTGATATTTGAGTCAGTCATACACAGGACAACTACAATAGTGGAAACCAGAGTGGATGGTTGGGAGTTGGGGGTGGGGGAGGACTGGAAAGGGATCTTATTAGGAATGATCGCTGAACCTGATGATTGTATTGCTTGACTTTCGATAGGGGAGCATTAGTTCTATACAAGAGTGAAATCCACTTTTTTTTTCTTGCTGGTAACCATCCTCTTGTTGAACCAGGGAAGTTTACACGAGTTCCATCCCCACCTAAAACCTGTGCAGACTTTGTGTAGACACAGCTTAGTCAGTGTTGCTCAAGTTTGACTAGAGCACCTCATAGATGATGTGCACCAATCCGGTCCAATCCTGTTGTTTATAGTCCTGCCGACCACACAGGCCATATGTGTGCTCACCAAGGCAGACACTGAGTCAGGCAATTCATTCATTTTTGCTAAATAATTATGGTAAGCTCTTAAAGTTTTAAAGATACATTTTCTCTACATCATTTTACCACACTTGTGTGATCAGAATTTGATGGCTGGGCTGTTTCATTTTCAGAAGAAGAAAAAAGTAAGTCAAAGAACAGTGAGACAGCGTGAAGTGGCAGCAGCAAGTATTCACCCTGTGAGGTCAGTCAGACTACAAAGGGGTCGTCACCGTCACCATGGCAGCAGATCTACCCGTGGTCACCATTGTGCTCTTCATTGCCAGTGGAGCCCTGGTGAGACATGCATAGTTATAAATGGCTGTGTTTGTGTGTGATGTGTGCTTTGGGGAAGTGAGGAATGAGGTAATCCTGGACACTTCTCTACTCAGCATACAATGACAACAATAACACTTAGTGGTGGTTGCTAGTGGGGGGGTTGTTGTTGTGTGTGTGTGTGTGTGGTCATCAGTTTGATTCCATAATACTAGTTATAATAGTAATACTTGGTGATACTCTACAGTCTAACTGCATAGTGATAGATTTTTTTCTTCTTCTCAGTTATATGATTTAGCAAATTTTTGTAGTTTCATTACATCATCATCATGACAGGTAACATTCATTATACTTTTTATAGCATGAGAGTTTGAAAAGAGTAGCAATAATATAGTTATTTACCTGTATAGCAAATGGTGTTTTCTATGTAGTGTATTAATTGATGTCTCCATGTGTGTTCCCCAGGTGTTTTTCCTGCTGTTCCTGTTTGCTAAGCGGCAGATTATGCGCTTTGCCCTCAAGTCGGCACGCAAACCGCACATCGCCATTGGCTCTGACGCCCCAAAGGTCAGCAGTAGAAGACTTGAGATCATGTGAATCAAGGAAAAGTAAAATATGTTTGTTTGTTTTTGTGTGTGTGTGTGTGGTGTGTCTGCAAATTGTGTGTGTGTGTGTGTGTGTGTGTGTGTGTTGTGTGTGTGTGTGGTGTAAGTGTGTGTGTGTGTGTGTGTTTTTATAAATTTTTTTTGGCTTGTACTTTGTTGTAAGTCGTGAGTATACTATACTGTTGTTTGCATGACATGTCTACATCTACAAGTTCGGGTTGTTTAACATGTCCGGTATCTGTACACTGTGCATGCAGCACTGCACTAGGTGTGTTGCATCTTCAGTCTTTTCCTGTGTCCTCAGGAGATGAGGGAGGAGATTCAGCGGCGACTCGGGCTGGTGCAGAATGTGAGGTTTGAACCCACGCTGCTGTCGGAACACATCAACAGCACCGCTGTCACAGGTCAGCGCTCTCTTATGTGTCTGTCTGTTGTGTGTGTTCGCATTCTGTCTGATTCATTCATTCATTTCATTTATTCTTTTATTTTATTTTTATTTTTATCTTTTATATCGAGGATGATAGAACAAGCAGTCCATGCGCTTTTTTTACATCCAGTCCCCGTGTGTATGCAGTTGTGTAAATCTTGTCATCTGTTCCCACTGGCACACAATGGCCTACTCTTACAAAAAACGGAACAGGATTAAAGTGTGCGCAAGATGTTCTGTGTGTGTTTGCACACAGGGCCTCGGTTTATAGTCTCATCTGAAGGACTTTTGGGGGGAGTGGAGTCAGCACTAATGTTAACTCCAGGAGAAAATCTCCTTGACAGGGAATTGAACAAGTCTACATAACTACCAAGGATAGGTGAAGAAGAAGAAGATGAAGAATCCTCAATAATTCATATTGACTTCATATTGTGTGTGTGTATGTGTGTTTAATTTTTTTCTCTGGTGTGTGTGTGTGTGTGTGTGTGTGTGTGTGTGTGTGTGTGTGTGTGTGTGTGTGTGTGTGTGTGTGTGTGTGTGCAGAACCCAATCATTTCTACCACAGAATGAAAGCCCTGGATGCCTTCACCAATGCAGGTATGTAACTGACACCCTCCTGTTTTCTTTCTGTGAGGGATGAGGAGGGGGAGGGGGGAACTGCCTGTGTGCTCACAAAATGTACATCATTGACACCAAAAGAAGACATTTTTTTGTGAAATGGGTTTTGTTTTAGGGAGAGAAAGGGGGGAGGGGGAGTTGGAGATATGGAGTTGTTAGTTGCCTGCACATTGAGGCGTTCTCTTTTTTTTTTTTATTTCTTCATATTTGTTTTCAAATGCATTTGTATGAATAGTTAACCTCCCTTTCTTTCCTTGTTTCAGAAAAGCTTTACTTTTATTTCTGAGTTAATAGAAAAGTCTGTTCCTGAAGTTAGGGTACTTTTAGTTCAAAGTGAAATGATATTAAAATCTAGCATCATCAACTCCAAATATCATCTTTTGCATTCCACTTTCAGGATGTATGCTGGGTATGTGTGTGTTTTGGTAATCCACCAAAAATTGCTGACATGAATTTTGAGATCTTTAACATGCATATCTGGTCCTCTGCATGTGTATATACTTGAAGGGGTCTAGTTGCACACTGGACCTTGGGTTTATTGACTAGTTTCCCTTAGTGCTGGCCTGAAAGATTTTGCAGTGGACAAAAGTATCCACGAACTGTCTACATATGTAGGCTTCTGCCATTAATGAGTAGGCGCTACACTTGTGGCAACGTGCTCTCCCTGGGGAGAGCAGCCCAAATTTCACGCAGAGACATAAAGTGGTATAAATAAATAGAATTGAAAAGCCTTCGTACACAAAATGATCAGAGCAGTGACGGGGATGGATGTAACAGTGTCCTGGCTGTTTTCTGTGGTCAGTGGAGTGCTGCCGAGGGCAGGACAAGAGCATCAGCCTGAGGTCCACCAAGCAGACGATACAGCTGTACCTCTTCTCCCTCTGTCCCTCCGCCCCCTCCTCCCCCCTCGCCCACACCATCCACCAGTTCTCCTGTGCCTACAACCACGCCAGACACAACCCTGCTGTGAGTTGTTGTACTGTATCTGCTCCTGGTCTGATCCCGTGTTTGTTGGGTTTGGTTGTATTGTATTGTGTTATATTATATTGTATTGTGCTGTAGTATCATGTTGTGTGGTGTAATGTAATGTCACTCTAAGACACGTCAGTAGGGCTATAAACAATATTATGGTTATGGTTTGGTACTCTAAGACACCAGACAGGGCCCAGTTTTTATTTGAAAAAATTTTCATAGAATTGTTTGATTTTCAAATTTTTTTTTTTTTTTGGTGTTGAATAGCCTTTTTATTGCAGATTAATATGTTGAGAACTATACATTGACCTCTGGTGCAATGGGACCCATTATGTGGTGGAGCATCACATTTATGCAACTGCAAGTGTCAGTGAGTGTGAATTCACCTTTCTCATCCTGGTTAGCCCTGTAAAAGAAAAACCAACCCCAAAAAGAAAAATGAAGAAAAAAACTACTCACAACATTTAAATTTCCATGGTCACACCACACCTATCCCATTCCTTTTCTTCATTTTGATAGTGGGACCATGTGTTAGCCTAGGTGACTACTATGCGTTTACCAGACAATGTGATAATATCATTATTATTATGATATTCAAGCTCGCCATTGTTGAGTGCGATGTGTTGTGCGATGTGTTGCAGAGTTTTGGGGACACTGAATTCGTCAACTACATGGAACTCCTGGACAAAGTTATTCGTATGTAAGTCAACATGGTTGCTACTTTTTCCCCCCTGCAGTGTTCGTTCATTTTGTTCCCCTGTTTCAAGTTTGTGTCTTCTGTGAGAAGTCAAAAAGTAATGGGTTTATGGCATAGCATGCCACTATGAGTTGTTTTTGTTTTTTTTAAGTGTGTGTGTGACAGCATCCCTAAATAGTGAGAGCATTGGGGGGGTTCTAGTTTTTGCTTTTTGTTGATTTGTTTGGGTTTTTTTTTTCGGGGGGGGGATGGGGGGGGGAGGATGTGGTTAGCAGGGAGAGAAGCAAGAGATATTACGGGGTTTTCCTGGTGGTTTATTTTTAGTTCCATTCGGGCAATGGATGACTGACTCTTTGATTGCTGCAAGCTCTTTTTAAGTGAGAAAAATTCATATGGTTTTGTTTGTTTTGATACAGAATCTTTACATCGGTGATGAAAGAATGTTGGTGTTTTTAAGTCCTGGAGAGTCAGTGAGGCAGCACTGCCTTTGAAGTTTTGGAGCAGTGTTTCTTGGGCAAGTTGACCTGGAGGCCCCTCCCTTCCAGGAGTGTATGATCCCTGAGTTTTAAACAGCATACAGCTTACTCTTATATTTATTTATTCTTTTATATAGAGGGTAATGGAATAAGCACTCACACACTTTTTTTGCATCCAGTCCCCATGTGTATGCAGTTTTGTCAATCTTGTCATCCATTCCCACTGGCACACAGTGGCTTACTCTTCTGAAAAGATGAAACAGGTTTTAACGTGTGCATAAGCTGTTCTGCATGCGTTGGGCTGTGTAGGTACACCTGGCATCATTTTTTTTTTTTAAATCAGGGATACTGATGTGAAAATATACCAATTTTCTGTTTCAATACTGGACTTAGCATGTTTATTTTTTTTATTACAATTCTGCGATTTTCAAGTATATTGTGCTACCTTCAAAATTGAAGACGCACACTGAATAAATGTTCATAATTACCTGTGTGTGTGTATGTATGTATCTATACACATTTGTCAACAACAGGATCAAACACGACAAGAAGCGGCGCTCAGCCAACCTCGACCCCCCCATAGACACGGAAGTGCGGATACGGAAAGGTCAGGGCCCGGAGGTCACAGAGACCCTCCCCCACGCCCCCCACTCCTCCAAGAGGCGGGGCAAGCCCCCCATATCGGGGGCAGGGGCGCCGTCAGGCCAGAACATCTGGAGCAGATCAGCCTGGTGGACAAATCCAGCGGCTACAGCAGCACCGACCACTCCAGCAGCGGCCGGGGGAGTGTGGAGAGACTGATCTCCCCTCAGTTGACAGTGACGCATCACGAAGAAGCCGTGTGAGGTGTGAGGAGGATGGGAGAGCGTGGTGGTGTGTTGTGGAGAGTGTTGGGGTTTTGGGAAGGATTCCGATCTTCACTGTGTGGGTGATGGTGTTTTCTGAGCGTTTACACGGAGGCGGTTATCTTGAGTCTTCATGGTGAGGTTACCGCATCTTCTGATGATTTATTTTGAAGACCGTTGTATCTTCAACCTTTTTTTTTTTTTTTTTTTTGAGAGGCCTTGATGTTTCAGACATTTTCTGAATTGAAATTCGTGACTGTGCTTTGTGGGAAAGAAATTTCTTGCACAGAAACCCCTCTTGTTGAGGCCTTACAGAGAGAGGCAAAGGTAGATTTCTCCACCAAAGTCTCTAAACCAGATTGGCTTGTTTAGTACAATGCCTGGACAGAAACCCACTGTTTTATAGGAAAGGAGGAGAAAAAAACAAAGACAAGTGAATATTAGCCAGTGATGATTGGTGCGTGTCCTTTCAGTTGGGAGCGAATGCCATTATTTATTTATCTATTTTATTTTTTATATCAAGGATGATGGAATAAGCACTCAAGTGCTTTTTTACATCCAGTCCCATGCGTATGCAGTGTGTGATCCGATTATTTCACGGAAAGAAAATACAATATTTGACACTGTCACTAAATGTGATGCATTGCACCGGGATGGCTGTGGCTTTGTGGAACATCCTACAGCATTGTATGCTGACCAATATTGCATTTCATGACAAAGGGAGCACACAGAAAAAAAAAAAGTTGAGATTAATTGGAGTTTCAAATCTTTCACCTTGAAAAAAAACACCAACTTTCACCTTGATTTTTTTTTTTACCCTTTTATTTTACAAATCATCTGTCACTGAATGGTGCACATGTGATGTTGCAGAAAAGGTGACTATTTTTTTTTTTTTTAAGTGACAGTCATTGCTGGCGCCTTGCATATTTGTTCATGACTTTGACAGGACATGGAACTTCATGACATGGCCAGTGCCACAGTCACTGTCAGTGTGTAGAATTAAACAACAGACCTCTGGCTTCCTAGATGTGTGTGTGTGTGTGTGGTGTGTGTGTGTGTGTAACTGCTAGGCCACCCCAAAGTTGTGCTGTGTGTGTAACATAGAGGTGAACACCTGTTAGTGTAAAAAAAAAAAAAAAAGAAGTCCTTACTCTCCCTACAGATTCCATTCAGTTCTGTCGCCTGTGATGGTGAACATGGGGATTACCCATACCACCTTATCAGTGATTGTATATCCCCTATGTCAGTGTTGTGTAGGACGATTAAAAGAGAAATACCATATTGTAAACTAGCCTGTTGTCTTCCCTCTCCCTGAGTCTCTGCCAGATTTGGATCGCTGTTGAAACAAGAAGGGATGTGTGAGAGCCGGGCTCCTCTTTGCCTCACCAGTGATGTCCAGTTAACACAGAATACTGCAAGGTGCCATTTTCCTTTTTTGACAGAAGCATCCGCGCTCTTCAGTACCTGACCAACAAACAGACGGATTCTGCGATATTAACTGTGCGTGCAGCGCCCAGAATGTGGAGTTGCTACTGTTCACCTGATCAGCAGAGATGTCAGTGTGGGATATTATAGTGCCCCAGTGCTGTGTGCTTTCCTCCTGGCCAGTTGCAGTGTGCATAGACTAGTGTCTGCTGGTTGTGTTAGAAGCATCCACGACGTCATTGACATGATCTACCATCTCTGACAGCTCCCATATGGCCTGTGTGGTCGGCAGGGCTATAGTATAAATAACATGATTGGATTGGATTACCATCACTGGCCTTGCTTTCCTCTGAAGATATTTCCTATTTTGATTAACTTACATGTACATGTGTATAAAGTACTACTGTGTGTGCTTTTTGTACATTGGACCAAACGACAATCATGCTCTGTAGGTGTATGTTGTGTGTGTGTGTGTGTGTGTGAGTGAGTGAGTGATCAGTGTCACCATGACGACAGTTGAAGTTGAGGGTTAGAATAGACTCCTCGTAATTGTACAGAACATGACTTTGATCAACCGAAACTGAAAGAAAAAAAAAGGGGGGCATGCCTTTTCCCTCTTCCTTGCTTTTACATGTAGGCTTCCAAAAGTGAGGTTTGAGGGTGTTTTATTTATATTTGTTGTGTCTTTTATTTAGCCTTCGGAGTGGAAAAATAACTTCTGTTGTTGATCTCTTGTTTGGTAGGAGGGTTGTTGCTTTTATCAGGTTTTTTTTTGTGTGTGTGTGCATGTGTGTGATGGTGGGGTTTTATGTTGTTTTCTGGGTTTTTTATTTAGAGGGGGTGTTCAATGACAAATTATGCTTTTGAAATTTGGAGAGACATTTTGGTTGGCTTTGTCTCGGTTTTTGTTATTACGAGTTTATACTTCAGGTAGTTTGTGAAAGATTATCAAGGATTTCTTTTATAGAAAGGGGGAGGAGAGGTGGGGTTTTTTGTTCTTGGCAGGAGGGTGATGTTTTTTGTTTTTTAGTGTATGTTAACTTTGCCTGTGGGTATGCCTGCATGTGTACACTGCATAATATACAATAACTCTCTGGCTGTGGCTTTTGTGTGTACATATTATCAGAACCCCAAACACCTGTGAGTGAGAGTGAGGACTAATGTGACACCTTTTGCCCAAACATCGAATCGTTGATGCCATAATGCTTGTAACATCAAAGGGAAGAGCTTGTTTTCTGACAAAAAATTGGGAGAGATTTTTTAAACTGCGGTTGAAAAATAAACCCAACTTCATTCTGTCTTTTGCTAAATAACTCATGACCATGCATCTGCATGCTCAAACATGCAACCCCCCCTCCCCTTTTTTTTTAAAAAACCCATTCCTGATTGTTGGTATATTTGTATGCGAGTTTATGTCAACGCAAGTGTCATTGGCCTAGAGTTATGTGCCTTTGTCCCTGTAGAAAGAGTTGCTGTCCTTGTTTATACCTGAATGATAAATCGTTGTCCAGTGGTGGTGAAAGAGTTGCCTTATAGTTCTTGTCTACATAGCAGTGTAGTCCTTCCTTCCTCCCTCAGCCTTCAGCTTTTCACCCTCCACCCTCAGCTAACCCTGAGCTGTTAGTAGTGTCTGCGCTGAGGTCAGTGTGTTGTGATAACAATGTAGTGGTACTTCAGGATACCAAATGTTAATTTTGTTTTTCATTTGCGAGGTCCACATTGGCCGCAAATCCTCCTGTAGTTTTTTTTTTTTCATTGACATGTTTCCAGATTTGCTGCAGATCCTCTTATCCAGTAGTCTGGAAGAACTCGACTGTAATAAATGTCAGGTGCTTGTAAGAGACATGTATCTGTATGACTTTCTGTCTGATCTGTGATGCCTCACGAGTTTTTCTTTCAGACCATTGTTTCAGCAGAGCAGAAAGATCCCAGAAAGCCAGGTGGATGTTGCTGCTGTATGACACAAAGAGTGGGGACCAGTCCTGCAGCTTGAGGACAACACTTCCACAGCGCTGGTGAGTCCTCATTTCTGTGGACATTGGTTTTTAACTTTGCCTCATTTCTCGAAGCTGCATGAAATATAAATGGAGTTGACAGCTGTGAAGAAATAGGGTGTCTGACATCTCCACTTATCGTAGGTAGGCTCGCGGCAATTGCTGCCCCAAAGCAAAGCAGCAATCATGGCAGAAAATGGCAAATCAGCTTGTGATGAAAAATAATTTGATTCTGATAAACTGATCAATGAATTTGGCATTAAAAAAAAAAAAAAAAGAGTTCTATCTTTTTGTCAGTTTACTCTGCGCCTTTTGAGTTCAAAATCTGGTGTTTTGCATATTCAGTGTATGTGTGAGCTTTGAGTTCAAAATCTGGTGTATTGCATATTCACAGTGTATCACTGTATGTGTGAGCTTTGAGTTCAAAATATGGTGTATTGCATATTCACAGTGTATGTGTGAGCAATAGATGAGGTAATGAGCAAGAGATCGTAGGTGACAGAAATGGATACCAGACTTTCAATTCTGGAACAGCCACACATGTCATGTTTGTTCATGGTACCTACATGTATGTCTTTCTTTGTGAAGGTTATATGATCCACAAGAATTATATTATATCCCCCTGTCAGTTGTACTAATTCACTTGAAATTCATTGAGCACAGGGGTACAAAAATGCACGTTACATAATGTAAACGGTCCACTATTTCTGATAGGCAGACGAGCGGAGAGAGGGACAATGTGCTATTCATTTGTTTATTTATTAGTAGATCAGATCTGCACAATCAACAATCCTGTCATTTCTTCCACAGGCATTCAGAACAGATGATCGGTCATCAGTCAAGTGGACTTATGGTCAGAGGTAGTGCAGCCTGTATGGCATTGCCTGCCTGCCTGCCTGTGTGCTGTGGCAGGCTCTGCAGAAAGTGACCAGCAGAGGAAGGCAGGGAGAGGTTAGGACACCCTGACAAAACTGCACTGTCGTTCAGTTGATGAGGTCATGTGCTTAGAACAGAACCGGACAGTAGTAGCTGTTTGTCACTGCTTTGATCCCTGTTCGATGAACCCAGCTTTTTCCCACCCACTGGACCTCCAGTGGTGGTCTAGGTGCTAGTCTTTAGGAGGAGGAGACGAAACATTGCCTCCTGTCTGAAGTACACATTAATTTTAGCGCAAGTAAATGACCTACCGCAACAAGAGAGTTTTAAATTTTTTTTAAATTAAATTTGTTTTTTTTTCCCACAAGAGAGTTGCGTTGTCACCAGCGAGGTAAAATGTATGAAGGCTGCTCATCTGATTGACATGGCAATATGTTGCATAGGAATTGTTGTGTCATTTGGTTTTAAATGTTGTGTTCTTAACACTTATCTGTCGCGCAAGTGGCTGTGGTATAAATGTTGAGATTTAAAATTCCTATTACATATGCTTCAGTTTGATAAAAATGTGTTTTGTTTCAGGATTTGGGGTAAATCCACCAGTGTCGGGGTGTTGGCTCTGTGGACTTTTGCAGCCCTGCTGAAGACCCCCCCCCCCCCCCCAAAAAAAAGAAAACCCCGCACCCCCCTCCCCCGAGTCTGAATAAAGGCAGAGAACTAAACTCAGTATGCTCTGTCCTTTTCATTTCCAAACATTTCTGTGTGTGTGTGTGTGTGTGTGTGTGTGTGGTGGTGTGTGTGTGTGTGTGTGCCCGCAAGAGTGTGTTTCAAATTCAAGTGATTGTATGGGAAAAAAGCCATAGTTGAATTTTATCTTTAATTCTATGTACATATATCAGGGTTCATACAGACTTGGTGGAGCAAAATTTAGGGCTTTTTAGGGCCTTTTAATCCAAATTTAGGGCCTAGCTGCAGGGTAACAAATGTATAGATAGCAACCTAAATACACCTTTCCTTACACACACATATATATACATATTGATATATATATAATATATATATAATCAACCTCAAACAGAGTCAAGTGAGCAAAGTCACCTTATGTGAAACTGTATGGTGGATACTGACACTACTTCATGTTATTCTAGAGTAGGATGTCTTTCAATCATGGATACAACAAGAGACAAGGAGGTGAGAGGCAGCAGAGTCCTAAAGAGGGAAGGGGGGGGGGGGGTGGGGGGGTACTGTGTGTGTGTGTGTGAGTGCGTGTGTATGTTTTGTGACTGTTTTGATTTATTTGATTGATTGATTCTTTTATGTGAAGGATAATGGAATAAGCTGTGAGTGATAGTGAGTGAGAGAGTGAGCGAGTGTGTGTGTGGTGTGTCAGGGGTGGGAATTGACAGAGTCAAAAAACTCTGAAAAGTGGGGGGGTCCAGGGGGCTTTGCCCCCTGGTGGGGTCAAGGGGCAGAGCCCCTTGTGGGGGTCAGGGGGCAACGCCCCCTGAAGCTGAAGGTTTTTCAACAATTCTAGCCTTTTTAACAGCCTCTTCTTGAACTAATTTCAGTTTTTGATACTAAGCAATTTCTGCCCTAAAATAAGCTCTCCAAGAATGACTTTCTGTCATTTCTTCAATCTAAAGGAGGTTCTATACCCAAGTAATCACATAGCAAAATGAGTATATTTCTAGACAAATGTGCACTAATGCAGATACAGGAAGAAAGAGAAAGAAAGTACTGACACACATAGAGAAACAGAGAGAAAAAAAGAGAGAAGAGGGGGGGGGGGGGGGGGGGGAGAGAGGTGTGTGTGTGTGTGTCTGTGCGTGTAAGAAACAGGGAGAGGTGGAGACAATGAGACAGAGACAGAGAGAGAAGTGTGTGTGTGTGGTGTGTGTGTGTGTGTGTGAGGGAGAGGGGAGAGGAGAGAGAAAATCAATACACTCTTATGAAGACTGAAGAAGATCCTTGTCTTCTCATTTTAAAATCAAGTTGAAGCCCCCGTACAAAAGCAGATTAAAAATTCATCTGATTTCAGAGTGAAACTCACCATGACAGTTTGCATGGCCAAAAAACAAGTTCTGTGTATGTGTGTACTTTCCGGCTGTCCGGTACAGCGGAGGCTGTGTTCCACACGATGTAACTTTAGAACAGTCACTCTGCCGTTTTAACGATCGACTGATTTCCCGAAGATGCGAAAGGGTTACTGTTCCATGATTTGCCAAGAAATTAGCGCTTTTTATAAGTTAATTACCTAATCACACCATTTGCTAATGAAAGCTCAACTTTCACTATCAAGAGACATAGCGCAAGTTTTAAACATTGCTCGGCAAAACGAACCAATTTTTCTGTTTGTGCATCTATATCAGCAACTGTACCTCTTCTAGCCCCATCATGGACTGTTAGCGTCATTTTGCGTTTATTCCGCGTCTTTCTTTGCTTGTAAGTGTGTCAGTTCGATCTGTTTTTCCACGAAAGTCTACACTACTTTCTGCCATTTTGTTTTGAAAGAGATGCTGTGCCATGCGCTATAAGGGGAGACAACTGAACATAGGATCTAGCAGACGACATAATGCATCTCATTGCTTAACGATAGAAGACTATATTTTTATTTTCGGATTTTTTTAAAGACAAAAATTGGATTTTTATTAATTAAACTGTATTTTCTTATTTTACAACTTTTTCCGGAACAAATACGGAAGGTGCACAGGTCTGCACAAGGTTGCAA
This sequence comes from Stramonita haemastoma, assembly GCA_030674155.1. NCBI lineage: Eukaryota > Metazoa > Mollusca > Gastropoda > Neogastropoda > Muricidae > Stramonita > Stramonita haemastoma. Next base: position 3,484,592 of record CM060334.1, read on the forward strand.
ACCACTTTTTGCGAAGCAAAGCGATCACATTTCCAAGGGAGGCAATTACTATTACCTCCCTTTACGAAATAGGTGGCCCGACGCGAGTAGCAGACGACAAGCATTCTATCAGCGATAATACGATCTTCGGACACGCTTCTCGGATTTATTTCTCCAAAGTTTTATTTTGAATATATATTTTTTAATTTTTAAAATAAAATCTCACACATGACTTCCATTTTTAGGGCTTTTTAGGGCCTCCAGGGCAATATGTCTCATTTTTAGGGCTTTTTAGGGGCCCTATTTTGGCTTTCCCAAAATTAGGGCTTTTTAGGGACTTGTGCGAACCCTGATATAGGAAATGTAGTTAATTTGGTGGTGACGGCAAGGCGAATAAAGGGAAAGGAATGACCGTGAAAAGGGAGATCAAGGACAGCTGCAACAGAAAAGTTGCTTCCCCCACTTCCATCCCCCCCACCCCCCCCACCCCCCAATTACTTTTTTTATAACACCCCCCCCTTCCCCAAATTTTAACAAATAAAAAACACAAACAAAAAAACCAAAAAACAAAAGCACCCCACCCACACTCACACAACCACAACACACACATATATATCACACATCCAACACCACTACACACCACAACATACACCACACACACACATACCCACATACACACACACACTACATACACACACACAACATACCCCACACACACATACATACAACACACATCAACACACACACCCCACAAAACATCGCACACACATACCCACACACACATACCCCACACACACATACCCCTACCACACACACACAACAACAACACCACACACACACATACCCACCACACACAGCACCAGAAAACCCCACAAAATACTTGTTAAGGAGAAGAAGTTTTATTGTTTTTTTTTTATTTCATACCCCAGCAAAGGGGCACAATCACTGCAGATGACCACCAGGGGGCAAGGGGTTGTGACACTGTGTGTCAAGGACACTGAGCGCTACCAGCACAGACTGCATTTGTGTGGTGAGGTCACCGCACCTCCCCCTGACTCCATACCCCCCCCCCTCTATTACTCCATCACAGTTTTCAATACCTAGGATCTTGAATGCCAGAGTATGTTTAAATTGACGACCAAGTTTTTCATAAACTCTGTATCTTAGCCTAAACCACTCACTTTTTTTCTTAAAAAAAAACAAAAAAAAAATTTTCTGGGCTGTAAGTCACACCGTTCTCTGCTGATAAAAAATTAAGTACAGCTTCAAAATTAATTTTTTCTGAGGTCTGGTTTTGTTTTTTGTTTTTTTTAAAAATCAATCAATGGACTTCTGGTCACTGATAGTGATTACAGTTGTGCGTACCATGCTGGACTCTGCAATTGTTTCTTCTTTTTTTTTTTTTTTTTAGTATTTGCAGCTCTGATTCAGTATCTCCCAGTATTAACAATATTCAGTAAAACAGTATCTAAAAATGTTCATGTGTCTGTCGGTCATCATGGATTCAAAGCAGACCGAAAGCATTCAACCTCTTCCTAAAACAAAGTTCAGTCAAAAACGCAGCAAAACCATTGGCCACAGACTCAATTTACAATGTTGGGGTAGATGGGTTTGTTTGGGGTTTTTATTTCAGCTTTGCAGGACACTATGACTAAAAACATTTGGTTGGAGGAACAACCTAGAGGTGCCACAAGAGGAAGACAGTGTGATTCAAATGACATTTGTTTCCATTCCGGCTGGCAGTCTGAATGTGGCATAATGTGACTTACACATAAAAAATCTTTTGTACAATGAAGATGTGGCTTACAGTCTGAATGTGGCATACAGGTAAGTTCTTCAATCTTTTCTACAATAAATTAAGATGGTGTGGTCATCAGTCTGAATGTGACTTGCACATACATTTCAAAAAATCTTTTCTACAATTTAGATGATGTGGCTTACAGTCTGAATGTGGGTTAAACAAACAATTAAAAAGAAAATCTTTTCTACAATTTAAATGGTGCATCTTGAACAGTAACACACCTCATAAATATATTAAACTCACAAAAAAACACCTTTTGCTGACTGCCACATTATGATCTGAAGACGTTGTTCTACAAGAAGTCTTCACTCTTATTTTGAACTGCATTCAACCATTTTTAAAGACAAAACATGCCACACTATCCGTTCTCACCCCTGCAGAAAAAACCCAACACAATACCTCTTGTATATCCTGATACAGATAATTCGCAAGATAACAAATCGGACGCAATTTTGAGACTTTTTACCCCCGATAAGAAAACCTCCACACTCTCAATTTACAACCAGCAACCTGATAAGTCAGTCACTTTGCTAAAGGAGGACGACAAAAACCAAACCACAGAGATCTTCCCTGCTCATGGCGGTGGTCTGTGGATCTGACTGGAGGTATGGAGAGGAAAGAGAGGACAGGTGGCCAGGAACAGCCAGGCCTGACAGCGACAGTTGCGTTCAGAACACCCCCCAGTCCCCCCCTGTGTGGCCACCAACACTACACACAACATTCTGTGATCTATGACAGCCCACACAGCTGAGGGTGCCAGTCAGAAAAAAAAAGTTTTAAGCCCAATCTAAACACGTTTATTTTTCTCTCTCTCAAAAGCAAACTCCATCACTGAAACTCTAAAAGACTCCACAAAAAAAAAAAAAAAGAAGAAGAGAGAAGAGAGGTGGACTTCAGATATAAAATATGCCACCCAGCAACAAGTGTTGACGTAAGCTGAACGAGTGTAGCTAACAGAGCTGTCCTTATTCCACAGTAACTCCAGGGGAGGGGAATACTTGATGCACAATTAATTCAAGAGGGATGGGATGGGATGGGCTCAATACACGACACAGCAACAATGTCCACTACAGCCGATGAATCAATACGACTTCGTAACGATAATAATTCCACGATGAAGAGAGGAGGTGGGTTAGTACACACAACCCAGAGACTGTCCACTAAAGCCGGTGATAAAAGACATGATTCCAAAAGGTGGGTCAGAGTACACAACCCAGTCACAACGTCAACAACAGCTAAAAGAAAATGAAGCAAGCATCCACCATGGGGGGAGGGAGGGACAGGAGTTGAGAGGCAGAACCAGTCATTGACTGAACTACAGGGCAGAACCAGTCACAGACTGTGCCACAGGGCAGAACTGGTCAAAGACTGCCTGGCACTGTTTAGCTGGAGTCCACACAGTCCACTCTCCCCAAAGACAGGCCACAGCAACACACACACACACTTCAGCACATGCATCTCTGGCCACTCGCACGCATGCACACACACACAAACTCACGCATGCACATCCAGAACATAGGGCCAGGGTTGAGTAAGTAAGCGATGAAAACAAAAGCACTGTTATGTACACCATGCAGCAAAGCTCGCTCATCTATGGTACATCACCCTCCACACTATCCTCGTGCCTGCTCTATTGCACCACGTATCAGTCATTGCAAATGCCTTTATAACAAGCAAAAAAGCACTTATAAAAATATCCACAGATTTTTTTTTTAAAGTGTGCTCAAAAATTGGAAAAAAGGGAATTATTCTGAGTGCAAAAAAAAAAAAAAAGTTGTAAAGAAAAAAAGTCTTCAAGAACTTTAAGTGTGCTCAAGCCAATGTGGATACAAAAAAAAAAAAGTATAAATATCATTTACTTATTTTTTTGCATGAAAGAGTCTATGAATAAATAGATAACATAAAAGATGATATGCCAATACAAGCTATGAAAACGAAAACAAACAAAAAAAGAGGTCAGGGGAATGTGTTGTAAACAGGGTGGAAAGGGAAGGGCAAAAGACCAAAAAGCTTACACCAACCGACAAAATAATCTCCAGGTTTACATACCCACTGTACCTAAGCATAGCTTTTGTGACGTGCCCTCACCAGAAGCGATAGTGATGGTTCTGAGGCAAGAAATAAGCTTTCTACTTCACACACCAACTTGGGCCGTCTGCTGAAATCCTGTGATGGAACCTCAGGGATGTTTCTTTCTCTTCACTGTTCCTACAGCAATATGTTCAGGTAGGTGTCTTCCAGTGGCCTTGATTTTTGAGCATCAGAGAGTCTGTGACCATTTGCTTGTTGATCCCTATTGTCTTGATTCTGTTTTCTTGTAGTTTAGAGGACATAAACATATACCCATGCACAAGTAACCTGCCTGAATCAAAAATCTGAAATACTCAAAAGACTCCCAGAGCACTGATAAAAACTGTTCTGGACATGAACCTTCTTCGACTTCTTTTCCATTTTCCTGAGGTTTGGAATGGACCTAAAATAATTTGGAATTTATGTTGTCCTCACTTCTTTTCCTATCCGTTACTCATCGCTTCTATCTTTCCCAGTCATCGGTATCTCCTGGTACAGCCTGCATCTGTTACCCCCATCAGTCATTACCCCACTCAACCTACTAACTACGCGGTTTCTGTTGCTGCAAAATTATTCACTATTCCTATCGCATTTTCTGACAATGCTGACATCCACATTTTTCCTCTACAGCGATTTTTTTTTCTTACTTTTTTAAAATATCAAGCATGCTTTCTCAATCAAGAAATGGTAATAAGAAGATAAATGCAGTGAACACCCACTGAACATCGAGGGATGACAAGAAGAAAGTGGAAAAATGCAATAATCGAAGTAAATATCAAGTTTAAAAAAAAAAAAAAAAAAAAAAAAGAAAGGTTGACAATGGGTCAGTTGTGTAGAGAAACTGTTGTTCATGCCCATACTGAACAGAGTGGCAGGCTTTTATCAGAAAAGGGGAGGGGACAGAAAAAAAAAGCATTGTGAGCAAACGGAAACAAGTGGTCCAGCAAAAGAGGAAGGATCTGATCTGACAAAACACAGGAGGAAATCAGCTAACCCTTCAATAGCCCACCTACTCCAGAGGAGTCACAGCTACAATACTAACTAACCCCCCTGATACACCAACCTTGATGACACAAAACGGACTGCATGTATCCACACTGTGTACATCAACTTTGACAGTGAGCCGATCAGCCCGGCACTGGTGGAACCAAGCGACCACCTTCCTGTACTTTCAGTGGTCAACATCTACTTTCCAGTTTCACCACAGCAACCTTCCTGATTTCAGCAAAGAAACCAACATTTCCTAACTGTTAATACTGAGCCTGAGGTCTAAATGCTGTTAAAAAAAAAAAAATCAAGATCTCTATGCCCTTCTACATACAGGCTTGTTTCAGTGGCTACACCAACACTCAAGGCCCTGTCTACCTCAACACACATATTAAAACCTAAGCAATGCCCGCTTTACTGGTCAAACTATCAGAACACTACCAATCACAAACGGATTGAACCAATAAAAAAAAGTAAAGCCCTTTACAAAAAAAAGTCATATCAACCTGGTATGCAAACATCTACAGAAAAGCAGGCAGGTACACTTCTGTAGTTGACTATCTACACAGATGAATAACATGCCCTATGCAATCTTGCCTGTCTACCTGGATGGACTTGGAGGGAAAAATAGCTGGCATCTTCCTAGTTCACATTCTCTAAACACCATGACTGACAGCTAAGGTGATGACACTGCACCGAATAAACGAAGCATCACACCCCATGTTGATGGCAAAAATCAGCTGTAACCCAACCATAACATGCAGCTGTTGATGATGAATAAAATCTATCAAAACTTTAAAAAACCCACACATATCAATCAAGGCAGCAGAGTTACACATGATCACCACATACGCTGTGGACCAGCCTTGCTCCAATACGCCTCTGACGAGGAGAGCAACTGCCCATATTTACAGACAGAAAAAGGTCACTGCTCTTTCTCACATCAGCAGATGGTTACGCTTGTCATAGCTGTTGGGAATTTCTGTTCCGTGACATGGATCTCAGTCACAGCAGAGAAACAGTGTTTCTTTACCCCAGTTCAAGAACTACCACAAGACAAGAAAACAAGAACTCCCAGGGGTTCTTTCTTTCCTTCACACCAATCCAGCAGTGAAGCGTACAAGGCATAAACAGTTCAAGTTCCCCAAACTGCTGTCAACACCCAGGCAGCCGCTTTCACAGCACGATCTGCTTTCAAAACATCTCACCCCCTCTCCACGCTTTGAGGGATGGGGAAAACATGGGTGGGACCAGATCTACCTTCTGTCTAAATGGCACCGAGCCAATATCATCCTTTCCTCAATCTATACCATCCTCAATAACCTTATTTCCCACTGGTTTGGGTTTTGTTTTTGTTTTAAAAAAACAACTCTTTGGGTTGTTTCTGAAAGAGTTTTACAGTTCAAAAGCTATAGTACAAACAAGAACTGGCTGAGGTCTCAAACCACATGAAAGTCATTCCTCCACTTCAAAAACTTCCCCCCCTCCAAAAAAACACAAAGACAATAACTACAATAAAGTCAATACACCTGGCACATTCCTATAAAACAGAAAAAAAGACAAAGTTATATGCAAGTTAAAAAGAAACCAAAAAAGAAAAAGAGTTTCATGGGTAAGGGGCCCCGATTCTGACCAAACCAACACGACTGACCCTAGCTACTCTACACAGAAACCAAGTCACTAAGCAGGGCGGCACGACAGTCTACACGGTGAATACGTTAGTGTCCAACAAGCCATATACATCAGAGTCCGAAAAACGAAACAAACATACAGACGATAAATACAAAAAAAGTGGGGGGAGCCCCGCAGCGTCCTGCCGGAGTGATCTCCCTTTCTCTGCTGAGCACAGTGGCCTCCCCTTCAATCCAACTTGGCCGAGTCAGCCACACGACGCACAGCTTCGTTGGACGCCATGTCTTCTGCCATATCCTTGGCTGAACACACACAACAAAGAGAGAGAGAGAGTCAAGATCAATTCATGCTACTATTCTGTCATTTTCCTTCTATTCAATGCCGTTTCCTTTATTAAAAAAAAAAAGAAAAAAAGGACAAGCCAGATTAATTAAACAAAGCAGTCTACTTTACCTAAACATTATTTGCAACACAAACACAGAGAAATTAAGGGGGGGGGGGGGGGGGGGGGGCATATTCCATAAACCAAGCATTTAAAACACATGCACCAACTGAAAACACAAACACTTGTGCTGATCCCGTTCAAACCACAGCAACTCAACTTGGGCTAACCATTCATGACAAGGCCTCCTTCACTACACCCCCACACACATACACACTGACACAACACACACACACACTGACACATACACACACACACTGACACATACACACACACATTGCAACAACCTCAACCAATGTGACTGACTGAACGACAGACATATACAAACAGACTGATCACAAGTTAGAGCAAAAACTGGTTGGAAGACATGACAGGCAGGCAGGCTGGTAGGTACAGCAGTGGTCTAAGTGATGCGCTTGTGATCTGCTGACTGGGTTCAAATCTTGTTCAAGAGGATTTTTCTTCTCGAGTTCACATCAGTGCCAACTCCACTCCCCCAAAAGTCCTTCGGATGAGACTATAAACCAAGGTCCCATGTGCAAACGCACGCTGAACATCTTGCGGATACGTGAAAACCAATTCTGCATTTCGTAAGAGTAGACCATTGTGTGCCGGTGGGAACGGATGACAAAATTTACAAAACTGCATACACACGGGGACTGGATTAAAAAAAAGCACTAGAGTGTTTATTCCATTATCCTCTAAATAGAATAAATTTTTTAAAATATAATAAACCAGTTTCATTTGACACATATCTCACAGACAGACCGTGAGGTAAATGACCAATCATACAGCCTGAGGGTTCGAGAGAAGGAGAAGAAGAAGAAAAAGAAAGGTTCAGTCAACTGAACTGACCAGGTCAAGCCAAGCAAATATAAAGTCCAGTATTTCTTACTTGCCATAGGTATCCAGTACTTCTAAATTGTCAGTTTGTAAGTGTTCATAATATCCAACCCTCCACCCCCCAAAAAACCCCCCAGAACAAACCCAACCCTAATCACATACAAAATCAAACAATTTCATTATCACACCTCGTTGAATGAATATTAAAGAAAAAATATGCCAAGAATCTTTAAATATATATATCAAGAAATGTATGAGCAGTAAAAGTTTAGATAACCTAATGAAATCAAAATCTTGCTCCAGCAGAAGAAATTCAAGGCAGTCAAGAGGTTGAAAGCTTGTTGAAATGTGCAGTCACTGACTGATTAAAAAGCTTGCCCATTTTTTAGTTCCATTTCTTTGTTGAAATGTGCAGTCACTGACTGATTAAAAAGCTTGCCTATTTTTTAGTTCTATTTCTTTGTTGAAATGTGCAGTCACTGACTGATTAAAAAGCTTGCCCATTTTTTAGTTCATTTCTTTGTTGAAATGTGCAGTCACTGATATTAAAAGCTTGCTATTTTTGTCTATCTTTGAAATGTGCAGTCACTGACGTTAAAAAGCTGCACCATTTTTAGTTCATTCTTGTGAAAGTGCAGTCACTGATGATAAAGTTGCCATTTTTGTTCTTTTCTTTGTGTGAAATGTGCTAGTCACTGTGATTAAAGCTTGCTATTTTGTAGTTCTATTTTTGTTGAATGTGGCCGTCACATGACTGATTAACGCTTGACCATTTTAGTTCAAGTTCTTGTGAAATAGTGCAGGTGCACTGGACTGATAAAAGCTTGCCCATTTTTTAGTTCTATTTCTTTGTTGAAATGTGCAGTCACTGACTGATTAAAAAGCTTGCCCATTTTTTAGTTCTATTTCTTTGTTGAAATGTGCAGTCACTGACTGATTAAAAGCTTGCCCATTTTTTAGTTCCATTTCTTTGTTGAAATGTGCAGTCACTGATCACAAGCTATTTTGGGGCACTTTGCACTGCAGAGTTACAGTGACATTGTATGCAAGAAGAGTAGCACTCTGTGTGTGTGTGTGGTGTGTGTGTGTGTGTGGTGTGTGTGTGTGTGTGTGTGTGTGTGTGTGTGTGTGTGTGTGTGTGTGTGTGTGTGCGCGCGCGCACATGTAATATTACTGTATAACAAAGCAGAGCTTGTGGCATAAGAGAGGTGCCCTGCGACCTGTCCCAAAAGGAAATGGACCGGTCGATAGAGGCTCAGGCTGCAAAGAAAAAGGACTTCTGGCAGTCAGAAAGAAGCCAAAGTGAACGCAAGCTAAAAACCACCCCCAAAAACACACACATATAAAAACCAAAAACAAAGCAACAACAACAAAAAAACCCGCTCAAACTGACCACAGCACCTTAAGTGCAGAACAATGAATCAAAGCTGAAAACATGCCCTCTTTTTTAAATTACAGGGAGGAGCCAATTTGTGTGCATGAAAGGGTAGGGGGGGGGGGGGGTGGCAGAATCCCACAGGGGCAAAAGGATTTTGCACACAAAGGGCAAAAAATATCATGCATAAAGGAAATACTCCAAAACGGGAGAGAATTAAAAAACAACAACAAAAAACACAAAAATTGGGGATGAAAACAAAAGCAAGCATACCTACCCTCAACTTCCACTTTCAATGCCAAAGCCATTTTCAAACCAGGGAATCTTTACTGATTTTCAGGGACATTCACATCACTAACGCTTCTTCTTCATGAAACAACCCACTTCATTGGAAAGTTTTCTCCTCTTTTGACCAAACCTTTTCCAGATCACAGAAAAACACTTTGATACACACCCACACCCACACACAAGCGTAAGCCCTACGACCAACACAATCGAACATCTTCATTCATTCTACAGCATGCGTATGCAGATGTTGGAGGCGACACAAAGCGCTTGCTATGATTCAACTACAAAAGTAGTTTGACAGTGGATTTCAACTTTGTGGAATGCACACAAGTATATATGAAAAATCAGACTTCCCAGGACACTCACCCACACCTGGCCCTTCTTGGGAACTAGCCCTGTTCCACCTGATGGTGATATTGCCTGCAGAAGACGACAACCAACGGGCAACACAATCATCATGCAACTAAAGGGGGCAGAGCTCCAACTAGGTGCAAAACACATGGAAGGAACGAACTGTGCACAGAGGGAGGGAGGGAGGAGAGAGAGAGAGGGAGGGCATGCCAACAGAGACAGGTGAAAACGGGGGGATGAAGAGAAAAGGGGCAAACCCTGCAGACATGACAGTGAGGAGGGGGGGCGCTACGCATGCAGCCACTGCACTACAGTTCCTTCCTTCTCTTGGCCGCTGCTCGAGTCATGGGGCTGCACACTTAGTGGTCACACCACCAGGCCTGTGGTCAGTGTCGCTCTCGTTGTGTGTGTGTGTTGTGTGTGGTGTGTGTGTGTGTGTGTGTGTGTGTGTGGTGTGTGTTGTGTGTGTGTGTGTGTGTGTTGTGTGAGTGTGTAAGTGTGTGTGTGTGTGTGTGTGTGTGTGTGTGTGTGTGTGTGTGTGTGTGTGTGTGTGTGTGGTGTGTGTGTTTGTGTGTGTATGTGGATGCATGTGTGTGAGCATTTGGGAGTGTTTTTGAGTGCTTATGAGTGCCTGCGTGTGTGCCTTCGTGCACCTCAGAACTCAAAACACAAGACAAGAAGAACAGCAGAGAAAAACAGAATACTGAAACAGCAATGCAAAGGAAGAACAAGACAGCAATGCAAAACAGAATACTGAAATAGCAATGCAAAAGAAGAACAAACAGCAATACAAAACAGAAGATCAAAACAGCAATTCACCATTCAGCTCTCGCATGCACATATGACGCATTCAGACATGGACACTGAGTAACAGTCACAAACACCACCCTAAAAGGTCAAATGTTGCTTCGATTCACTTTTACATGAATTATATGCCAACAACACCCAACAACAAATATTCGAACATTGACACTGAATAAGAAACCTGAATGTGACAAGCTTGAGTCATCAGTCCTGTGTTTATCAATGAAGCAAAATTCATGTACGACCCATTGTCCATGAAAAAAAAAACAAACCCAAACATACAAACAAAACCTAGACTTACTGATTTATATGAGTTACATGGTGCTAAATCCAATCCTTTACTGTTTTATTCCTCCATTCTTTTATGATTACTGATGACAATCCATGATTTATTAATGTCAAATGACTACTTAAAATGTCTTAAAATCGTTTAGCGATTAGGGAGCCAGAGACAAGCCATTGAATGTACCCTCGTCTAGGACGGACACACACACACACACACACACACTTGCATACCTTCACTTGTACTAAAATCACCTGGTGTCACTTACAGTCGAAAGAAATCAAACTGAACACTTAACCTGATAACCAACACATGCACAAGAAGAAAAAAAACATTTCAAAAACGAAGAAAAAAACCTTCAAAACCGGCACCCCCCCCCCAAAACCCTGAACAAGAAAACAGCACCTGTAACAGGAACAAACGTGGCCAACAGGAACAAGGCAGCTTACCTTTCCCTAGCGACTCCTCTCCTAATCGAAGGACTGGGGGGGGTAAAGAAAGGCAATGATAAAGTAACACGCAATGCAGTCACTGTGCTGACAAATAATGCAACACTTGGGCCAACCAGTCACTACATTGCACATGAAAAACTACAATACATACACAATGGCTGTGTTAATGACAACATTGCGACACAACAAAAGTTTAAAAAGAAAAAGTTTAATACAGATAGGCAACACCAACCAAAAATAGAAATCTTGCACTGATATAAAAGGTAAGAAGGTAAAGGTGTTCACATAAGCTATGCAGTCGTCAGAAAGCCAGATGTCAAGAGACCTCAGCTTCTCCAGGGATCAGCATGTTGAGGGCGGCGCCCATCTCCTCTTCCTCGCTAATTAACCTTCCCTGACCCTAAAGAGGGAAGGTACCCATTTACGGTTGGGTGAACTGGGGGACTGTACTGAAGCTAAGGGATGCAAATGGCCACCCTCCACTTCGTAACCATGCTCAATGGTGCTTTACCTTAGCATGGGGGACCCATCCTCTGATATGAGTTGATTAAAGAAGTATTTTGAAAACTTGGAAACACAAAAAACCCACCTCACACAAAACCCCTGCACACACATGTATACAATTGCACAGTAAGACACTGATCCCCCCTCCTGATTCCAAGTAACATGTGATGTCTACACAGGGATGTGCAGGCAGGGAAGGAAAGGACGACAAAGCTTCAATCATGCAACACCTAACACCCCTAGTATCGTCAGCAAACACGGTCTACACTGCAATACACAACACAAAATACATCAGCACTACCGACATAATACCCACACCACGTCTATACCCCCACAACACTAAAACCCTTATTTCATTCCTTCACAACACAGACAGACAAACTTGCAAGTGAAAGAAGCACAAAAACGTAACTTTGCAGACAACCACAGCAAGCTTTACAGAAGCCAAGTACTACAAGACCCAACAACAACTGTACTAATGCCCTATGTGCACAGGCTATGAACAGCGAACGGCAAGTACGCTAACGCCCAGCACACAAACCCAGCATAACTAAGTCAAGGGTCAAGAGCCCAGTGCTAAAACCTCCACATCCCTTTTTTTTTTTTACCAAGTCCAAGCGGGGTCAGTTTTTGCTATAACCAGCAGCAGCTGGGATGGACTGGTTAGCAGATGGAAGTGGGGGTCACTGAGTGACCGCTGCAGTGGGCACTCACCTTCCTTCATGGCATCCTTGGCCTCGTCCAGCGCCTTGTCGATCTTGTCCTGGTGCCTCAGGATGAAGGGGCGGATGAAGCGGTAGTACAGCGTGGTGGATCCATTGGCCTCGATGGGGGCAAAGCACCACACCAGAAAGATGCACTGAAAAGTGATAATAATGATGATATACATACAGCGTGGTGGATCCATTGGCCTCCATGGGGGCAAAGCACCACACCAGAAAGATGCACTGAAACATTTACAAGGACCGATCCAATCCAATCATGATTTTTATTTTATACCACTTCATGTCCAGCAGATTTCTCGCTGAATTTGGGCTGCTCCCTATGGGAGCGCTGCCAAAGAGCATGCCACACTATCTTTCCCTCAGGAGGTTCTAACACGACACTGTATGCAATGTGGGTTTTTTTTAATAAACTTGTCATCGCTCACGCACCGATGGCTCTTCAAAGCGAACAGGTTTAAGTATGCAAGATGTTCTGCGTGGCATTACATGCAGGGCCTCTGGTTCTAGTCTCATCGAATGCCCTGCTGCACACAGGCATATTGGGCTGTACCTGTCAATCAAGCTCAGATAAAATGTGCAATATATACAGATTAAAACAGTGACAGTTATGATAATGATAAGATATAATTATAATACAGTGTGGATGGATCCACTGGGCCTTGTAAAGGGGCAAAGCACCACACCAGAGAGATACACTGAAACATTTACAAGGGCAGTTATCAATCATTATTAAATGTATCCATTTTTACCTTTCTACACCAGCTATGCATTTCAGAATAGTGCAGATCTTACAGAGGCCAACTTTACCTAGTAGCGCTGTAAATAGCAGCGGTACTAGGTGCTGCTGCTGAATTACAGCAGCATGTTGATTTGCAGTAGCGGTGGTCAACAATCGAATGATGTAACTAACTAAGTTGTTAATTGTAATCACTGGAAAGCTTAGATACAGCTTTAAAAACGTGAAATTTATGCAGCATGTAGTGTTTATGATATGTAAAAATAAATAAATTTAAATGCGTGCATCATCCTGTTGCATTCGTGACCGATTGATTAACACGATGCATTGTGCGGTCAAATTCATGATTCATAAATACTGTCTTGACAAATTTTGAAAATAAAGAGCTTCGTGTTTAATCGTGTCAATACTCGTGAAAGTCAAGCGAAATGATCGACGCGTCGCATCTACAGCAGGTGACACTTGGTTTCGTGACGAATGCGGTTCATCGAAAATACGACAATCGCTTGATTTCGTTGATCAAGTATCGACAGATTTTGATGACTTAAAGTTATTCGAAGCCTTGCGTCAAAATAAGTAAAACATGTCATGACATCAAAATCGCGTGCTATTATAGTCTTTGGACAAAACTTGCGCCGCTCGATTCATTTCGATCGCAAATCCATTTCAGAAGTTATAAAATTAATTCACATCTTACATATCGCCTATGATGTTAATTCACAATCCGCCTTCTAAATCCTCTCGCCGTCAATACGTCAAAACTCGAAAACTCAGAGTGATACAGCGCAAACTTGCCATTTTGTTTCAAGGCGATCGAGTTCATCAAAATAATAAATCACCTCTAAACCAATCAGTAATCTGTTGCTTGCGATGCGAACTTTCACCCATTTCTCGGCCTACAATGCCTTCACGTCTTGGATGACTTTGAAAGCGAAGAAAGCTTCAATCGATCACCGATTCGCGGATATCCGGAGCGCAAATCTGCACTAGTCACTCGGTACCGGAACAGCGCTACTGGTTAAGCACTAGGGCTGGCTGACTGACAGACAGACTCAACAAAGAACCACCAAAGCCATGACCAGGCCACACCAGGGCAGTTGTGCCTCACCTTGAGCAGCCAGTAGAAGGGGATCCAGAAGAGGAAGATGTCGGAGAAGAACTCCACCAGGTGAAACACACTGTAGGTCACCCAGTAGGTCAGCCACTTGGTGTCGTCGTCCTTCTGCTTCGTTTCAATCGCCTTTATCCTGAAAAGATAACAACATTGATGAGAATAAATAATATCACTGCCACATCATCACAATACTATCTATACATCATTACATGTCCTTTTCTTGTTGGTCTCCCTTTTTCTGGGTCCCCTTATCTTTCCAACAACACTGAAAAATGACAAAAATGTTTTTCCTCTATCAGACCTGCACCAGTTTAATGTTACTTCTTAAATGATAAAGCTAGTTTAAAAAAAAAATTACTGGTGTAATTTACAGTGTTGATTTTAGAAGTATCCCTCCAGTCAACTCACATACTGTACACAAGAGAAAGGCAACATTAGCTGTGCACACATCTGTGACATATATTTTTTCATGATGTTCACAGTTCAGTCAAATTCACCGCTAGGAGTGCTGACACTAATAATAAATAATATAGTCTTTTCCTTTGTGGCTCATTCAAACTTTAAAACCACAATCATCACCCAACCCTTGTAGACCTACACACTCATGCATCCACCCCCCCCCCCCCCGAAGAATGTGACATCATTATCAGTAGTACCACAAGTCTCACTCTCAGCAAACACTACAGTGGCTTCAAATGTTAACATTTTTACTGTGAGAGTGACTCAGCTGTTTACAGGATTTCTTTTTTTTCTTTAACAGATTCACAGCTGAATTAAAATGAAAAAAATGAATATGGCTTGGCCTTCCTAGTTACTTTATAGGTCATTTTTATATGCATTTTTATTTCATTTATGTCTTTTGTGTTAAAAATAAAAAGCCAAGTAGATTTCATTGTTCTTTTTATATCCATAATAAAAAATGTCACATCTGAAACCAGTTGCTTTGTTTTAACAATAAAATGTACATGTGAATATGTCACCGCTTTAGTTTTCCATAGCAACTGTACTTGATCTTTGCATAATCTGACAGAAAGTATCTATAGACATGATGGACGCCGAGAACTGCGCTCGTGGTTCATTTCTAAACTGGCAGAACCACACTGTAAAATATAGTGTAATGTGTATCCAGTCTCAAATATCGATGTTAAGTGATCCCACTGAGCATGTGCACTTCTGACTTTGTTGACTGAAGTGAGACAGACGAGTTTGACAACAACGAAGTTTGAGATGCAAATTGATTGTCAAATCTAACATGGCCAATTCATATTTTAAATTCTAGTCAAAGAGCTGGGGAAATTATCACAGATTTTCAGCTTGGCAATGGTTCACAGCTTGATATATTATGTGAATTGGTTGCTGCTTGCGACACTGTGGCAGTTAAACTGTAATGTTAAGATATGTCAAGATCATTGGCAAGTTTCATGCAGTTGTGTATCATTCATGAATACAAAAGCAAAAACCAAAAGCAGTTATTTTTTCTGACATTGTTTCTTAATGTTCAATTTTCTTGTTTTAGAAAAATCCATGGATTCCAAATTTATTGCATCACTTACTATGACACACACACAAACCGATCAATGACCTTGTGTGTTCATGCATTATAATTCTAAAAGAAAATGAAGATCAACACAGAGTGGGTGAAGTTTCTTTTTTCATTTCTGCTGCTTTTGTTTCATCAAAACTCATGAACACATTGCAGAGTTATTGCATGTCAAATACACACACCCACTCACAGGCCATCCACCTCCATTTTCCCTGCCCTGTAGCAAGTGAACAAAGGATTTTACGGTATCCAAGAACGGGTTAAAGATTCCGCAATTCATATGTTCCAAGGGTGATGGAAATACAAACACACCCAGCATGAATCCCAGAAGACAGAATGCAGCTACCTTAATGGTAGGCAAAAACAGTTGCACAGCACTATCTCATTACTGGTAAACCTTGGAGCTTTTAGCCAAGAAACAAACTAATAAAATTTAAATTAATTTTTTTTTTTTTTAAATACTGACCCTTCCAAATGGGCAGTATGTGATGATGAAAAACAGGAAAGACAGGAAAAACAGGAGGGAAATCTCATACGGCTGAGTGAAATCAGTTCAGCAGGATACAGTAGTACTAATAATACTAATGTTAGTGTAGGTCAGAGAGATGGTGCAGTACTCACGAGGCGTAGGCAGGATAGAGGAAGCCTATGAAGTTGCACAGGAACTGAGCTCCATAGCCCACCATCAGGTACAGGGCCACCAGGGCGATGAAGCCTGCACACACAGCACACACATTACTTACGGAATGTACTAATTACTGTGCCTGACATTTTGTGTTGGAAAGATGAAAGTCAGGTGTGTGTGTGTGTGTGTGTGTGTTGTGTGTGTGTGTGTTGTGTGTGTGTGTGGTGTGTGTGTGTGTGTGTGTGTGTGTGTGTGGTGTGTGTGTGTGTGTGTGTGTGGGGGGGAGAGAGAGAGAGAGAGAGAGAGAGAGAGAGAGAGAGAGAGAGAGAGAGAGAGAGAGAGAGAGAGAGAGAGAGAGAGAGAGAGAGAGAGAGAGAGAGAGAGAGAGAGAGAGAGAGAGGTGCGTGTGTGTGTTTTGGTGGGCACGCAAGTGTGTGTATGTATAGGCCTACATACAACATAATGTAGTGTTTGAGATGATATAAAAAGTTTGCATTTTTCATTTGCTAAGAAGTAAATCTAATAAGAATAGAAGCAAAATTCTTCAGATCCTCCTCCTAAACCAAAGGAAAATAGATAGTAAACACTTTGAAAGCGATACAGTATCTAAGCAGGATACTAGATAGTCATGTGGACCTGTTAGATAAGAAAAAAAAACTGTTAAATGCTAGAAAGTGATAAAAAAAAAGCTATGTCATGTTTTGACTGTTGTGTCTGAATGAGCTGCTTGTGTTGTATATTGGCTGGAGTTCTTTTCCCTAACTCACTGGGATGCCATACTAAACTCTAAAGCTTCAGGTAGTGACTGTGAGTCAGTCTTGGGTAAGCTGAACCTTCACAGCCCATCCCTCAAGTGTATTTCCAGGTCCTAAATTGTATCATGTAAGGATTTTACCCTCCTGTTTCATCTTATAGCTGCCCTATGCTCTGAACAGCCCAAATATTCTTTCCCTGCCAAAGTATACACACACAGAGAAACAGAAATAAGAAGAGAGGGATACTGACAGGCATGAACTTTTATCATTGGCTTATAAAATACATCACACACACACACACACACACACACACACACACACACACACACACACAACACACACACTATCTTTTCAGTCTTTGACCATCCCTTCCCTCCCTACTTTAATTTAACTGTGACTATTTTCCACATCCCTCATCTAGTATCATTGTGACTAGTGTGAGGGAACAGACCTTAAATTGAAGATCACACACACACATTTTATTGCTGGTTATGTCAGTGCCCACATTCTGAAAAAAATTACAAAAGATAATTTACACTAGTATTAGTATTACCTATCAGTGAATCACTGAATCAGACCTTTTAAAAAGCTTTTTCCCTCCCATTTACTGATTCAGCAACATATCTCTCTGTCTGAGTGTCTCTGGCAACTGTCTGAAGGCTGAAAATACCTGACCAAGGGAAATTTCAATCACTGTCAAAAAATGTAATGTAATTTGTAAATTATCAAAAAATTGACAATGATTATTACTATTAGTTTAAAACATTTGCAGTACTTGACATGTACATGTACACATCTTTCAAGATGGAAATACAAATTAATAAACCATTGATAGTATGATGTCCTCTACTAATATCTAGTTTACTATTAATATGTTGTTATCTGATGAAATACACTTTTATACAGGCATGAGGAACTCGGACCAAGTCTAGTGATGACATACAAAATACAAGTGTTGGCCCTGCCACTCCTTTGACTCACACCCTTACCCCAACCTTATTCATTCCCACTGTGATTCTCACTAATTTTTTATTTAGTCATTGGTTTTGTTGTTTTTTTTCATCTCAAGGCAAGGATCTCAGGATAACTTCAGACTAATAATAATTAAAAAAAAAAGAAGTAATATTGGACAATTGCTCTAGATGGAAAGCAAATTTATGCCTTTAACTGGCAAGCCATGACTATTGTTTTACATTTCTCTTGGCTTGACAAGCTCTGAAATGGCAACTGCAATTCTAGCAAATCAGCAAAAACTGACAGGGGGAGGGGGGGGGGGGGGGGACGACGGCGCTGTCAGGTATTGCACCACTAGACTGAACATACTAGTACAATGAGATGATCCTATCGACTGCTTTAATGGGCCATGCAGCACATGGCCGAGTTCATTCTACTAATAAGCCACAACATGTGACAGATTGCATATTGGGGATCAACAGTCACACGTTTAGACGACGTGGACCTGTTGAGCAACTGGTTGTCTTCGCTTCGCTGGGCCTATCAATCCAAGAGCATAAGGCTGTTTCCTCAATCATTTCGTCTTAGCCTAGCCTAGATCTGCTCCACAGCAGACGAAACATAATCGCTGAAAAAATGCAATCCATAACAACAGATAGTGAGACGTACTGCGTTCACATAAAAATCAAGCGAGACTATCCAGTTTCATAGCTGTTTAAAATGAACGATAGGCCTAGCTCATCGCATCGATTTGGAAACACAGCCCACCGGACGGTAAATTCGCGGCATCCTGCCATTCGGACAAAGAAGCCCTGAATTTTGCCATCAAAAATGCCCCTCTGACACTTACCCAGTGCAATATACAGCCTCTTAACGCCAGTTTTTGTTTCCAACTTTTCCAGCACATCATTGAGTGCACTCTTTTCGTGCAATAACTTGTCCAACTTGTTTTTCCAAGTCTCTATGTGCTGCTTTACGGCCGCCATCGTTCCTCGCTGATGAGTTGTCTTGCTTATTATAGCCTAGATGTCGCCTTTTTTTCCATAAAGGGGGGTAAGTTTCGTAACTCATTTGCTTTACTTTCGATATTTGATGTTACACGACAACCCTTGATGGTTTATTTGTTGTAGCTGTTATTGATGTTTAGTGAAAAGGAAAGTCGTTGCAGTGTTTTGTAACAGCATTTTTGTGTGTGTTTCCTTATTTGAAAGGGATACTCCGAGGTTTATGAAATGAAAAATATGTGTGCATAATAATGTGCATTTTTGGCCGCAGTGAACAGTTGCCAATCAAGACTAAATGATTTAGTGTTCGGCCAGCAGGTTTGTGGCTTGCAGCTGCCGGCTTTTCATATTATGTCCCATTTTTGTGAATGAATTTATGGTTTTCTGTCAACTGAACAACACCGTTCATCAATAAAATGGTCATTTCATGCCGTTACCAACGCTATTTAATAAGCACTAAATAGTATGGGTAATAGCTACTGAGCTATAAGTATACTGTTATAGTTATTATCATTATGGGGTGACAGGATGGTTAAGACTTTCGCCTGCCAGCAAGTAAACCGTGAGGTTCTGGGTTTGATTCCCAGCCTCGCCCTTTCTTCCCAGTTTGACTAACAAATCAACTGAATGTCAGTCATTTCGATGAGGCTATAAAATGAGGCCCCGTGTGCGAATCATAACATCTTGCGCACACGTTAAAAACACGTTTCGCCTTTCGAAAGAGCAGGCCATTGTACTGGTAGGAGCAGACGACAAAAAAAAAAAACAAAAAAAAACCATGCACACATGGGGGGGGGGGGGGGGAGGGGAGGGGAGGGTGTCTGCTGCATAAGAAACAGCTTGCCTTCAATACTTACCCAGGCTTTGCGATCTACAGCATACAGCGCAATTCCAGTCTCCCGAAACTGTCGTGGCCTATTAGCCTACTATAATTTTATACGGGATGTCTGTGGTAATGGGCATGAAATCGCTTTTTCATATTTTATAAAGAAGTTTTAATTTCTTTCATTACCTGATGTGTTGGAATGATGGTTTGATCTGTTTTAAAACAAACAAAAAAGTCATATTTCTAACGTGATCAAACAGCTTCTTCCGAAAGAACTGTTACAAAAAATCTCAGCTCGTGAGAGGGGTGGGAGCAAGCATTACCATTGCATCTGTAATCCTTTGTTTCAAAACTGACGGTAACGCACAGTGGACAGTGAAAATCTACCAAATAGGCTACATTCGCAGAGCAAATTTAGATTAAATCCAGGCACGAAATGCACTCAGACTGGTTGTGGCCAAGGAGGTAGCTTTCCTTATTTTGTGGGATATGTTTTAAACACGGATCATATTACCCAACAGAAGGCTCCAACTGACGATAAACTATTGAACAGAGAAAGAACTGCTAACCAGGATCAATATGCTGCATGATTAATAACCAGTCTAAACCCAAAGTATTTTGTTTTGGGATACATTAAAAAAAAAAAAAGTAGCACTTTCTTTAGTTTTGCTGGTTGTTTTTTTTGTTTTTTGTTTTGTTTTTTTTTTTGGGGGGGGGGGGGTGTTAAGCCCCTGGGAGTTTCCAGAAAGCATATGGCAAGGAAATGATATTAAAAAAATAATGATAATAATAATGTAAGGAATTTATATAACGTTGAATATCTCGTCATCCCTCACTGGAGCCTGGTGGCAAAGCCTTTCTCCTCTTTCCCCAGGACTGCCAAAATTGTAGTCAGGAAAGAGCTGAAAATCTTCCACACAATTTTTGAAAACAGTTTTACTAACAGGAAGGAGAAAAGCGGAGCAGGCATTGCTCCTATAAGTGTATTTTATTTTATACCACTTTATGTCACAGCAGATTCCTCTGCGTGAAATTCGGGCTGCCCTACCCCGGGAGAGTGTGTCGCCACAAGTGCAGCGCCTACCCATTTTTTTTCCCTGTCTGAAACTACATGTATATTGTTTCCCTATTACAGTGGGTTTTTTTTGCTTTTTTATACAGAATTTTGCCAGGGACAACCCCCTTGTTACCGTGGGTTCTTTTACGTGTGCTAAATAATAATGTGTAACACACGGGACCTTGGTTTATCGTCTCATCCGAAAGACTAGCGCCCAGACCACCACTCATGGTCTAATATAATGGAGGGGGGGGGGGGGGGGGGGGGGGTTGGACCCACACGGGATTCAAACCACCGCACACTCCGACCCGGACTTTTCGCTCTCTAGTCAGGCGCGTTACCAACTAGACCACCGATCCACTGGGTGTGGAAGTAATGCCTTATCAGACCCAGTGGATTTTCACTCTATCATCGTCTGACATTACTTTTTATTCTTCGTGGTGTGAAAGTGACTGAGAGTGGAATGAGAGTGGCAGTACTAAGACATGCATTGGTTGAGATGTTAGGAAAAGGCAAAAAGAGAAGGAGGCTAGGGGTGGGGTTGAGAAAAGCAGGAGATGGGAGCTTACTTGTTAATGAACGTGATGCTGACACTGGGTCCGCAGTTTTCCCTGTTGTTTCCTTTTATTGACTTCGGGGTGGAAACACAGACCCTGGACATACCCAGACATGCTGGTGGTTTATACCATGCCTGAGAGTTCCTTCTTCTTCTTCTGACATTTTATTATGTTAAGCTTTTTATCATATATTTTTAGCAAAAACTGGGATCTACTTTCACTGAAGTACGGGCATGTGAAAACAATGAAATCTACTGCCCAAATTATTTGTTGTCCATTTGGTACAAATTAGCACTGTCTTTTCTGTTTTCAGGCAGCAGACTTCACTAACTTTCAAAGGAAACATTTGAATGTATTGGTCCTTTACATATAGTGTAATCTCAAATTTTGAAAGTTGTATCAGAGTATTGTAACTCAAACTGATTAAACCATTCTTTCCAAAGTGATTGAGTAGTTCGTTGATGTAAATCAGAAATGGTGATTCACATTTGTTTGTTACATATAGATCTAGATCTAGCGCATGAAGGTATCTATACATGTATATTGTTTAAAAGTTTGTTCTCATTATCACTTTTCACTGACGTAAACCAGAAACTCATCAGTTTACATCTTGCCGTTTGGGTTACACTTAGAAACATTTGCCGTTGTGGCAGAATGCTTCGGATCAATAGCACACAACCTGCCTGATTGCTGTGACCCTTGACATACAACCGGATGTGACCTCAAGTTCAAGAACAAAGTGTAAAAATTATAATTATTTTGCAACTTTTCTTTCTATTTTCCTACGTCACTTCTCCATTCACACCACACGAACTAATGCATCCATGCAAATAAAAGCACTTATGTGAATTTGCATTTATTTGGTAGGTTTGATTTTTAAAGATTTTTCAGTCGTTTGTCGTCTGCCTCCTTCCTAACTAGGCATGGGCGGGGTTAACACTGTAGGAATGCAAGGGATCTCCATTTGATTATCATTTCCAACTTTTTTTTTAATGATTATCTGGTGCTGCTCTATGTTCTCAATCCTAAAGGCGAGTACATGGTGCATTTTTTGATACGTTAAAAAAACAAACAAACAACAACTTTGAAAACGAGCAAAAAACAAATTCATACCAAGCCGGAAGCTAAACTTGGAGTGTTGAAATGGCCCAAGTGCGATGTATGAAAATCGTCGTGAGAAAGCTACTGTGGTGTTATTTGACTGCATCGAGTCACACAGCTTCAAATCAAATTGAGTAAGTGTATTAAGATATGCTTGTATCCTTGTGTAAGGTATGTTTATCAGTATTTGTCAAAAAAAAATTAATGTGACTACATCTATGTGGTATAAATGTGGTATATTTTCCTCCCTTATTCTCTCCCTTTTCCCATATCCAGAGCTTTTTTTTTCCCTTAAAAATAGGCTATTGCTATCAACAGATGCACTTTTTCTTTCATTAGGTCAAACATGGACGGTAGTAATCGATGAAACATGTTTGCTGATTTTTGTAGTTGATCATTTACTTTCCATTGGAGTTCTTGAGTATGGATCTACCGAAGTTCAAATATAGATCTAAGGAAGTTTGGCAACAAAAGGGAATAGGAAACGACATTGAAGATAAGGGGTAAAGACATACCGCAGCTTGCGCAATTTTATGGTGTTGTTTGTGTGGTTCACATGCACAAATCTATTGCTATTCCTTCGGATGAGACCACAAGACAAAGCCCCATGTGCGAACGCATGCAGGATATCTTTTGCACACGTTAAATCCTGTTCCGCGTTTCGTAAGAGTAGGCCATTGTGTGCCGGTGGGAACAGATGACAAGATTTACAAAACGGGGACTGGATGTAAGAAAAGCACATGAGTGCTTATTCCATTATCCTCGATATTAAAGAATAAACAAATAAACAAATAAATTATTCTTTTATCAATCATTATGTTGAAGACTGGTCAAGCTCCAGAGCACATCAAAGTTTATATTCTGTTGTGAATGCAATGGACGGGTACTCTGTTATCCGTGTGTGGCTGATTACTACAAAGACCAGAATGGACATATAATGGATATTTGTTAGTTTTTAGTTCTAAGAATATTTGACTCTGTGTGTGTGTGTGTGTGTGTGTGTGTGTGTGTGTGTGTGTGTGTGTGTGTGTGTGTGTGTAATACTGTATTTCTATCAGTCAGTTCGGCAAACCAGCAAACAAGCAGGTAAACAGTAATATCGTTATCATCATTATGTATACTTCTGTATATACTGCTTATTATGATGTTAAAACCTGTATGTACACATGTATTTATGTGCATGTATATATACATGTAGATTTATATGAATGTATACACGTATCATATATTAAATGAACATGTATAATGCACCCATGATGTGTGCTTTGTGCAAATGACAACGTTCTTCATTTGCACTTACGTCATGTGAGATGTATCTTATGCATTTGCTGGGAGTTCTTCTTTTTTATTCTGTTGCTTAGGGGTCTCTACTTTCTCCTCTTCTTTTCCTCATCATGGATTAACATTCTTACTAGTGTTCTTGAAATTAAGTGATGAAGTCACTTGGGTGTAAAGAAAAAAGTATAGATCTTGTCAATGAAAATATCTGTTTATGGGTTTTTGTTTTCGTTTTTGTCAAACACTTGTTCGAGACGTGTTGATAGTAGTTTGAAAGTTTCTTCATTGAACTCTCAGGGACTTGGCAATGTAACGGAAAGACCAGGCAATTTTGTCATTCACTGTATTGTCCAGTGTTTTGTTTGCAATGTAAGCATTTTGATGGTAAAGTATTCAAGCTGATTGGGGTTGTAAATGTTATTTTGGTAGTTGTCAATCCATTGCAAGAGTGGTGGCTGCATTGTTTAGAAACAATTTTAAAATTCAAAGTGAACATGGTTGAGAGAGACATAATTATAGGGGGACTGTCTTACTATTTTTAATGGACACTATGGCCAAGTGGTTAAGACAGTTCGTTTAAATACCAGAAGTCCATGGAGTCGTGGGCCCGAATCTTGGTGGCGTCTGGTGAATTAAGGAGTGATGGAGGATAGGGTGTGGGAGGGGGGAGGGGGATGGAGGCTGTAGGTGGATAGAGGATACAGTGTAGGGGGTGGGTGGGTTAGGGGGAGGTGGATAAAGGATGGGGTGTAGAGAAACAGGGAAGGAGAATGGAAAGTGTGGGGGGATGGAGGAGGGGTGTAAGGGGGGGGGGGGGGGGGGGGGGATGGAAGATAGGTTTTAGGGGACGGAGGATGGAGGCCTCGGTCACCGTCATATGACGTGTCTGACACTATGATCAAGTGTGTAGTATGAATGGTTTTCTTGTCGCTAACTGGATTTAGCCTTCAGCTGCCAGAGCCTGGTCCAAACAGGGCCATCTTTCACCTGCTTAGCACGTCGCTTTCTATCAACACACATGAAAACACAACCCCAAACAATGGTACAAAACATATTACATAAAGAAAAACATAGTCGCACGATTCACATGCTCACAGAACTTGTCAGATTTGGAATAATTTGTTTTGCGATTTTCAGTCTTTGTATTGGCAGCCCACCTAGTGAAGGAAAGAAGAGTTGTTTTTTTTAAGGAAGCTACCAGACTCAAGGAGGAGTTCTTTTCTCTGTTGAGCCTTTCCCTTTTACAACAATAATCACTTATCGACACAACACATGTAGCTCGGGCGGGGCTAAAAGGGAAGCAATCCCTGCTCGAAGATATTTGTTACGAGTGATTTCTCTTACACCTTGTCATTGCAGTATGTAAGTGACTTGATTCTCTGTGGGAATTCTGTCACATTGTTCTATATTGTATTGTGTTTGAATACTAAAGAAATGAGCCCCCCGCCCCCCCCCCCTCCCCACCTTTGTCTTAGTTCGGTTTTGTTTGTTTTGTTTGTTTTTCATGAACATTGGTTAAACGTTCAGTCTGCTCTATTCGCCCCGAGATTAATTACATTTTGAACTGGTTTAAATCGAGTAATCAAGTTTTCTTTCTTTGTTTTTTTTAAAAGCTTATGAAAAAAATAAAGTAAACAGCGAATTAATCTCGAAATGATAGAGGAAAGCAATGGAAAATTGCAGTTCGAACAGAGAATTAAAGCTTTACCCCCCAAAAAAACAAAACAAAACAAAACAACAAAACAACAAACAACAACAACAACAAAAAAACCCACCAAAAAAACACCAGAAAAAACAACAAAACCAAACCAAACCAAACCAAAACAACAAAACCAGTAGATTGTTTGTTTAAGGTTTTTCATTTTTGGCAGTATTATTTAGGTATCAATACCTACATTTTTGATAGGGTCCCAGTGAATGACAAGTAGATAACAGTTTATTATCCACTCTCCCCAAAATTCGTTCGTATGAGACTATAAACCGAGGCCCGTGTGCGAACGCACGCAGAACATCTTGCGCACAAGTTAAATACTGTTCCGCTTTTCGTAATCTTGAGTAAGCCATTGCGTGCCACTGCGAACAGATGACAAGATTGACAAAACTGCATACACACGGGGATTGGATGTAAAAAAAGCGCACGAGTTTTTATTCCATTATCTTCGAGATAGAAGAATAAATAAATATTAATAAAAAAAAACAACAACCCGATAAATTGGCGTTATAACATGGATTTGACAGAGTAGAATTGGTAGTGAATTGATTCGTATTTCGCAGCATTAACAACTGCGGCATTACCAGCTGCTATGGACAGTGGTTAGCGCCTTGGGATACGGGCTGGAAGGTCGTGGGTTTGAGTCCCATAGTCATAGGGATTTTTATGACTCTGGCTGGCTCCTACTCAGAATGAGTTTGCTATAGGTTCATGCTGAAGGCTCGGACCACAGAGTTGAGCTTCATCCGCATTATGGATGAGCTGTTTAGAGTGCTGTTCAAATTAGCTGACCAATGTTGCAGGTGTCTGTATCTCTCAAGCCCATTTTATGCGGGGATATATCATGATGGGAAGCATAGAGTACAGCCTCCCGGTCACGCGGGCGCGCGCGCACATACGCACACATAGACACACACGCACGCACGCACGCACGCACGCACGCACCCACACACCACCACCACACACACAACACACACACACACACACACACACACACACAGTTGAAGACTCACACACACACACACACACACACACGCACCATGCACATGCACATTGCGCCACACCACACACACCACACACACCACACACACACACACACACACACACACACACACACACACACACACACACACACACACACCACCACAACACTTACACGCACTCATAAACACAAGAAGTTTTAGGATTTGAAAGATTTAATACCTTTCACCCCTTTGTGGCGCGTGGAGGATGGCAAATGGGAAAACAAACATAACAGCAATTTACCCCAACCTCCGAATATTATATGTACCAACAGGATTCGAAAAATTAGACTTTTAGTATGGAATGAAGAACAATAGTAAAAATTCAATAATAAGCACAAAAAAGCGCAAAAAAATTCCATAATCTTTTTGTTGGAGACAATTTGTGTAGAAATCGTGGGATGTATTTTTTTTCTTCTCAAACTGTGAAAGATAAATTGAATTTTCAACAAATAGCGGCAAATCTGAGATAATTTAACAGAGACAGAAGACCTTTTTAAGATTCACTTTTCACCAGGTAGAAAAAAAATAGTAACTTGACATTGGTTGAAGAAAATGCCGAGGAATATGCATTTTTGTTGTTGTAAGTGGTTGAAATTGGAATATTTCATGATAAATTAAATTCATCCCTGAGAACAGACATATTGCATTTGGAATACAACTGTCTTTTCCCCTTATATCATGAATATGTCCGACGTCAGTAGGAGGCTTTTTATACACACATACATACACGCACGCACGCATGCATGCACGAATGTGGCGCGCACGCACGAACGCACGCACACACACACGCGCGCGCGCACACATACACACACATAGCACGCACGTACGCATGCACGCACGCACCACGAAACAAAATTCACAAAACTGCATGCACACGGGGGCATGAGTGCTTATTCCTTTTATCCTCAAAATAATGGAAGAAATAAAGAAAACAAGAAGATAAACACACACACACACACACACACCACCACACCACACACACACACACACACACACACACACACACACACAAAACTACACACACACACACACACACCGCGCGCCGTCGCGCGCACATGCACAAACCTACAACAAACCCCAATCTTAAAAAGGAAAAAAGAGTAAAAGTTTTTTCTTGTCGAGCAATGATAAAGGACATCAGGTATGTACAAAAAGAAGACAACATCTTGCGTATTTGTCCCCACACAATGTGGAATCGCCCACAAAGTAGGCCTCCAAATCTTCAGTCATTCATAACCAGGGGAAAAAAAGCTTTCATGGTTTAAAAAAAAAACTGTTCAGTCACCATTGACAGACTTTCTACACTGTCCATAATTACCACCGTCCTACAGGGAACAGGACAAGGAGGGAGAAGAGGCAGACAGAGAAAACGATGGGAAGACATCAGAGAGTGGACTGGCTTTGGGTGGAGCAAGTAGACCTACGGAAAGCAGAGGAGCGCGGGGAGTGGAGGAAGCTGGTTGCAAGCCCACCCCCCCCCCCCCCCCCCCCCCCCCCCCCCACGGTCCATAGAACTAAGAGACAGGAGAAGAAAGGTGAAGGTGAGGAATTGCCATTGTTATGACGGACTCTCCACTTTGCCACTCAGCCGGGCAAGACAATTCGCAGACCACAGACCAGTCCGAACCCGACCAGCACCAGAAACACGTTCAGGAGCCGGTCCCTGTCGTCGAAGCGTCCTTTCAGACTCTCCACAAAGGTCACGTACATGAAGGTCCCCGTGGCCACGCTTTGCAATACACCGGAAGTGAGTGTCTGCGCGTGCGTGTCGAAGTCAGTTTCCGTCAAAATGACGCCGACGGCCAATCCCGCGGGCGCCACCAGAGAGAAGAGGAAGAGGTAGAGGACGCTGGCGGTGGGGTGGTTGTAGTGGGACTCGAGGAGGCTGAGAGCGATGCTGACGACGACGAGGCCTTTGTGCAGCCCCACCGCAGCCAGCAAGGTCCAGACCTCCGTCTCTTCGGACTGCAGACCCACCACCAGCCCGTCAAACACCGTGTGCAGCGACAGAGCGAACAGCAGCACGAAGGACTTCAGCACCGCCGTCTTGTTCTCCGCTTCTTCTTTCTTCCCCCCTCTTTTCTCCGACGTTTTAGCCTTGTTCGCTTGGTCGGACCTTCGAGCTCCCCCTGCTTGGTTGGAGCTAAATTGCGTTTCCTCCGTCTGCGTTTCGTTCCGTTGGAAGGTGTTGTGATGATGGCTGTTGTGATTGTTGGAGTTTTCACCTTCTTTCGGCGTGGCGAAACCGTTCCGTCCAGTCTGACCGTCTCCAGCGTTACCCATAGAGCCGTAGCTGGAGCCGACAGGAGCGGCGGCACCGTCCATCAACGTTCTCCTCTCGGAGCAATAGCTGCCGTCGTTGACGGGGGTTTCATCAGGAGTCACGGTCACTGTCCGCTCCCTGTCCGCCGCATTCCTACCGCCTCCTCCTCTGTCGTGGCAAGCTAGGATGAAGTTTTCCGTGACCAGCAGAAGCAGAAAGCCGAAGGCCACCAGCATTTCGCAGAGCGGGAGGTCGGAGGTGATGGAGTCCTGGATGTCCTCAGCCGCCTCAGGCAGGAGGTGGAGCAGGCAGGTGCCGATGAAGATGCCGCAGGCGAAGGCCTGGGTGCTGTTGATCCTGGAGGCCGCCCTGCTCCGGTGTCGGGAGCCCGTGTGCGTGAAGCGGCGGAGGAGCAGGAAAGGTCCGCAGCCACAAAACCAGCGTTAGCAGGAAGATGAGGCATCCCGAGATGATTTTGCTGTACAGGATTTCCATTGCGTGTGTGTGTGGCTAAAAAAAAAAAAAAGTGGTGTCAAGTTTGTACCTTTAGGATGCTCTGTTTGTCTTGGGTGTTGTTTTTTTGCTTTTTGTTGTTTTTTAGGGGGTGGGGGCTGTTATTGCGTATGCTGCTTGCTAATGTTGATGCGAGTATAATATTTACTTGAGTTACTGTTAGTATCTGCGATTGTTGAATCCTTAGGTTAAACCTCAAAGGATGATACTTTTTCGATTTTCTTTACGACCAAGTGGGAGCTCGTGTCTTACAACATAGTTAGTGTTTTTCTATCCTTGCTTTAATTAATGTCTTTTCATTACTAGGTGATTTAGACAAACAAGCTTTTAGAACAAAACTTGTTAGTTCAGTATTGAACGTTATGCATTGCACGTTTGATGAGGGTATGGCTTCAGTGGAAGAAAGATTTCTGTGTTGCAGCTTTGAGAGTACCTGTTTGAGGCGTTGGTGCTGTGTGTTTGTTTTTTCCCTTGGTGTAGCTCCCTCGTAAACTTCTGCTCTCTCACTGGCACCGCCAACCTGAAACAGCGATAACAGAATCAGATAATTATGTTCTCCGAGTGTTGTTCGCCAGAATGAACAACAAGAAAGTTTTACAGAAAAGTGGTGAAGAGGTTAAGTAGCAAACTACGTGTAAAATGAATAGAGAATATGAATAAATCCTATTTCTCGATGTTAACTGATTTGCTCAGTTCAGCCTCCTGGTTTAAAGACTATTTTATGCTACAGCCTCACCATCCTCTTTATTCCTCATTCCTCCTCCCTGTGTTTTCCATCCTTCATCCTCCTCATTTACAGACTAACTCCCCTGACGACGACGACGATGATGATGATGATGGTAGTAATAATAATAATTAAAATAATGATGATGATGATAATAATGCATGGAATTTATATAGCGCTATATCTTGCTAAAACAAATCACCCGGTGTCCTTTTTCGCGCACACGTGTGTGTGTGTGTGTGTGTGTGTGTGTGTGTGTGTGTGTGTGTGTGTGTGTGTGTGTGTGTGTGTGTGTGTGTGTGTGTGTGTGTGTGTGTGTGTGAAGTGAAATAAAAAATGACCTTTCCTGAGGGTAAAAGAATAAGTTAACACACTTTTTATCATCACTCCTAAAAACTCAAAAAATTGACTTATAAAATCTCTCTCTTAACTCTCTCTCTCTCTCTCCTCTCTCTCTCTCTCTCTCATCTCTCTCTCTCATCTCTCTCTCTCTCCTCTCTCTCTCTCTCTCTCTCTCCTCTTTCTCTCTCTCTCTCTCTTAATATTGTATCTCTGTCTTATTTCTTACCTGTTGATGTTGTTCTTTCCCACATTTTATCAAAATCTTATGTTTTATGTGACTTATTTTGATGATAGATAATGGTGGATTGATGTTTTCAGTCAACTAGCCTTATCATATTCTCATGTTTGATCTTTAAATATTGCGCCTTTTTTGTTTTGTTTCGTTTTGTTTTTGTTGGTTTTTTTGTTTTGTTTTGTATGTTTTTTTTGTTTTTTTTGTTTTTGTTTTTTTGTTTTTTTTATTCAAATCAAAATCATCATTGATTCTTACTTCTATTTTCGTTTCTGAATGAGTGCCAACTTTATAACATTACCTTAATATTGTATCTCTGTCTATTTCTCACCTGTTGTTTGATACTTGGTAAGGTTTTTTTTGCTCTTGGTAATTGGATCATTATAATTGTTCTTGTTTAGTTGAGGCTATCTTTTTATCTTGATGTTATCCCTGAA
Source organism: Stramonita haemastoma (assembly GCA_030674155.1). Classification (NCBI taxonomy): domain Eukaryota; kingdom Metazoa; phylum Mollusca; class Gastropoda; order Neogastropoda; family Muricidae; genus Stramonita; species Stramonita haemastoma. Next base: position 3,515,925 of record CM060334.1, read on the forward strand.
AAGGGCGGGACTGGATGTAAAAAAGCACATGAGTGCTTATCTATCATCCTCGAATAAAAGAAGTTTGCCTTGCCTTGCCCTGCCTCTCTCTCTCTTTCTCTCTCTGTCTCTCTCTCTGTCTCTTTCTCTCTCTCTCTCTCTCCCCCCTCTGTCTCCCCCCCCCCCTCTCTGTCTGTCTGTCTGTCTGTCTGTCTGTCTGTCTGTCTGTCTGTCTGTCTGTCTGTCTGTCTCTCTCTCTCTCTCTCTCTCTCTCTCTCTCTCCTCTCTCTCTCTCTCTCTCTCTCTCTCTCTCTCTCTCTCTCTCTCTCCTCTCTACACTCTCTCTCTCTCAGCAATTGTTAGTAATTTTTGCTTATTCTTTACCCTCTTTGAATAAAAAAAAGTTTTCAAAGTTAAATATCTCTCTCTCTCTCTCTCTCTCTCTCTCTCTCTCTCTCTCTCTCCTCTCCTCTCTCTCTCTCTCTCTCTCTCTCTCTCTCTCCCCCTCTCTCCCTCTCTCCCTCTCTCTTGCTTTAGTTTGGGTTTGGTAGGAGAGGGTGGGGGTAGTTTGCTGTCCTAGTTTTTGTGCCGTCCCCGTCAGGCCACTCATTTCAAAGTCTATGGCCCAGCACTACCCTGGTTCGTGATATCGCATCATTGGGGTCAGAAGTTCACAGGGAAGGGAGCTTATCACAATGTCGGGCCACTGTGGGGCCACCAACCAGAGTGCCCCTGCACTGCCGCAAGGTCACCTTGGTGGGGTTCAGTGGTGTCTGCTCTACGCTTACTGTCACGATAATTGTATCCTGGCGTAAACCGGTTCTGAGAGATACAGATACCTGCAGTGTTGGTCAGGTCATTCGAAAAGCACTCTCAAAATCGCACCGGTAAAGTGGATCCAGCTCTACTGTGTGGTCCTGGTCTTTCCATTGAGCCCATAACAAACTTATTCTGGGTAGGATCCGTCTTAAGTCCGAAAAATCCACACGGATTCGAACCTACGATCTTTCAGCCTGTAACTCACGGTGCGAACACTGCGCCATGGGTCTGGTCTCTTCCTGTATTGTACTTCCTTCCCCCATCCTCCTCTCCTCTCTTCCTTAACACCATTCCTCCATCCTCCTCCCATCCTTCCTCCATCCTCATTCCCCCTGTGTCCTGTATTCCTCCTTCCTCCTCTTTTCCATCCTCCTCCTCCCTTGTGTCATTCTTCCAGCCTACCCCTCTACCCTCTATCTTCTTCCCCTTGTGTCCTCCATCCCCCTGTACTCCTATTTCCTCATCTCTCCTTCATCTTCTTTTTCATCCTCCTCCCGTATGTCTTTCCTCCCCCCGCCCCCCTCTCTATCCTGTATTTTCTCCCCCCCCCTCCTCCTCCTGTGTCCTCTATCCTCCTCCTCCTCTTTCCTCCGTCCTCCCGTTCTTAGATTCAAGATTTAATTCCTTTAACCCCTTTGGGTAAAGAGGATTACAAACATTATTCAACACGAGAATAAACTTGACATCAATTGAAATGTTATTGGCACCAAAAGAAACTACACACACACGCACGCACGCACGCACGCACACACACACACACAACACACACACACACACACACACACACACACACACAACACACACAACACACAACACACACAACCACACACACACACACACACACACACACACACACACACACACACACCACACACACACACACACACACACACACACGCACTTGAGAAAAGATCGGACGGCAAAAGGGGTTAACATAAAATCAATCTGGTGTACTTTTTCATTTGAGAAGGCAGAACCCCCCTCCCCCCCTTCTCTCTCTCCTCTCTCTCCCCCCCTTCTCTCGCCCCTTCCTCCTCTTCCCTCGTCGTAATCTTACCTAAAGTATTTTTTTCAATGTCAATGCACACAACAGACACGATAAGAAAAGTTAGGGGACGGGATAGCCTGGTGGTTAGAGTGATGTGCATTGCACTCGTGATCTGCTGACACGGGTTCGAATCTCGTTCAAGAGCATTTATCCTCGAAATAAAAAAACAAACAAAAAACCGAATAAACAAACACACACACACACACACACACACACACACACACACACACACACACACACACACACACACACACACACACACCGTGTGTGTGTGTGCGTGCGCGCTGCGGGAGAGAGGAGACAGACGACAGAAGGCAGAGGCAGGCAGGCGGGCAGCAGAGAGGAGAAGGCAGAGAGGAGAGAGGCAGGAGAGAGAGAGAGAGAGAGAGAGAGAGAGAGAGAGTGAGGGGAGAAAAAAGAGAGAGGTGGGGCAGCATTTGACAGGAAACAATAGAAACTACTAAAATGCAGAGTCACAGTACAGAGATACATGTTTATCACTTTAGTTCCACCTGAATTCAGGTTTGGTCTTAGCAGTAGGACTAATGATTACAGCCACTGTCAGACTGTCGCCGTTTTATCGGGGACCGTTACGGTTGTTGTTGTTGTTGTTGTTGCTATTGTCGTTGTTGACCTTGCTTGCTTGCTTCAGTACAAACAGCATCCTCCATCTTCAGGAAAATTCTGCGCATGGCATCCCACCTTTTCTATCTTTTTCTTTGATTCTGCCTCGGTTCATCTCTTTCTGTTACTTTCTTCTTGTTGTTTTCTGCCTTCCTGGTCCATTCTCCTGCCTTTCCCACCCCCCAGGAAGACTTAAAAGGTAACAATTTTCTCCTACGCCCAAATCAGATGCGCTGGGCCTGACTTGTCAGGCGCTTAACGCAGTACAACGCATTTTCGCTCTTACGGCAGACAAGTTGCTGTCTGAGCGTTCGACGACGACGACGAAGAAGAAAAAGGTCAAAAAAAAGAAAGAACGGTAAAGGTGTTCCCATAACCTATGCGGTTCTTGGGTGGCGAGTCGTCAAACAGCTGAGCTTCTCAAGGAGCCAGCATATTGAGGGCGGTGCCCATCTACTCTCCCTCGCTGCTTTACCTTCCCTGACCCTAAGGGTTGCAGGTACCCATTTAGAGCTGGGTGAATTGGGGACTATACTGAAGCTAAGGTGCACAAACGGGTCACCTATCCACAAGGCGACCACGCTCAACGCTGCTTATCCATAGCTTGGGGAAAGCGACTGCCCTGACCACTGAACTATTCCGCCCCTCCCCGTGTTCAGATACCTTGCCTAAAAGGCAGACATGCGGATTCCTATGCTCCTAAGTTATGGACGAAGACGATTTCAGCAGAACACTTCACCTGCCACTGCCTTAATTTCCTTGATGTGTATACACATGCAGAAAATCAAATATGCGCGTTAAAGATCCCGTAGTTCATGTCAGCGTTCTGTGGGTTACAGAAACACTAATATACCCAGCATGCAGCATGTACGATGAAATGAGCTGCTCTGAAGTGGGGATGTGTCGGGCGGAGGCCAGTGGGCAGACTTCCTGCTAGTCACAAGCACAGGAGAAGACCAGGCACTACCCACCCCGCCCCCAGGTAAGGAATAGCGTTGCGAGAGAGAGAGAGAGAGAGAGAGAGAGAGAGAGAGAGAGAGAGAGAGAGAGAGAGAGAGAGAGAGACACACACACACAGACACACAGACAGATTCACAGACTCACAGAACAAAAGACAGACAGACAGACATACAGACAGATAGACAACACTTTAAATCGTAAGGACAATTTCATATAGACTTTGGTACTTTGCCTACATAACTCTTAAATTGGCAAAACTTCTGGCCTGGGTCAGTGATGCAACAGTTCAGCTGATGTTGACTTGGTTCATTTTAGTTTTGACATATTTACACACACACACTCTGAGATCAATACAAGTTTTTTCACAGCAAGAAAGGTTAGGGCTTTATTTTTTCGGATAAAACTGAATGCGTTCATCACTAAATATAGCAAAAATATAAAATGTTTGTGCGGTGAGAAAATTACAAACAGTCACATAATTTTTTAATGTAAGAGTCTAAAACCATTCTTACCCTCTTTCTCGGAAAAATCCTTGGATAAGATTTTTAAAAATCTTAATTTGGCATTTCGTATAACAAAATCTTTAATGAATAGTTCTTTAGGAAATTTGTTATAGTTTTAAGTCATACTAGCAATTGTTATGTATTTACTTGTTGTTATCACTGTTTAGCCCAAATCTATGTACTGTATACATTATTAAGAAAAAGACACCCATTTTACTGCACACATCCATCAACATACTAGACCCTCCCCTTCCCTTCCCATCGTCTAATATCACTTTGAGTGAACAGACGTAAAATCGAAGCAACAAACACACACACAGACACACACACAGACACACACACAGACACACACACAGACACAACACACACAGACCACACACACACACACACACACACACACACACACACACACACACACACACACACACACACACACACACATGTGTGATATATATATATATAATATATAATATATATATATATATATATATATATATATATATATATATACACACATATATAATATAAATAATATAGACATATATAATAACATGTATATATCACATAATATGTATATGTATAAATGTGTGTGTGTGTGTGTGTGTGTCTGTGTGTGTGTGTGGTCTGTGTCTGTGTCTGTGTCTGTGTAAATCTCTCTCTCTCTCTCTCTCTCTCTCTCTCTCCTCTCTCTCTCTCTCTCTCTCTCTCTCTCTCTCTCTCTCTCTCTCTCTCTCTCCTCTCTCTCCTCTTCGTTCCTCGGCAAGAACTTCGAGGTTCACCAATGGTGAGATCTTTGCGTATGCAACCGTTTTCTTTTCCACCCATCATTTAGGTAACCGCATTCCGACTTTGGGGATGTTGTCTAAACAAGACTGATGTGTGCATGTGTTTATAAAAAAAATGGCATCTGTTTTTTGCTAGCACAAAATGGCCAACTCTTCTTTAAGGTGGAACGGGTTTTAAACGTGTGTGCAAGACGCTCTGCATGTATTTGCATATGGGGCCTCGATTATAGGCTTGCCCGAAGGAATTTGACAATCAGTCGATCTTACCGTCACAATGGAAAGAAAGGGCAAGGCTAAGAATTGACCCGAGAACCTCGCGGTTGTTGGGCAGGTGAACGTCTTAACCGTCTTGCCATCTTCCTTCTTGATATATGTAAATGGATAATATTCATAAACACGTAGAAGTGATATGAAAACCCTCTTGGGTACACTATTTTTGCTACTGCGACAGCTGAACGATATAACTACTATCAGGCCATTCCCCTTGGGGTTTAGTGTGTTGTGTGTGTGTGTGTGTGTGTGTGTGTGTGTGGTGTGTGTGTGTGTGTGTGTGTGTGTGTTGTGTGTGTGTGTGTTCATTTCCTTTTAACGTCCTTTCTCCAAATTGTGATATTAGACGGAAATAATGTGGGAGAGAGAGCAAAAGACAGAGAAAGACAGAGGGGAAGGGTGTGTGATGTCAGGGGAAGAGGGTGTAGTTGGTAATGTATGGAAGATGGAATTTCAGGGGATCAATAGGGCCTACATGTGGATTGATAAAAAAAACCCACCCTTAACGCTATTTACCTACTAAACTACAATGAACAAAAAGGAAAATGCAGTTCTAACAATTCCTAACAAAAACAGTAATTCCGAAAGAAAAAATGTGAGGTAATTTCACCTGAGAAAAAAAGTCGTAAGTAGCCTCCCCCCTCCCCCCCCCCCCCCGAAAAAAAAGAAGAAAGAAACACCACTAACAATAACAACAAATAATTATTTTTAAAAAAGCTACCCCCCCCCAACAACAACACAAAAGAGAAGAAAAAAAAGTGTGTGTTTGATTTGATTTATTTTGATTTATTCTTTTATATCGAGGATAATGGAATAAGCAATCTTATGCTTTTTTACATCCAGTCCCCGTGTGTATGCATTTTTGTAAATGCCATCTGTTCCCACGGCACACGTTGTGTGTGTGTGTGTGTGTGTGTGTGTGTGTGTGTGTGTGTGTGTGTGTGTGTGTGATGAGTGTGAGTGTGTGTGTCTGTGTGTCTGTGTGTGAGTGTGTGTAAATCATTATCGAATTTATAAAAATGTTATGCAAATTTTTAAACATCTGAGATGTTTTATGTATTTTATTATTGGTAGTATTTCCCCCCCCCCCCCCTCCAAAAAGGATATTAGTTTAAAAAAAATGTTCCCCTTTTATCCAAATGTATGATTTATATGACTTGTTTAACTTTTGACAGATGGTGATGGATTGATGTTTCAGCTGTTTTTTCATTATGTTCTCTTGTTTGCTTTGTATCTATTGGCGCTTTTTTTCCTATAATAATCAAAATAATTTTATTGTGACTTCTGATTTTCGTTTTTGAATAAGTGCATTTTTATTACCTTATTATATATAGTGTCCTTATTTCTTGTATGTTGTTTGTACTGCGTACAGTATTATTGTTTATTATCTTTTATCTTGATGTTATCCCTGAAAAGGGCGGGGACTGGATGTAAAAAAGCACATGAGTGCTTATCTATTATCCTCGAATAAAAAATTTGCCTTGCCTTGCCTTGCCTTGCCCCCCCCCCCCCCCCCCCTCCTCTCCTTCCCCCTCCCCCCCCCCCTCTCTCTCTCTCTCTCTCTCTCTCTCTCTCTCTCTAACGGGCCACGGCCTTTCACAATTAGTAATTGTCAAGTGTCAAGTGTCTCTCTCTCTCTCAATACCATTATTTGTGATTAAACACGATGGAAATGATAATGCAAAGGACTCTAAATTCATTTTTGGTATATTCATTTTGAGGTCTTCTTGTTCTGCTTCTTGTTCTTGTTCTTCTCTTTCATCATCATCATCATCATCATCATCATCATCATCATCATCATCATCATCATCATCCTTCTCGTCTTCGTTCGTCTCGTCGTCTTATCTTCTCATCTTCTTCAATCTATCTTCTCATCTTCTTCTTTCTTCTTCTTCTTCTTCTTCTTCTTCTTCTTCTTCTTCTTCTTCTTCTTCTTCTTCTTCTTCCTTCCCCCTGCCTCCTTCTTCATCCCCATTTTTCATTGACGTAGACAAAGTCTAATTAATTAATTCTACACCCGTATAATACATAACGTTATTACTTCGTTATAATGCCACTTACCTTCGCACGTTTGAGAAGAGAGAGAGAGAAGAGAGAGAGAGAGAGAGAGAGAGAGAGAGAGAGAAGAGAGAGAAGAGAGAGAGAGAGAGAGAGAGAGAGAGAGAGAGAGAGAGAGAGAGAGAGAAGAGAGTTCTGTATGATTAAACACATGAAGTTTATAACTATCTCAACAGGACTCGCAGCTCCTCCCCCCCCCCCCCCCCCTATTTTTATCAACCAGCAGTATATTTGACATTTCAACACAGTATATTTCGCGCGATATGTATCACAGAATCAGTCACGAGTTATAATCTCTCGCTTTGTGTCTCGCTCTGCTTCATATGTAGAGTTACCTTTCACCTGGTGGTTAAAAAAAATAGAAATCACCTTTTGGCTCCGGCTTATCGCATGAAGGCCCTGACCCCCCCCCCCCCCCCCCCCCCTCACGTGGGTTAAGCGTGCATGGTCATGGCTAAACTTGTGCCTAGTTATTATTTTCCCCCCGTCTGCATGTGTAGTTCGTTACCCTAGCCCGCGTGACTTTTTTAAAAACAGAATTTTGCTAGGGACAACTCTCTGGGTTCTGTAACGCGCACTAAATGCGTGTTGCCCACGGGGCCTTGGTTTATTGAAAGACGGATTAGTGGGAAGGGGGGGGGGGGGGGGTCGGGTACACACAGGGATCGAATCACTACACACTTCGAACCTGGACTTTTCGCTTTTTAGGCAGGTGCATTATTGCTGAGATTTTGTGTTTCTGTTTAATTTGTTGTTGTGTTGGTGTCAAAACGGGTGATGGGGGGTGAGTTGTGTGTGTGTGTGTGTGTGTGTGTGTGTGTGTGTGTGTGTGTGTGTGTGTGTGTGTGTGTGTGTGTAGACAGACAGACAGGCCAGGCAGGCAGAGACAGAGACATGAGATGACAGTTCGCAAACGAGCTCCCTTTCACTACGTAGGCGGCTAAAAAGAATGACACACAGTCACTTCGAAGCATCAAAAACGTGAAGCATTCACATAAGATACGTTGCCAGAATTATACAGAAGGTCATGACCCGGACTCGATTCCCGTTTAAGGGGATTTTTCCTCTGGGGTTAACATCGGTGCTGACTCCACTCTCTCCACAAGTCCTTTGTTCGAGACAATAAACCGAGGCCCGTGTGCGACGCACGCAGAACATCTTGCACACACGTTAAATCCTGTTCCGCTTTTCGTAAGAGTAGGCCATTGTGTGCCGGTGGGAACAGATGGCAAGATTTACAAAACTGCATACACGCGGGGGACTGGTTGTAAAACCCATGAGTGCTTATTCTTATTATCCTCGATATAAGTAAATAAATAAATAAATAAATAAATAAGAATTTAACAGAAACGGCCACTATAGCCGAGTGGTAAAGACTGTTTGACTTCAAGCCCTAAGGGTCCATAATGTCGTGGATTCGAATCTCGGTGGCGTCTGGTGAACGAGTTAAGGCGGAGAATTTTTTTCCCTATCTCCCACGCCAATGTCAAGTGCAGACCTATCTACCAGTAAGTGCCTAAATTCTGTTCATGTATGATGTATACACTTGCAGAAGAT
>CM060334.1:3529527-3544527 GCA_030674155.1 Stramonita haemastoma
CGCGCGCGCGCGCGCGAACATCTTGCGCACACGTTAAATCCTGTTCCGCTTTTCGTAAGAGTAGGCCATTGTGTGCCGGTGGGAACAGATCAGATTTACAAAACTGCATACACACGGGGACTAGATATAAAAAAGCACATGAGTGCTTATTCCATTATCCTCGGTATAAAAGAACAAAAATAAAAAAAATAAATGCACACACACACACACACACACACACACACACACACAACACACACACACACACACACACACACACACCACTCACTCACTCTCTCTCTCTCTCTCTCTCACACACACACACACTCACACTCACAGCACACACACACACACACACACTCTCTCTCTCTCTCTCTCTCTCTCTCTCTCTCTCTCTCTCTCTCTCTCTACATACCCCCTGGTTTCCCACGAATCTATCAAGGGGGAGGATTCCCACAAAACTGTACCAATGCAAAATCAGCATCTGACAACAAACTGGTCAGCGACAAGAAAACGAGATCACAACGTCTCTTCTTCCGTCTTTTTAAAAAAATTTCTTGTGCAACTTTACACCACTAACACGTGATAGATTCATGGTAATTCAGGTGACTTGTAGGGGTCAGCTGCTCTCTCTCTCTCTCTCTGACCCCTACTTGCCCCCTGGATTACCGGGAAGCTATCACGTGTTCGTGGTGTAAAGTTGCCAGAGACATTGTGAAATTGTAATTGGTCAGTGGCCATCTGCAATAAAATGGTTCAGAGCGCTCTCTCTCTCTCTCTCTCTCTCTCTCTCTCTCTCTCTCTCTTCTCTCTCTCTCTCTCTCTCTCTCTCTCTCTCTCTCTCCCTCCCCCCCCTATCCTCTTTCTCTCTCTTTTTCTCTCTCTCTTTCTTTCTGTCTCTCTCTCTCCCTCCCTCCCTCCCCCCCGCCCCTCTCTCTGTGGTTTTTTCCTCCTTTTATCCTATTTTGCTTGTTTTCCTGCTTACACACACACACCACACACCACAACCACACACACACACACACACACACTCACACACACGCCGTTTGTTTAAATAATTATCAGTGTATCAGTTAGGATGACGCGTTTTGTTCAAATGTTTTCTTCTTTTAAAATATTGATTGAATTGCTGTTGGTGGTGATGCTGGTATGTAGGGGTAGGGAGGGGGGGGGGGGGGTCTTAGCTTTATTCCCTGATCAGGGCAAGGGCCCAATGAAAAAAGTATGTAATGCTTACTCCATAACCCTTGAAAAATAAAGATATTCAAAATCATTCATTCATTCATTCATTCATTTATTCATTCTCTCTCTCTCTCTCTCTCTCTCTTCTCTCTCTCTCTCTTCTCTCTCCTCTCTCTCTCTCTCTCTCTCTCTCTCTCCTCTCTCTCTCTCTCTCTCACTCACTCACTCACTCACTCACTCACTCTGTTTTTTTAGTCTCTCTTTCTCTGTGTCTATGTTTCTCCAAATATTTTGATTATTAGAAACAGAATGATGCTTGTGCTTTTTTCATCTTATTTGTTGTAATTATTATTATTATTATTATTATTATTATTATTATTATTATTACTATTACTACTACTACTACTACTACTACTACTACTACTACTACTACTACTACTACTACTACTACTATTATCATCATCATCATCATCATCATCATCATCATCATCATCATTATTATTATTATTATTATTATTATTATTATTATTATTATTATTATTATTATTATTATTTTTGTTTTTTACTAGTTTAGAAGGCTGGAGGTCAATGAAAAAAAAGCAATCATCATGCTTATTCTTTCACCCTTTGAAAGTAAAATCAAAGAAATCAATTTTATTAATCAATCAACCAATCAATTAAATCAGTCTTTTTTTTTTTCTCTCTCTCTCTCTTGAGAGGAGAGAGAGAGAGAGAGAGAGAGAGAGAGAGGAGAGAGAGGAGAGAGAGAGAGAGAGAGAGAGAATAGCTGACCCCTACATGCCACTAGATTAACACGAATCAATCACTTTTAGTGGTGTAAAATTGCACAAGACATTTTTTTTAAAAGAGGGATAAAGAGAACTCGTGATCTAGTTTTCTTGTGGCTGACCAGTTTGTTGTAAGATGTTAAGTTTGGATTTGTACAGTTTTGTGGGAATCCTCCCCTTTGACAATTCCCATTGTAAGGGTTAACCAAATATTCTGAAAAAAGGATCGGAATCAATCCTGTAACCATGTTATGGAATCCCCTGTTACGATGACTATTCGGGCTGGAATTTATTCAGTTCTCAGTATACGAAATTGTGTGTGTTGTGCCCAGCCCCCCCTTTCACAGTCTCCTTGTGAATAGGCATCTTGCTTATCACAATATAACCTCTGTCATTGTCAAACCATTCTCTCTCTCTCTCTCTCTCTCTCTCTCTCTCTCTCTCTCTGTCTCTCTCTCTCTCTCTCTCAAAAGTTTATCATGTTTAACGGAGTCAAAGGCTTTTTTGAAGTCAACAAAAGCAACATACAGTTTTTGACCTTTCTTGGACATACACTTTTGGACAATTGAATATAAATTGAAAATCTGGTCTACTGTAGAATATCTCTTCCTAAAACCTGCTTGATTTTCACAGATCAAGTGATTATTTTCTAGCCACGAATACAATCTTGTGTTTAGTATGGAAGTATAGCATTTGGATAAGATACTCAGTAATGATACTCCTCTATAATTGTCTACTTGCTCTGGATCCCCTTTTTTATAAATTGGAATAATAATGGCTTTAGACCCCATTTGTGGATATATACCGTTATTGAAAATAGTATTAAAAAGCTTGAATATAAACTGTTTAGCTTCACTAGTTCCATTTTTTAGCATTTCTGCTGTAATTTCATCAATCCCACATGCCTTACCAGATTTCAGTTTATGTATAGCTGTATTTATTTCTTCTTTTGTAATCTCTTTGTTTAATTCATGTTCATTTCCTTCTAACAAATCTACTTCTGTACGCATACTATTTTTGAATATAGCTTCATTGCTTTGAAATACTTCTTTGAAATAATTAACCCACTCAGTAGAATTTATATTGTTGATAACTCTATCTCTGTTAGCACATCCCATACTTCGGAGCTCTTTCCAGAAGAGTGCTGAATTTGAACTATTGTTTGCTAGAAACTCTACCTTTTGTTTTCTGAATGTTTGGCGCTTGGCCTTTAATAACTGTCTATACTTTTTCCGTGCTGTAACATAAATTTGCCTATCGTTTTCATCTTTTGTTTTTCTAAATAAATTCAAGGCTCTTCTTGTCTCTTTTTTAACCTGATGACATTCATCATCGAACCATTTTGACCGTTTATTCTGAAAGTTATGACGTCTAGTAAGCATACAACTACTAGCCTCATTCAGACACTGTGTAAATAGCTTTAGAGCATCATCTATGTCATTGTCAAGTAGATTTAAGGCGCTAATAATTTTATTCTGCATAGTGTGGTTGTTAAGTATTTCAATAAATTCTTCTTTCTTGTCATCTTTCCAAACTATTTTTTCTACAACATTCTGATCCCCTTTGCCAGGGGATAAAGGGAAAGTTCCTTGCTTCACTCTCAGCCATGTATAGCTCTTTATTATCTTGTATCCGAATGAATAGCCAATTGTCAGATTTTTTTGAATGTCCAGTAGGAGTCAGGCAAGGTTGTGTTCTGAGCCCCACGTTGTTTTCAGTATTTATTAACCAGCTAGCTAATGATGTGAATGAAAAAGGAAAACACGGAGTTCAGTTATTACCCAATATCATAGATATTTTTATTTTGTTGTTTGCAGATGATGTTGCATTATTTTCAACAACCCCAGGGGGGTTGCAGCATCAATTAAACATTTTGAAAGACTGCTGTAATGATTTACAGTTAAGCGTTAACATTAATAAAACTAAGGTGATGGTCTTTAGGAAAGGGGGATATCTGTCTAAACAGGAACAATGGTATTACAATGGTATTAGGTTAGAAGTTGTAAATCAGTATTGCTATTTAGGGTTCAGTTTTACAACAAAGGTTAGCTGTAAATTAGGTACAGAGCATTTAGTTACGAAGGGAAGGAAGGCGGTGGTTCAGTTAAACAAAGTCTTTCACAGGTATAAAGAGATGAATGCTAGTACTTTCTTCAAGATTTTCGATACTAAGATTCAGCCAATTTTATTGTATTCATCAGAAATATGGGGCACAAACAGACTAGAACATATTGAAAAAATTCATTTGATGGCATGTAAAAGATTTTTAGGAGTACCTGTAAGAACGCCCAATAAGATGGTATATGGAGATTTAGGTAGATATCCACTTTATGTCAACTCATGTACAAGAACCATTAGATACTGGTTAAAACTATTGCAAATGGATCAGAATAGAATACCATGTAATGCTTACTGCATGCTGTTAGAGTTAGATAGAAATGGTAAATACTGCTGGATTTCCAAAATAAGAGAAATTTTGTGTGAAACGGGTTTTAACATAGTTTGGATGCAACAAGGTGTTGGGGATGTAAAACTTTTCTTACGTATGTTTAAACAAAGATTAATAGATATGTTCATTCAAGAATGGGAGGGGACTATAAGAGATAAAGAGAGGTATGAAAATTACAGATCATTTAAAAGTATTTTTGTAAAAGAGGAGTATATAAACTCTATTGATGTCTACTGCTTTCGAGTCGCAATTACTCAAGCCAGATTTAATGTTCTACCCCTTAATAATAATGTATATAGATATAGTGAGAATAATCGAGAAAAAATGTGTCCCTTCTGTAAAACGAAAGTTGAAAATGAAGCTCACTTTTTATGGGAATGTTACGTATACCATGACTTGAGAGAAAGATTCCTAAGTAAATGTATCAATGTACCATTGCACGATCTGTTCAATGGAACAAATGATGAGTACAGGCACAGTTTGTCTAGATATGTTTTTCATTCTATCAATAAAAGAAAGAAAATGCTAATTCAGGATGTATTTTGAAAACTTTTATGATTCGTTACGTAATCGATATGCATGATTTCCACAATTTTCCCTAGAAATTATGTTTCTGTGATTTGGTTTTGTTTCATGTTAGATTCATAATCATGATTTAGAATAATGTGTGTTTTTCTTCTTTTGATCAGCATGAATCTATACCTTTTGTGCATTTGCCTTGCCTATGATACGAATGAACCCTTTGTTCCATCCCAAGCCCAAGTAATGTATTGTGGTCCATGGCCAATGTACATTAAATCAGTTCAGTGTTCAGTGTTCAGTGTTCAGTGTTCAGTGTTCTCTCTCTCTCTCTCTCTCTCTCTCTCTCTCTCTCTCTCTCTCTCTCTCTCTCTCTCTCTCTCTCTCACACACACACACACACACACGCACATGCACAATCGCGCGCGCACACACACACACACACACACACACACATACACACACACACACACACACACACACACACACACACACACACACACACACACACACACACACACACACACTCACACATACACACAAAAGCAAATCAATGCTTATTCAATGTACCATCTGGAAAGAAAAAGTTGATTTGATTTGACACACACACGCACACACATGCGCGTGCGCCTGTACTCATATGCTGACCTGGGTTCAAATTCCGTTCAAAAGGATTTTTCTCCCAGCGTTAACAACAGTGCCAACATCAGTGCCGAGCCCACTTTCCCCAAAAGTCTTTCAGATGAGACTATCCACCGAAGCTTTCAGTGCCATTCCGCGCAGAACACCTTATCTACACAGTAGAACCTGTTCCATTTATAAAAGAGTAGGCCATTGTGTGCTGGTGGAAACCGATAACAATATTTACAAAACCGCATGCAAACGGTGATTGGAAGTAAAGCATACGAGCGCGAGCGCTTATTATGCTAAAAAAAAAAAGAGTAACAAATTACACACACACGCGCGTGCGCACACACACTAGTTTGTGCTTTTATGGGAGGCTTGATGTAAAAAAAAACAACAACCCCAAAACCCACCAAAAACCCCAGGTGTCATACTTATTGCTTCATCTTCAGAACATAAAATTGAATCTCTCTCTCTCTCTCTCTCTCTCTCTCTCTCTCTCTCTCTCTCTCTCTCTCTCTCTCTCTCTCTCTCTCTCTCTCTCTCTCTCTCTCTCCACACACACACACACACACACATAGTTTTTGCACCCCATCCTCCCATATCCCCCCTCCCCCACACACATCCATCCCCCCCCCAACACCCACCCACACACACACAGCACCTCCACACAAAAAAACCCCACGGGGCTAGATGCGTCAGCATTGAAATCATCTGCTTCCATTTTCAGAAATAGTCTATGGGTGTGAAGCCGTGTTTCATACCCACACCTACGCGCCCTCGGCAGAAACACCTGTCATGTATTGATACGCGAGGAAAGTGTCAAAACCTAAATGAAAATGTTATCCGTGACAGACTGTTACCTTAAAAACTTGTGCGTGTCCATCACAGAAGAAAAACAATCCTCTGAAGTCAGAGTATAGCTGTCTATATGGGGAGGAACTAAAAAAAAATATATATATATATATAAAAAAGCCGTATACTGTGCCAACCTTTCATGCACTTTGCTGATGGTATCACAAAAATGATTTTCCAGATGTGGAGGTTGAGTCAGTTTGCCTACAATTAATTATTATCATTCTGAGTGATAAGTAATAAATGCATATTTTATCGCAATCGCAAAAATATTTTTAAAAGGAGAAAGTACGTTATTGAGTTGCCATATAACAATATGATTTCATTATTTATATCCAGGTGTATTAATCATTCATTGCCTAATCAAACAGGACAAGTGAACGGCATTCAACGCGAAATTCATTTTTGTAAACAATGCAATACGAAAACAATAGGCGATGGCTTTCATTTTATAATTAAATGTCCAAAGTTTTTTGAGCTTCGGAAGAATGTTCTACCTCAGGAATATTTGCATCCAAGATCCGTGTACACATTTCGTAATTTTTTCTCTTCTGAGAAAACGATGTTATGAAAACTGAGCAAATTTATAGTCAAAAGTAAAGTTGCAGGACATTGTTGAAAAGGTTGACTACATTTTTATTTCTGTCACATGCAGTGCTAGTGGTATAGACGTTTTAGTTAATAATGCAAATTATATATGTTACAGTTGATCTTGTTGACTGAAATCCTCCATGCCTCAAGAGGAGTTAAAGGCGACTCAAATCTTGAATCATATTTATCATTAATTTTTTTTTTATCCCTACCCAGTCACAATTACTACTGTTAAGTTTACTATCGGTGGTCTAGGTGGTCAGGTGGATCGGTGGTCTAGGTGGTCACGCGCCTTGCCTAGAAAGCAAAAAGTCCGGGTCGGAGTGTGCGGGGTTCGTACCCCGTTTGGACCCAAAACTTTTTCCCCATCCATTAGACCCTGAGTGGTGGTCTGGGCGCTAGTCTTTCGGATGAGACGATAAACCGAGGTCCCGTGTGTTACACATCACTATTTAGCGCACGTAAAAGAACCCACGGCAACAAGGGGGTTGTCCCTGGCAAATTCTGTAGAAAGAAGCCACTCTGATAGGGAAACAAATACACTTGCATGCAGGAAAAAAAAAAAAAAAAGGGTAGGCGCTGCACATGTGGCGACGTGCTCTCCCCGGGGAGAGCAGCCCGAATTTCACGCAGAGAAATCTGCGTGACATAAAGTGGTACAAAAAAATACAAAAAATATTACATTTTGTAGACAAAACAACAATCAAGTTTACTTGATAACTGAAAAAAGAGACTAATTTTGTATCTACTCAGTTTAATGTATTTATTCATGGACCTGGGCTAGCTCAGTAATAAGCGCGCCCTTTCTCCCCACGTCAAGGTTCAGCGAGGGAGAGGAGATGGGCACCACGGTAAAATGCTGGCCTCTAGAGAAGCTGAGGTCTCTGACCCCTCTCACCCGCAACGACCGCAAAACTAATAAAAATGGAATAAGCACTTATGTGCCTTTTTACATCCAGACTCCGTGTGTATGCGGTTTTGTAAATCTTGTCATCAGTTCCCACCGGCACACAATGGCCTACTCTTACGAAAAGCGGAACAGGATTTAACGTGTGCGCAAGATGTTCTGTGTGCGTTCGCACACGGGGCCTCAGTTTATAGTCTCATCCGAAGGATGTGTGAGTGAGTGAATGAGTGAGTGAGTGAGTGAGTGGTGTGTGTGTGTGTGTGTGTGTGTGTGTGTGTGTGTGTGTGTGTGTGTGTGTGTATGTGTGTGTGTGTGTGTGTGTGTGTGTTTTCGTGTGTGTGCGCCCGCGCGCGCGCGCGTGCGTGTGTGCGTGCATGTAGATGTGTTGTCTAAGTATGTGTGAGTACATGCATCAAAAAGTGGACCAAGAAGGCAGAAAATAGACAAGAAGGTGACAGGAAGAAACAGAACAATGTCGAAACAATGAGAGGGATAGAAAAGAGGGTTTCCTGGCACAGAATTTCCAGAAGGTGGGGTTGGTATCTACACTGACAGGCCTCTGGCTTCCCCACGAAGAACATTGCAAGATATTAAACAGGAGACTCACTATACAAATGACACATTACAAGTACGCCAAAACTATTGTACATTAGTACCGGTCTGTATGAAGATAAAGCCAACATTTATTTTCTATTCTTTATTTCATTCTTTAATTTGATTGTAAAGGCAGTGAAATGAACCAAGAAGCCAGGTGGATCGGTGGTCTAGAGGTAACGCGCCTGCCTAGAAAGCGAAAAGTCCGGGTCGGAAGTGTGCGGTGGTTTGATCTCCCTTCGGGCACAAAACTTTTCCCCCATCCGTTAGACCATGAATGGTGGTCTGGGTGCTAGTCTTTCGGATGAGGCGATAAACCGAGGTCCTGTGTATTACACAAAATTATTTAGCACACGTAAAAGAACCCACAGCAACAAGAGAGTTTTCCCTGGCAAAATTCTGTGGAAAAAAAGCTACTCTGATAGGGAAACAAATACAGTTGCAGGCAGGAAAAGAAAAAAAATGGGTGGCGCTGTTCTTGTGGCAACACGCTTACCCCAGGGAGAGCAGCCCGATTTTCACGCAAAGAAATCTTTCGTGACTTAAAGTGGTATAGATAGATAGAAAGAAAGAAAGAAAGAAAGAAAGATAGATAGATAGATAGATAGATAGATAGATAGATAGATAGATAGATAGATAGATAGAGACAGACAGACAGACAGACAGACAGACAGACAGACAGACAGACAGACAGACAGACAGACAGACAGATAGATGGATGGACATCTGAATGACGAATAAACACCATTCTACTCTTACCGCTAATCCGAAATAACTCAGAATCTGCCCACGCAAACTAAAGCCCTAGCTGACTCATTTTTTTGTTTTGTTGTTGAAAATCACCACCGTCCAATCAAAACGTGGATCTGGTTCTTGAGAGACTTTACACTCAGAGTTCAGGAATCGACCACCCCCTCTGTAGCTCGTCAGGCGAGCTCCTCTGCGACTATAAAAGTACCGTAGATTCCGGTTTTCTCCGTTTTTCTCTGAGGAGATAAGCACCTCAGGTTATATGGCAAAGGCGTGGCTTCGGTGGCGGCAGCAGCAGCAGCAGCATCAGGAGCAGTAGTGAAATAGCAGGGAACTTTTGAATGCTGTTCAGTGCTGTTATTTATTATTTGTGTCCGTGTTTCTGCACTAGGAATGATGAAAGTCCTGTTCAGGTTACTGTTGTGCCTTTGCTGGTCTCTGTTGTTGGCGAGTCATTTTTGTCTGGGTAAACTTCCTTTCAGTTTTGTAAGATAGTTCGATTAAGCTTTCTTCTTCTTCTTTTGCTTCTTCTTTTTCTTCTTTTTTCTCTTTTTCCTCCTCCTCCTCCTCCTCCTCCTCCTCCTCCTCCTCCTCCTCCTCCTTCTTCTTCTTCTTCTTCTTCTTCTTCTTCTTCTTCTTCTTCTTCTTCTTCACTAATTTTAGAGCACAAGACCATGTTGATGAGGCCTGGGCACTTAGCTTACATCAATAACTGACCGATCTTCAGGCTATGAATTTATTTATTTATTTATTTATTTATTTATTTATTTATTTATTTATTCATTTATTCTTTTATGACAAGGATAATGGAATAAGCACTCATGTGCTTTTTTACATCCAGTCCCCGAGTGTATGCAGTTTTGTAAATCTTGCCATCTGTTTCCACCGCCACACAATGGCCTACTCTTATGAAACAGGATTTAACGTGTGCGCAGAATTAATCAGTAATGTGTGTAGTATCCTTTCAGCAAACCAAATTAATTCTTTCTGCTGTTGTGAAGCGCGACACTTGTCATCTTCCTGGTGGTCTATCTGCCCATTGTTCATCAGTAATCAAGGGTCTGGTTAATACCTGAGGCAAGTGCTGTACATTTGCGAGCAACCATTTCAGGTGTCTGACATTTTTCTTCTTCAAAATTAATTTTACACCTGCAAACTTCTCATCAAGTATGCACTTTATGGTCTCACATTGATTTCCAGGTGTGATAAGGGACATAAAGAATGCCGGTTTTTTGGGGTTACCCTCGAGTGTTAAGCTGGGGAACGCCTGAGCAACTGACGAAAAACAGCAATATGTGTGTTCAAGATGTGCAACGTCTGTGTACAGGACCTTGGTTTGTAGTAAAGAGATCTCCGGAAAATGGAATCCGAGCCATGCATGTCAGTGGATATTTCAATCCGTGATCACTGGGCTATTCCGGGACTAACTGTAGTGTAGTGTAGTGTAGTGTAGTGTAGTGTAGTGTAGTGTAGTGTAGTGTAGTGTAGTGTAGTGTAGTGTAGTGTATCACTAGGCTTTTCTTGGACTCCGTGTATTGTATTGATTTATAGTGTATTGTAGTGTAGTGTATTTATAGGCTATTCCGAGACATTGTATTTTGTTGATTTGTAGTGTCGAGTGGTTTAGTGTGATGTAGTGTATCACTAGGGTATTCCGAGACTTTTTAAAAATTGATTTGTAGTGTAGTGTATTACAGGCTATTGTGGGACTTATTTTATTGTAGTGTAGTGTAGTATAGCATAGCGTATTGCAGTGCAGTGTGGTGTAGTGCAGAGTAGAGTAGAGTAGAGTAGTGCAGCGGAGTGTTCTGTAGTGTAGTGTGTAGTAGTGAAGAGTAGTGTCGTGTATACCATTTTCTGCCACGGTAGATTTCTTAGTGTGGAATTTGGGCTTCGCTTCACGAGGAGAACGTGTCGCCACAAGGGTAGCGCCACCCATGGTCTTTTTTTTCCTAGTTTTTTTCTTGTCATATTATGCAATTTTTTTGTTTTCTTGTAAGAGTGGTTTTTTTTTCTTTCTACAATTTGGTTTTACAAGGGACAATGCTCATGTTGCCGTGGGTTATTTTCACGTCTGCTGAATGCATATTATATGATATAATATTGTATTATATCATGTAGTTTTAGACAGGTGCGCTGCCTCTAAATCAGCGATACCTAGCATTCAAGAACCAGTCGATGTTTGTAATTGTTGTGCGTTCCTCAGCTTAACATCCTGGGGATCACCCCGAATATGCTCTCTGACACTCATTCATCCCACCAGGGAACCTTTGTGAGCGTACTGTGTACACACGGGGTGAGAAGTTTGTGTGCATGACTCTTTTCGCACAACTCGCCATATAGGCAGCCATACTCTGACTTTAATGGATTTTGTTTTCACCTTTGAAGGAGAATGCATGTTATGCTAATATGGCAGAGGACATTCTCAACATAAGTTTGTTAGTTGTTTGTTTTTTTTTAGAACAACAACTACAGGTGATATAGCCGAGTGTGAAGACAGTCTGACTTCAATCCCATGGGTCCATCAAGTCGTGGGTTCCAATCTCGGAATCGGCATCTGGTGAATTAAGGGTGGGGATTTTTACGATCTCCCAGGTCACCTTCAAGTGTAGACCTGCCAGTGCCTTTATTTCCTTTGTGCATATACACATGCAGATCAAATATTCACGTTAAAGATCCCGTAGCATAATTCTTGTCAGCATTCGTTGAGTTACGAAAACACATACATACCCAGTAAACATCCCCGTATTTGTGATTATTGCGGGCAAAAACAGTCGCATACAACAAAATATCATCATTAGTGAACCTCGGAGCTAGAGCCGAAGAACGAAGAAAAGGGAAAAAAAGAATATCAGCACTTTACTATAGACTTTTGCATTTGGCCTGCATCAAGTACTTTGCAAAGCTTTTTGGCCAGGGCCAAAGTTGATGTTTGCTGCCTTGTTCAAAGCCAAAGTCAAACTTTTCTTTCAGGATGGTACATTGTTTGTTTGTTGTTGTTTTTTATCCTTGTCAGGGGCTAGTGGAGTTGGACTGATGGGTGCAGGAGACTATGCAGTGTTCGGGAGATTCGCTAGCGATGCTGGAGGGACCAGTGTAGCAGCCAGGAATGTGCCAACTCTTCCACAAGGGTTCGCGACAAGGACAATGAATGGTACTCTTCTTTACTTCGGCCTGTTTGTGTTTGTGTCTGTTTGTCTTTTATCTCTCATTTTCGGTTTCTGCAACCAAAAAAAGGGGGGGATTAGGGTTTCAAAGGTAGTGGGTCTCTCTCTCTCTCAATCTCCGTCTGTCTGTATCTCTGTCTGTTTTTCCGCTGCTGATGCTCTCTCTCTCTCTCTCTCTCTCTCTCTCTCTCTCTCTCTCTCTCTCTCTCTCTCTCTCTCTCTCTCTCTCTCTCTCTCTCTCTCTCTCTCTCTCTCTCTTCAATCATCATCATCATCATCATCATCATCATCATCATCATCATCATCATCATCATTATTATCTCCACCATCCCCATTCACAGCTCTTTGACGACAGTGTTGATCTGTGCAGCAACAACAAGAGCCTGTAACACAGTGGTTTGCCCTGGAAAGAAGAAGTGCCAGGAAAGAAACGGTACCCCCCGATGCACGTGCAAATTCCCGTGTTCACGTGACCTGCGTCGAGGAGGCCCCGTGTGTGGGTCCGATGGACGCACCTTCAGCTCCCTGTGTTCGCTGCATCGCTACAACTGCCGCGCCATAAAGGGTGCTATACGCTTCGTACGCTCAGGCAATTGTTTTGGTAATTATCCTCAGTGGTGATTGCAAAAAGGTAGAATTTTGGACACACAAGTCGAGAAAGTGATTTTAAAGGATCACTGAAAAGCTGCCTTAAGGAAGAGAAGTGTGTGTGTGTGTGTTGTGTGTGTGTGTGTGTGTGTGTGTGTGTGTGTGTGTGTGTGTGTGTGTGCGCGCGCGCGCGCGTGCGCACAAATTTTATTTTTTATTCATGGGAGTAAACAGGCAAAGATGCAGCATCAATTTTGTGCACAGAAGATACAGTATGTACTCTTTTGTCATTGAGCTTTGAAAACCTTCCAGAGAATGTGCACACTTACCATAAAACAGCCTGAGTGGTAAAACAAAACAAAATGCTGCATACTACCAAAGTAAAGAACTGACCCCAAAAGGATTTTTTGAACGTAAGATATTGAAAACAAAGGTTCGAAAGTCAAACCCCACAATCTAAAGTGCTAGGACATGTTTCACAGCCAAAAATATATATAAAAAACTTTTAGGCATACTTCACAGTAAAAATGCCATATCTTCTAAGACATGTTTTATTCAAATTGAATGTTCATGCAAAATTTTGGAAAACTTTAGGGGACTGGATAGCTCAGTGGTCAGAGTACTTGATTTCCCCAAGGAAAAGCTTGAGCAGCTTTGAACATGGTTTCCAGGTGGATGGGTGACCGTTTGTCCACCTTGGCTTCAGTACAGTCCCACAGTTCACCCAGCTGTACAGGGGTACCTGCCCTCTTTAGGGTCAGGGAAGGTAAAGCAGCGAGGGAGAGGAGGCAGATGCCGCTCTCAATAATGAATATGCTGGCCCCTAGAGAAGCTGAGGTCTCTGATGTCTCGCCCCCCCAACGACCGCATAGGTTATGGGAACACTTTTACCTTTTACCTAGAATTTATGTTCATAGGATGGCACTGAAAGTTTGTGCAAGTGACCACACCACAGCGTCTTCTTTTCTGTGTTGTTGTTGTCAGAGACCAGAGGGCAGGCAGCAGGCAGGAAAGGCTATGGGGTGACCACTCTAGCCAGGAGCCAGGCGGCCTCAGGGCCCCAGGTACTGCGCAGGTTTCCTTTCAGGACACAGAGCTTTCACAGCCCTTCTGGCGCCGGGGGAAAGCAAGCACAAGGTGAGTCGCTTGGGATAAAGGAATGGATGAATATTTATTTATTTATTCTTTTATAGCGAGGATAATAGAATAAACACTCATGTGCTTTTTTACATCCAGTCCCCGAGTGTATGCAGTTTTGTAAATCTTGTCATCTGTTCCCACCGGCACACAGTGGCCTACTCTTACGAAAGGCGGAACAGGATTTAACTTGTGCGCAAGATGTTCTGTGTGTGTTCGCACACGGGACCTCGGTTTAGAGTCTAATCCGAAGGACTTTTGGGAGGAGTGGAGTAAACATTGATGTTAACTCCAGGGGGAAAAATCCCCTCGAATGGGAATTGAACTCGGGTCGTCAAATTGCTAGCGCAATGTTCTGACATCTAGGCTATCCCGCCCTGGGATAGTATGAAGTAAATAAAGTAAGGAAGAAAGTAAGTTGGGCAATATTATTTTTGCAAGATCAACAGGACTTGCAAAAACAATACTGCAAGGCACTGCCCAAGGAGGAAGAAAAGGAAGCAGACCAAGGAAGAGATGGGAGGACAACATCAGCAAATGGACAGGCCAAGTACTCAACAACATTTCGAGAAAGGCAGAACAAGAGAGGGAATGGAGGGAACTGGTTGTTAAGTCTTTGAGGGTGCCCCCATGATCGCCAGACTAAGGGATAGATAGATATTGTTATCATTGTTATTGAGCTTAGATGATAATAAACTTTAAAGGAATCTTAAACCTTTGAGATGTGTGCATTAACTCTTGACCACCAAACTACTTGATAAAAATAGCATTTCAAGGATCCATTGCTCTTTACCTAAACGCACTTCTTTGGTCCCCCTCAATGCTTTTTTGTGGTAATAATTGCCGAAACAAACAAATTTATGTTCACTA
>CM060334.1:3549527-3559527 GCA_030674155.1 Stramonita haemastoma
TATAGGCCATTTGTGCCGGTGGGAACGGCGGACAAAATGTGCAAAATTGCATGTACATGAAGACCTTCTGTTATAAAATAAAAACAAACAAGCATACGAGTGCCTATTCCATTTTCTTCGAAATAAAGAAAAAGAAAAAAAAATCGGTGGTCTAGATGTAATACATCTGTCTAGAAAGCGATAAGTGTAGGTTCGATCTCCCAATTGATCTGCTTTCCGCCCTCGTCCCAATCCAGTCGACCTTGAGTGGTGATCTGAGTGCTAGTCTTTCGAATTAAAAAGAAGCACTGCAGCAGCACTGCCTATTTTTGTTGTTGTTTCTCTTCTCGACAAAGAAGTATACGCCATTGAAACAATATAAAACAGCATGATCTGCACGAACAACAACAATAACAAATTTCAAAGAACTAGGTGCACTGGGGCCAGTTCACGCACCTTTGAGGTTGATGGTAAACTTGGGCAAACTGAAATTCAGGAGGTAAAGGGTATAAAGGTAAAGGTGTTTCCATAGCCTGTACAGTCGTTAGGAAGCCAGGTGTCAGAGACCTCAGCTTTTCTAGGGGCCAGCATATTGAGGGTGGGACCCATCTCAATTTTTTCATACCACATTAGGTCACGGTAGATTTCTTTACGTGAAATTCGGGCTGCTCTCCATGGGGAGAGCGCTTCGCCACAAGAGCAGATTGACCTATCATTTTTTTTTCTCTATTTCTTTCCCTATCAGATTGGCTTTTTTCTACAAAATTTTGCCAGGGACAACTCTCTTGTTGCCGTGGGTTCTTTTACGTGCGCTAAATAGTTATGTAACACACGGGACCTCCGTTTATCGTCCCACCCGAAAGACAAGGACCCAGTCCACCACTCATGGTCTAATGGATGGGGGAAAAGTTTTGGGCCCAAACAGGGATCAAAGCACAGTACACTACCGACCCATACTTTTCGCTTTGTAGGCAGGTGCGTTACCCCTAGACCACCGATCCACCGCCGCTCTACCTTCCCTGTCCCTGAAGAGGGCAGGTACCCATTAACAGCTGGCTGAATTGGGAGGTTGAACTGAAGCCAATGCCCGCAAACGGTCACCCATCCGATTGGTAAGCGCGCGCAATGCTGCTTAACCTTAGCTTGTGCAAAGCGAGTGTTCTGACCACTGAGCTATTCCTGTAAACTAACTGCAAAATCAAGACTTGAATCCAGAGTGCCTTCAGTATAGATCACGACAATGTCACAACCATTTCTGGGAATGAAAACTGTCATACATGCTTCTTCTTTCGGATGGGATTAGACCCAGGCCTTGAGTGGAACGGCTTGCTACGGAAAGCTGAAAACCTGCGGGGAGTGGAGGAAGCTGGTTGCAGAATCTTCAGTGGTACCCCAACTGTCTACTAGACTTCTGGATAGGCGCACACAGTTACCAATCTGTGTGTAAACACAATAGTCATCACAGCTTGGCTCAGCGGTCAGCGCAGTGGCAAGTCATATGTAAGGACTGGGTTCAAATCCCATCAGGATTATGATCTTTTCTTTGTGAGATTGTTTCGGCCCTGAGTGTGTTATGGGGTATAAGATTGCAAATACTGGAAACGAAATAATGCACATAAGTGAAAGGCCGAGAGGCAAACAACTCCACCGAAAAGACCCACTTACGTAACCATTCCAATGTTTGCAATCACGAAAACGTAATTGCAACAACAAAATAGTGCATAAGAAACGCCTGCGCTATAATAAGAAACTCTAAAACCAAACCTCTAAACAAACAGAAATATAAAGCGTTGCCGGCTTATTTGACAAAAGGCGAGAGATTTGACTACCAAGGCAGATCTCCGTTACTTAACTCTTCTATCTGGTGACCGTGGGGGCACCCTTGAAGACTTGACAACCAGTTCCCTCCATTCCTCTCTCTGTTCTGCCTTTTTCAGGGTTTTGTTGAATTTTAGGCCTGTCCATTCGCTGATGTTGTCCTCCCATCTCTTCCTTGGCCTGCCTCTTTTTCTTCCTCCTTGGACAGTGCCTTGCAGTATTGTTTTTGCAAGTCCTTTTGATCTAGTGACACGCCCGTACCATTTAAGTTTACGCTTCTTTACGATTGATAGAAGATTTTCGTAGGGACCATTGGTCCGCTTGCAACCTGCAAATGAAGATAGTTTAAAATCAGTATGTCGTTTTGGCCTCAATGGTCCTTAAGGCGAACAACCAATATTCTTACACCGTCTTCAAGTTACGAAAGAAGCAAAAACTGATCAAACAAACAGAAATTAAACAAAAAAAGCAAAAAGGTGTGCTACTGTAAGGGAAACAGTACGAGGCCAGCATATTACTGAATACACTATGGAATATATTATATATATATATATATATATATATATATATATATAATGTTTTGTTTGTTTGTTTGTTTGTCCGTCATGTTCGACGATGACCTCCAAAACAGCAGAGGAGGCAGCTTCTATTTCAGAAACTGGACAGAAATTTGATTAAAGTGGAGATGCCTTGCCCACAGTACATCCCCACTCTCGGCCAAGAGGGCATAAGGACAGTCAGCGTTGGAGATGTTCTCCAAAAGCCAACTAGCCCCCTGGGCTGCAGCACATAAGGACTGTGCAAGTCAAGCCTCCTAGTCAGAGAGTCATAGTCGATCATTTAAGACTAAGCTGTAAAGTGGAATTCCATGAGTGGGAAAGAAAGCCACTGATCATACAGCCTACAGCCCCTCACTTTGCTGTTGCCCCCAGCATCGATGGTTTAATCAAGAACTGTGATAAAGCCCAGTCTCTGAAGGCATAACTATAGTATGTTTTATATATATATATATATATATATATATATATATATATATATATATATATATATATATATATATATATATATATATATATATATATATATATATTATAAAGCCATTGGAAGGGCTCCTGACTTCATTGAAAAAACCCAAGCTAAAGTTGGTACAGGCACGTCACACGAACATGTGGACTGCCAAAACAGTCTTGCAGGGAACAGTACAAGGAGGGAGACAAAGAAACAGAGAAAACGATGGGAAGACAACATCAGAGAGTGGACCGGCCTTGAGTGGAACGACATATTACGGAAAGATGAAAACTCCGAGGAGTGGAGGAAGCTGGTGGCAAAATCTTTAGTGATTTTCCAACATATT
The DNA here is from genome assembly GCA_030674155.1 of Stramonita haemastoma. Taxonomy (NCBI): domain Eukaryota; kingdom Metazoa; phylum Mollusca; class Gastropoda; order Neogastropoda; family Muricidae; genus Stramonita; species Stramonita haemastoma. The sequence continues at coordinate 3,552,679 of CM060334.1, forward strand.
ACTTGATTATTGGTATAGGTGAAGAGATATTATATATATATATATATATATATATATATATATATATATATATATATATATATATATATATATTATATATATGTATGTATATATATATATATATATATATATATATATATATATATATATATATATATATATATATATATATGTGTGTGTGTGTGTGTGTGTGTGTGTGTGTGTGTGTGTGTGTGTGTGTGTGTGTGTGTGTGTGTGTTATCCTGACAGTTTTATATAAAACTGTATTGCCTTGGTCATCCCAGTTGTGTATTATATATATTCTTGTTTTTGTTTGCTTTTGTTTTGTGTTCGATTTTGTTTTGTTTTGTTGTTTTTGAGAGCTAGAGAAAGGCGCGATTGATTTGACATCAGAAATATCGACACACTTTGTGCCATATTATTGCCATGTGCCATAAGACTGTCCAAATATCTTTGCACGTACATTGCGTGGAAGAGAAAGAGAGAGAGGAAGAGAAAGAGTTCAGCCGTGGTTTTCAAAGCGTGATTAAGTTCAACTGGCTAAGCCTTGATTTATCACTTTCAAAACAGGTAGTCTGGATCACCCAATGTGCGCAGAAGGGATACTTGTTAAAGGATTCATGGTGTTTTCTTCTCTTGTGCAGGAATTTTTGACAGGCAAGTGACGTTTGTTTGTTTATTTTGTATTTACGCTCTCGGCGAAGAGTATTATAGATGCATGCTAGAGTTGGTTTACTGCATGTAGGTGCGCGCGCGCGCGCGCGCGCGCGCGCGCGTGTGTGTGTGTGTGTGTGTGTGTGTGTGTGTGTGTGTGTGTGTGTGTGTGTGTGTGATTGAGAGTGATCGAGCTAAGACAGAGAGAGAGATTTGATTTGATTTGATTTGATTTATTCTTTTATATCGAGGATAATGGGATAAGCACTCTTGTGCTTTTTTACATCCAGTCCCCGTGTGTATGCAGTTTTGTGCGTCTTCACTTTTATGCAGACGACTCTCAGATCCTAAGCAGTGATACACCTGAAAACCTGCCTTCTCTCTTGACAAATATGTCTTACTGCCTTCAAGATATCCAAAACTGGATGATACAGAACAAATTACAATTAAACGCAGATAAAACCGAATCCATGCTTGTAGGGACCAAACACAAACTGTCTTTTATCACAACAACTTCAATAGAATTCGGCAATATGTCAGTCCCTCTATCCAGTGCTGTAAAGTATCTAGGAGTCGTTATTGACAACACACTCTCCATGCAAAAATTCATCACCCAGACCTGTCAGTCATGCTACTATCAACTACGGCGCATTAGTGCAATTCGAAAGTACCTGTCCACTGATGCAACATCCAAACTAGTCACTTCTCTTATTCTTTCACGTTTGGACTATTGCAATTCTCTTTTGGCTGGTCTGCCAGCATCATCTATCCACTCTCTCCAACGTATACAAAACTCTGCAGCTCGACTGGTCCTCAGAAAGAAAAAATCTGAACACATTACTCCTCTCTTGCAATCTCTCCACTGGCTGCCTGTGCCACAGAGAGTTAACTACAAGATCAGTACTCTCTGTTATAAATGTCTCCACAAAACAGCACCCTCCTACCTCTGTGAATGTCTTCACGTGTACACACCTTCTCGTTCCCTCCGCTCGGCTGCAGATACCTTATCCTTAAAAATTCCGAGATTCAACCTATCTACCGTTGGCCGCCGCTCTTTCTCTATTTCTGGCCCATCAATCTGGAATGACCTCCCTCTCTCCCTTCGGCAAAAGCCTACATATGACACTTTTAAATCCAACCTCAAGACACACTTGTTTCAAACCTAAGATTTTTGCCTTCTGTTTCCATCTCCTATTTGTCCCTGCCTTCAACAATTGAAATTCCATTCACCATGTCAAAATGTATAACCTCTATAAGTGTGTGTGTGTGTGTGTGTGTGTGTGTGTGTGTGCGTGTGCGTGTGTGTGTGTGTGCGTGTGTGTGCGCGTGCGCGCGCGCGCGTGTGTGTGCTTTCGTACTTGCTAGAATTATTTATTGTCATTGGTTGTTTGTTGTGAGGGTCGAGTGCAAGCGCTTTGATTTGTTTTTACAAGATATAGCGCTATATAAATTCCATGTATTATTATTATTATTATTATGCAGTTTTGTAAATGTCATCTGTTCCCACCGGCACACTTAACGTGTGCGCAAGATGTTCTGCGTGCGTTCGCACACGGGGCCTCGGTTTAAAGTCTCATCCGAAGGACTTGTGGGGAGAGTGGAGTCAGCACTGATGTTAACTCCAGGAGAAAAATCTCCTCGACCAGATTCGAACCCGGGTCGAGGAGAGAGAGAGAGAGAGAGAGAGAGAGAGAGAGAGAGAATTTCATGTTTTGTTCACGTGAGACCATAGCCCTTGTATTTTTTATTTGTATTCTTTATTTGCATATGACTTCTTTGCATGAAATTTGGGCTGCTCCTCCGGGGAAGATCGTGTCGCCACAAGTGCAGAGCCACCTATTTTTTTCTTTTTCTGTCTTGCATGTGCATTTGTTTCCTTATTAGAGTGGCTTTTGTCCACAAACTTTTGCCAGGGACAACTCTGTGTTCATTTGCGCGCACTGAGAGTGTGTTGCACACGGGACTTCAGTTTATCGTGTCATCCGAAAGACTAGCACACAGACCTCCACTCACGGTGTAGTGGATGAGGGAGAGTAGTTTTTTCTTACAAAAGGGGATGTAACCCAAAACTTTTTGTTTTCTAGGCAGGTGCCTTACCTCTAGACCATTGATGTATTCTTATGAACAGAAGGGACACAACAAAAAAAGGGGGAGAAAAATGGAACACAAAAACCACAGGGAAAAAACCCTCTCCTTGTGCGATAGGTATGCGCAAGACACAGCTTTTTCGCTTTTTCCCACAATTGGGAAGCTTTCGAAATGTACACTGCCATGTTGTCAGCAATATTTTAATTTTCCGATGAATTGACAGAGAGAGAGAGAGAGAGAGAGAGAGAGAGAGAGAGAGAGAGAGAGAGAGAGAGAGAGAGAGAGAGAGAACACGAATAATTGATTTAACAAAGGCCTTTCTCACCGAGAGAGGAGGGGGGGGGGGGGGATCTAAACACATCTATATGCATGCGTTTTTAAAATATATGTTAAAAATTTCGTCATCACGAAATGGCCTACTCTTTCAAAAAGGCGGAACGGGATTTTTAACGTGTGGGCAAAATGTTCTGCATGCATTTGCACACGGGGTCTTGGTTTATAGTATTATCCGAGGGGCTTAGTCATGCGCTTCAATTTTCTGGTCAAACTGGGAAGAAAGGGCAAGGCTGGGAATCGAACCCAGAACCTCACCTTGCAGTCAGCTGTTTGTAGGGGAAATCTCAGTGGTCAGAGCTCTCACTCTCCCCAAGCTAAAGGTTAAGCAGCGTTGAGCGTGATTGCCTCCCAGATGGGTGACCGTTCTTACACTTAAGTTTCAGTACAGTCCCCCAGTTCACCCAGCTGTCAATGGGTACTTGCCTTTTCTTAGGGACAGGGAAGGTAATGCAGCAAGGGAGAGGAGATGGGCGCCGCCCTCAGTATGGTAGCCCCTAGAGAAGTTGAAGTCTCTGACGCCTCGCTCTCCAACGACTGCAAAGGGAATGGGAATACATTTTAGCTAGTTGGTTTTGATCGGAAAACATCGGTATTAATCTTTGTGTACAAGATATACGTATATATACATATATATTTAGGATTTTAGTTGACAGAGATATTCTGGACTTTTTTTCTCTGTTTTTTAATAATACGTATGAATTCTACAAAATAGAATCTTGACCACTTTGGATCAAGACGCCAGCCATTCTAAACGAGTCCTCAACTGAGGGTAGCGACCCATCCAGCCCACACAGCAGTTGTGGGTCCTAGTCAAAAACAAGATGGAAGCAGGCAGCACCTCAGAAGATCTACAAGACATGGAATCTAAGGAGCCAAAGCACGCACCGTGTGGAGACCGTGGCAAAAGCAACGTTGGAAAAGTCGCTCATGACAAATCTGACGTATGCCACATGATGTCTCTAAACCACCCACAAACATCCAGTCAAGGAGACTCTGAAGATCCGGACCCTGTAAGCCAAACAAGCACAGATGTCCCCTGCGCTAAATCTAGCTGCGACGCATCAAGTCATGGCATGGGTGAGACAACAGAGATCAGGGTAGAACAACGAAACCTACAAACTTCGGGTTCGTCAAGTAGCGCTCCTCTCGATCTGTCAACCTCCACCCTTCATCCTCAGTCACAGCAAGCCTCAGAAGAAGCCACCTCTCTCCCGAAGACAGGATCTCCCGTCTTGAAAGACAGACAAGGCAAGAGTACCGTCCTGATCGACCCTTTGAGACTTCAACGACCTGACGACCCCGAAGGCTGCAGCATCCTCTACGGGGATGAACACGGAGATTCCAGTGACGAGAATCACCCAAGGGATCTGGAGACGGGCGGATCCTTAGGGACTCCACCAGGGATGCAGGGGGGTCTTGAGGGAGATCCGAGAGGGGCAGTGACCCAAGCAGACCTCGAGGCGCCTGAGAAGGCGGAGAAGGATCTGTTCGTGTCCCACATAAGTCTCCGTCAAGCGCGCTATGCTGCCAGTGCCGTCACTCCTGTTGCCAGTGCCTTCACTCCTGCTGCAGAGTGTAAAGAGAGCTGTGCCCGGTCTGCGGTAAACAGGAAGACGGTGCAAAAGGTCGGTGTGTCTTTTTGTGTGTGTGTGGGGGGGGGGGGGGGGGGGGTGGGGGGGGGGGGGGGGGGGGGAGGGGGGGGAGGGGGGAGGGGGGGGAAGGGGGGGGGGGGGAGTGTGTGTGGGGTGGGTGTCTGAGGTGGTGTGGGTGGGTGGGGGGTGGGGTGTGGGGTGTGTGTGTGTGTGTGTGTGTGGTGTGTGTGTGTGTGTGTGTAGGTGTAGGTGTGTGTGTTGTGTGTGTGTGTGTGTGTGTGTGTGTGTGTGTGTGTGTGTGTGTGTGTGTGTGTGTGTGCTTTTTAATATTTTGTTAGTCTTTTTATTTCGCGGATAATAGAATAAACACTCATGTGCTCTTTCTTTCTTTCTTTCTTTCTTTCTTTCTTTCTTTCTTTCTTTTTACATCCATTCCCCGAGTGTATTTGAAGGATATGATGATTTATGTAGTTCCACTGTGGCTTTCAGACTCGCAGTGTCCGCAACACGGAGATGTGGAAAGCCCTGAAGGGCTGGAGGTGGGTGGCCCTGTTGGCCAAACACTCGGACCGGGATCGCTACCATCATGAGCATCTGGACCTGCTCTATGGGCTCCTCGAGTTCTCCGGGAACCTGCTCCTTGCCTTCGCCGACTTTGTCCTCGGGCAGTCTGAGGGTGAGGTTGGGTTTTGTTGTGTTACCGCGTTTCTGGTGCCTGTGTGTGGGGGGTGGGGTGGGGTGGGGTGTGTGTGTGTTGGGGGATGTTTGATTCAAGATTCAAGATTCTAAATATTTTATTGCCATTTAAGTCATGCAAACTTATTTGACACAACAAAACAAACATCAGTTTTAATTATCTTTCTGCCCAAAATGATGTCCACTAAAAACATGTTGTATTCTTCTCTTTTTCTCTTTTCTCAAAACATTCATTCACATATCTAATAATGTCTGCTTGATAGATATCAACTGTGATTATGTCGCTTAACTTATCTATATGTTTTTTACGTTGTTTGTGTGTATGTATGTGTGGGTGTGGGTGTGGGTGTGGGTGTGGGTGTGGTGTGGTGTGGTGTGTGTGTGTGTGTGTGTGTGTGTGTGTGTGTGTGTGTGTGTGTGTGTGTGGATGCAACTTTCTGCTGAGCTATCTTTTTCAATGTGTGCTTGTGTATGTGCGTGCGTATGCGTTTACTTACTTATTCTTTTATATTTACTTATTCTTTGATATCGAGGATAACAGAATAAGCAATCATGTGCTTTTTTTCATCCGGTCCCCGTGTGTATGCAGTTTTTGTAAATATTGTCACCTGTTCCCACCGGCACACGATGGCCTACTCTTGCGTGTGTGTGCGTTCGTGCGTGCCTGAGTGTATATGTTCGTATGCTTGCCTTTTTCAAAACCTCTTCGTTTGTACCTTTTTATTGAAAGCTTGACATTGATGGGTTGGTTTTTGATTGGCTGATTAGCTGGTTGACTGATTGATTAATTGACTAATTAATTGATGTCTAGTTGATCTATTGATTGCCTGGCCAGCTTACGGGTATGCAAGTAGGTTGTGGTTTAACTGATCAACAAGTTGACCGATCCATCAGTTGGTCAGTGAATCAGTCTGGTGATTGATGGGTGGATTGGGATGGGCGTGTTGGTTGGTGGACAGGCTAACTGATCTGTTGGCTTGGTTGGTTGGCTTGGTTGGTTGGCTTGGTTGGTTGGTTAAGTGGATGGATAGCTCTCTGGCTGGTTTGTTGGCGGACTGGTTGATTGGTTTTGAACTTGAAGTTGAAAGTTACTGGAGCCACTGAAACTGAATGAGGTGACAGCCCCGTTATGCCTCACGTGATCGGTAGGGCTGTAAACAATTATGGTTTGGTTGTCGGTTGGTAATATGGCTGGTTTTTTTTTGTTTTTTTTTTCCTGGCTGGCTGGTTTGAGTGTTCGATTGATAGATTTTGACTGACTGTTTGATCAACTGATTGAAGAAAAAATTGACTGAACGGCTTATGGAGTGAGGGATTGTCGATGAATCAATCCATTGATTGATCGACCGATAGATTAATTGATTGATCGACCGATATATTGGTTGATTGGTTATCGATGGACTGATTGGTTGGATGGTTGTGAGTGCTACATGATTGATTGACTGATTGACTGATGATGAATGTTCAATCTGTCACTGTTTGC
>CM060334.1:3562027-3564527 GCA_030674155.1 Stramonita haemastoma
TTTGTTTCCTGCCCGAACGTGTATGTAGTTTGTGCTGAGGCTTTGTTATTGTTGTTTTGTTGTTGTTGATGTTGTGGTGGTGGTGGTGGTGATGATGATGATGGTGGAGGGTGGGGGTGGGAGAAGATTGGGGGGTGGGGGGTGTCTGTATCTTGGTTGGCTGTTTTTCTTTGTCGACAACGGTTTTTGTGTTATTGTGTGAGTGAAAGATGTTATTTGTTGGTACAGTCACGCATGTGTTGTTGTTGTTGTTGTTGAGCGTTCCCCTGGGTTTAGGGTTGGGTTTAAACAATTTTTTTTATCCCATTTTCGGCGAGAGCCCCGAAATTTACCAATGGTGAGATTTTTGCGTATGCAAATGGTTTCGCACACGCACGATCTCACAACGGTCGCCTACGCACGATCTCACAACGGTCACATACGCACAATGTCACAACGGTCACATACGCACAATGTCACAACGGTCACATACGCACAATGTCACAACGGTCACATACGCACAATGTCACAACGGTCACATACGCACAATGTCACAACGGTCACATACGCACAATGTCACAACGGTCGCCTACGCACAATATCACAACGGTTACATACGCACAATGTCACAACGGTCGCCTACGCACAATGTCACAACGGTTACATACGCACAATGTCACAACGGTCGCCTACGCACAATGTCACAACGGTTACATACGCACAATGTCACAACGGTCGCCTACGCACAATCTCACCATTGGTGAACCTTGAAGCTCTGACCGAGGAAGGAAAAGAGAAAAAAGATAATGATTTATTTATTGTGGTGTTCTTTTTCTCTGTTACAGATTAAGCTTAGCCTACGTATGTCTTTTTTTTCCTGTGTGGGCCTCCGTTTATGTGATGGTAAGTCGATGAATGGGAATTCGATGAATGAACGAATGAATGAAAATGGACAGAGATAAATTATGAGAAGGAAGACAGGAGGGAGGGAGGGATGGAAGGAGAAGAGAGAGAGAGAGAGAGAGAGAGAGAGGAGAGAGAGAGAGAGAGAGAGAGAGAGAGAGAGAGAGAGAGAGAGAGAGAGAGGGGGGGGGGGGTTGGGGTGAGGGAGTGTGTGTATTTGTGTGTGTGTGTGTGTGTGTGTGTGTGTGTGTGTGTGTGTGTGTGTGTGTGTGTGTGTGTGTGTGTGTGTGTGTTGTGGCGTGTGTGAGTGCGTGCGTGTGTGTGTGTGTGCCAGTGTTTTTACAGATTGTATAGCTAAATGATAATAATAATGAGGATGATGATAATGATGGTTTAGCTTTATTAGGTCATTTTTATTTCTTCAACTTCTTTCAGGTCCTCTTGGTGTTTGTTTTTTGGTTTTGTTTGTTTGTGTGTTGCTGTTGTTGTTTGTTGTTTGTATTTTTTGGGGGGGTAACTGGGGTCCCTTTGTTTTTCTGTTGATATTTTTGGGGGAGATAGATGCTGGTACATGTAGTTGGTTTGTCTTTGGATGGGAGGTTGGGGGGGGGAGGGGTGTTTTGTTTGAAAGTTTCTGTAAGTTTTTTTGAGACGGAGGGAGGGTGGGGGTTGTTCTGACTGTCTGATTTTCTAACGCAATGAAAAAAAGCTTAGACTTTATAAAACCCCCCAAAACTACAAATTAGAAAAAAATACACCAAAATCTTATATTACCCCAAAATACCTTTGCTCTACACCAACATTTTTTACCCCTCCCCCCCCCCTTACCCCCCTCTTACCCCCCCCCCCCCCCCTTCACACAGACCATGGCGGTGAGGGCAGTTCATTCCTCCCTGCTGTACCTACGGGACGATGCCGTGGACAGCGTCCTTCAGACGCACGTCCAGTGGTTCTCCAGTGGGGCTCCGACAGTCCGGAGCCACCGTCGCGCCAGACTCCGAATCCACAAACGTTTTGGGAAGGACGTTATCCGCTGTAGCCCTGAAGACCCGCGAACTGGCGAGGGCGAAAGTATGGGGGGTGATGGTGGTTCCACTGTTTTGAAAGGTTGGGGTGGAAGAAAAGATGGGGGTGGGGGTGGTGGAGGAGGAGGGAGCACGGGAAAAGAAGAAAAGCAGGAGAGAGGAACAAAGAGAAGAATGCAACATGTCGAAAGACCTGGAAGAAAGATACGAACCAAGACGAGATGGAAACGACGCACCCCCCTGCCAACACGCGCGGAACGAAAAACGCAAACACGACGTCATCCAAGAAGAAGAAGAAGAAGAAGAGAAGAAAACGACGATCACAACAACGAGGACAGCGAAGCCAAAAGAAGCAAGCCAGAAGAAAGCGAGAAAGAAAACCACCACCCCCTCCTCCACATCCGCCACCGATGTCCAGACAGTAGAAGCAGCAGAAGAAGTAGCAGCAGCAGACCGAGAAGCAGAAGCGAGGACAGCCTGAGCTACTCCAGCCTGGGCACCCTGTCCGAAGACTCGCTGGACTCTTCAGCCTGGAGCTACATTCTGGGCGACTACAAGAACCCCATCTCCGCCCACCGCTCGCCCTTAGGCGA
>CM060334.1:3569527-3581381 GCA_030674155.1 Stramonita haemastoma
TCAGAAGATAGCTATGACAGTGACCAGGATCCAGATTATCAGGTCAGTAGCGCACGTTAACGATCCTTGCCTAGGGTAAGGGGGTTAGGGTGGGGGTGGGGGGAGAACTATGTCGAGGAGTTCTGAGCGAAGGTGGTTATTGGTTGTGGGTTTCTTTTGATTGAGTTGTGTTGTGTTTGTATTCTATTGTCTTGTATCGTAGACTTCTTTAGTCACTGCGCGCGCGCGCGCGTGTGTGTGTGTGTGTGTGTGTGTGTGTGTGTGTGTGTGGTGTGTGTGTGTGTGTGTGTGTGTGTGTGTGATTATTTATTTTTTTATTTCGAGGATAATGAAACAAGCACTCTTGTGTGTGTGTGTGTGTGTGTGTGTGTGTGTGTGTGTGTGTGTGTGTGTGTGTGTGTGTGTTTTCCCGTCTGTATGCGTCATTGTTCCCGTTTCATGAGGGTTTATTTTTTTGGGTCGACGTATCTTTGCCAGGGACAACAATTGTTGCCGTGGATTCTTTCACGTGACACTCTGAACTGTCAATAGAGGTTTGATCTCTCCGTTAACTGAAAACTCTTAAGAGTAAAGAAAACGAAGCAAACTTTTGTCTTGTCTTGCCCAAATTTGAAAGTTTCATTCAGAAAATAATCCTCATATGTTAAAATGAAAGGTAGAGGTATCCCATAACCAATGTAAAAAAAAAAGTGTTATACTTATCCTATTACCCTCAGAAAGTAAAATCTCTCTCTCTCCTCTCTCTCTCTCTCTCTCTCTCTCTCTCCTCTCCTCTCCTCTCTCTCTCTCTCCTCTCTCTGCCCCTCCCCTCCCTCCCCTTCCACGTACACAGCCCTTTGTCAATGGACTAAACAGTCCATAAAACAACCCCAAAACCCCAACCCAAACAAATCATTTCACAGGACCATGGTCATTTTCCTTATGTCTCCTCTCTCCACAGCTACCAGACACCTTAGACACCACCGATCCTCTGGAATACTCGGAGCAAGACGCCGTCTCCGAGAGTGAGACACACGACAACGACGACACAATACTCCCCCACCACCCCCTCCTCAAACCAGAGATAGGGGTAAAGGTGGATGCGGAAGTTCATCGGGAGGACCCCCGAGGCGTCGGTTTATCCCCGGAACGCCACGACGAGACTCCGATAATTCACGAGCAGGGCCCGAACAGGCCCGATCTCGAACTCGGCCGCCCCGTCTCGACGCCGGAAAGACCCGAGCTCTTCCCGAACGATTCCGATCCCGGCACGAGCGTGGATGACCAAGAATCGAAGAAACTTCACGAACCGGTTTCTGTCCCGGACAGTTTGACAGCGAACCAAAAGCCGGCGGGGCCGAGTCTGGAATAAATGGGTGCGGTTTAACGCCGAGAGGGCAGGAAGGGACGAGAGGCGAAGATGACGGAAGGGTGGAGGAGGGGGAGAGAAGGAAAGGGGAGGTGAGGAGGATGGCAGCTTGGTTGGAGGAGAGGATGGGGGCTGCAGTGAGGGTTTGGTCCGCCAAGAACAAGCTGAAAGCGACAGGGAAAACCAGGACGGTGTATCGCCGGTAAGATGCAAAGGAGGTGATCTGTCTGTCTGTCTGTCTGTCTATCTGTCTCTGCTTTTTTACATTGTGAGTAATTGTGAAACTATTGTAACTGCAACAATTTAAAAAAAAAAAAGTAGTAGTTGTAGTATTCATTGTAGAAAGAACACAGCCAAAACAGAAGAAGAAAAGCACACACAAAACTTCGAATTATAACAGGGTGGGTAGAGTGTCTCTGCTTGAAAACGAGAAATGACAGATTCACATAATTATAGGCTACTATAGGAAATTACGAATACAAGAAAGTAAATCACAGAGCAATGTGCAGATATTTAAAGCGTTATACAGAGATCTCTCGCGAATGGTAGGAAGGCGCTTTTTTTATATTAGACAATCGAAAAGGATGTGAATGTTTTAAATCAGCCCCCCCCCCCCCCCCCCCCCCCCCCCCAACACACTCGTATACACTGTGCATCTTTAGAACAATTGTATGCTGTGCGTCTGTGTGTGCCTTTAAGGGTTGTGGTGGTTTTTTTGTGCTTTTTTTTTTGGGGGGGGGGGGTGGTTGGTTGCTATTTCTATTTTATTTCGAGGATAATGAAATCAGCACTTATGTGCTTCCCCCCCCCCCCCCCCCTTGCATCCAGCCCCCGTGTGCATGCAGGTTTTGTCATCCGTTCCCACTGACACACAATGGCCTACTCTTCCGAAAAGTGGAACAGGTTTTAAACGTGTGCGCAAGGTGTTCTGCGTGCTTTCGCACACGGGACCCTCGGTTTGTAGTCTTCTGCAAAGGACTTGCATGCTTGTTTGCTTGCATGCACACTCGCGCGCCCACGCGAGTATCCACATTTTTTTTGTGGAACATTTTCTTTCATTCTTCTTTTATTTCGAGGATAATTGATTAAGCAAGCACTCATCATTCTTTTTAATCCAGTCCCCGCGTGTAATCGTTTTTGTAAATTTTGTCATCCGATCGAACCGAGCGTTTGCGCTCCTTGGCTTCAGTACAGTCCCCCTAGTTCACCCAGCTGTGAATGGGTACCTGCCCTCTTTAGGGTCAGGGAAGGTAAAGCAGCGAGGGAGAGGAGACCGGCGCCGCCATCAACATGCTGGCCCCTAGAGAAGCTGAGGTCTCTGACGCCTCGCTCCCCTACGACCACATAGGTTATGGGACACCTTTACCTTTACCTTTTACCTTACCTTACATGTTACAGAGGGTGGAAACGGAGCTTGGACATGGAACCCCGCCGGATAGTCCTGACGATCGTGTTCGCTGTGTGGTGTCGTTCTTGGAGGTAGGGTCTTGTCATCTGGAGTGTGTGTGTGTGTGTGTGTGTGTGTGTGTGTGTGTGTGTGTGTGTGTGTGTGTGTGTGTGTGTGTATGTGTGTGTGTGTGTGTGTGTGTGTGTGTGTGTATGTGTGTGCGTAAGTGTGTGTGTAAGTGTGTGTGTGTATGTAAGTGTGTGTAAATGTGTGTGTGTGTGTGTGTGTGTGAGTGTGTGTAAATGTGTGTGTGTTATATATATATGTGTGTGTGTGTGTGTGTGTGTGTGTGTGTGTGTGTGTGTGTGTGTGTGTGTGTGTGTGTGTGTGTGTGTGTGTTTTTGCTTCTGTGAGTGTGTCTAGATTGTAATTTTGTCTGTTTGCCTCTGAGTGTGTCTGCATTGTCATTTTGTTTGTGAGCGCCCCTCTCTCTCTCTCCCTGTGTGTGTGTGTGTGTGTGTGTGTGTGTGTGTGTATGTTTTGTGTGTGTGTGTGTGTGTGTGTGTGTGTGTGTGTGTGTGTGTGTGTGTGTGTGTGTGTGTGTGTGTGTGTGTGAGCGCGCGGGCGGGCGGGCGGGCGGGCGGGCGCGGTCATGTTTACTTTCAGATCTTGTCATTTTAACTGTATTTTTTTTGTATGTTTGTTAGCCTCTGTTTGTTTTTAGATAGTGATTTTGTTTGTTTGCCTGTGTGTGTGTGTGTGTTGTGTGTGTGTGTGTGTGTGTGTGTGTGTGTGTGTGTGTGTGTGGTGTGTGTGTGTGTGTGTGTGTGTGTGTGTGTGTGTGTGTGTGTGTGTGTGTGGTGTGTGCTGTGTGTGTGTGTGTGTTTCTCTCTCTCTCTTTCTCTCTCTCTCTCTCTCTCTCTCTCTCTCTCTCTCTCTCTCTCTCTCTCTCTCTCTCTCTCTCTCTCTCTCTCTCCCCCCCTCTCTCTCTCTGAGCCGTTAAGTGCTGGTAGTACAGTACCATAATCTACACCCTCTCTCTCTCTCCGCCCATCTATCTGCATTGTCCATGTTCTAACGCTGCCCCCGCCACTAGGCCTACCGATGATGATGTGGATCAAACACTTAGAAAAATGTCGACCAATGTTTGCTCAGTTCTACCTCCACGAACAACGAAAACAATTCGCACATTGCGGTGGTGTGTAAAGGATTAGACTGAATAGAGGGCCGTCTTTGTCTTGCCGTCTTTTGTTTATTCATCCGGTTGCTGTGTTGTTGTTTACCGTGCTGTAGCCTAACCTGTTGCCGGATTTTTAATTAAAGGATAATCGCCTGTTATGTGAGGAGTTTTTGTCGTGGTGGGTAGGAGTTGCTCGAATTTTTGCCTATGTTGAAAAGAAGGATTCTCTTATCAAATGTGCAAGGTCACCATAAACATCGTTATGGATTAATTGCTGAAACGTTCATGTACTCCAAGGTGACTTTGGGAATATTGAAAGAGCTTTTGGCAGAGATCAGAGTGTGGGTAACCAGAGACATTAACTGCTAAGTTTGTCGTTTGTTGTTGTTGTCTAAGTCGTACAGTCCACCATATAAGTCACTGATGCAGCAAAGTTTTCACCAAAGAAAGAAACATACAATGATAATTACATGCATTTGGTTGGCAAGGGAAGTCATGCACTGTTACACACCACATAACACAAACATATAGTTGCTATTTTACGGTCAGGATAAAAGTTTGGCAGAAGCAAGCAGCATTTTTAGATCACACTGATAAAATTTTGACGTGGTGTGTAGGTTTCCACCATAGGGAAGCCATTTTAGTTTTAGAAATGAAAATCGTAAAATTTTCATTTTCACACTATAGTCCATTTTTCTTTTCATTTTAAATTTGTATTTCAGTTTGTTCATAAAAATGTCAATTTGGGGGGTTTAGTTTGGCTGACTCTACATCGGGAGGGGGCGGGGGGGAGGGGGGGGGAGAGGATACCTCAGTGGTCAGAGCACTCGCTTTCCCCAAGCTAAGGTTAAGCAGCATCGAGTGTAGTTACCAATTGGATGGGTGACTGTTTGCACGCCTTGGCTACAGTACAGTCCCCCAGTTCACCCAGCTGTAAATGGGTACCTGCCTTCTTTACGATCAGGCAAATTAAAGCAGCGAGGGAGAGGAGATGGGCGCCGCCCTCATTATGCTGGCCCCTGGAGAAGCTGAGTTCTCTGATGCCTCGCTTCCCTACGACCTCATAGGTTATGGGACACCTTGACCTTTTAGTTTAAAGGACCGGGAACAGGAGATGCAGTCTTGTGAAATTAAAATTAAAAAAAAGACATGGTTGTACCCTACTATAACTGGAGATGCATTCTAGTATTAATTTGGGGGGGGGGGGGGGGGGGGGGTGTAGAGGAGTGGTCCCATGTGGAAATACCTGTGGATCTTTCAGTATAAACAGTATTCCCTACCTGCTGGAAATTATGTGCTAGAAATTTTCCATGTTTCTGTCACTGTCTGTTTTCTGTCTCTGCCTGCCTGCCTGCCTGTCTGTCTGTCTGTCTCTCTCTCCCTCCCTCCCTCCCTCCCTCACGAGGTGACAGCCCCGATATGACCTCTGTGATCGGCGGGGCTATAAACAAGATTGGATTGGATTGGATTGGAACTTGGATACCAGCACTGGATGTTTGTTCTGCAGAGTTGATTTCTCCCTCCCTTTCTCTCTCCCCCCCCCCCTCCTCTCTCTCTCTGAGCGGGAACTGGATGTAAAAAAAGCACACGAGTGCTTATTCCTTATCCTCGAAATAAAAGAATTTGCCTTGCCCTCTCTCTCTCTCTCTCTCTCTCTCTCTCTCTCTCTCTCTCTCTCTCTCTCTCTCTCTCTCTCTCTCTCTCTCCCTCCCTCCCTCCTCCATGTCTGTGGCACGTCTACAACAAGAGTTGACAAATCAGAAGATTTAAACTCAACTGAAGTCTTGTCAAAGAAGATGGGTATCTTAAGGTTGGTTGAAATATTACTTGAAACAAGTTCACATCCTACTTTCCTTAAGGGGAAGGGGGACGGGAGGAGGTGGATGTTGTTTGTTCGTTTAGTTTGTCTAACTTGGCATTGCTTTTTATGTACTTTCGTAGAATTGGGATTTACGAGGGGGGGGGGGGGGGAGTTACGAGAGAGCAGTGACCGCTTCAGAGGTTGTTGTTGTTGTTCCTGGGCTAGAGCTCCAAGGTTCACTGATGGTGAAATTTTACGTGATGCGACCATTTCTGTAAACCCTCCATTGAGGTAGCCGCAGTCCTCCGACTTTGAGGATGAGTGACGGTCAGTGGGGTTCTTAGAGGACTGAAAGGTACAGGAGATTGTCTTGTTGATGTGCGTGCTCTGTGGTGGAGTTTTTCCAACACCTGTTTACGGGAAAAGATCTGTACTACGTATACTGATAACGTAAGTTAAAGGGTTTTTGGCCTAGACGAAAAAAAAGAAGAGAAAGATAACAAAAGTGTACAAGTGCGCATTCATTCGCGTTTTATTTAGCTGGTTTGTAGGTTTGCTAGTTGGTTGATTGGTTAGTTTGTAGGGGAGGTAGGGAGTGAGTGAGTGAGTGAGTTCGTTCATTAGTTTGTTATTCGTACATTCGTACGTTTGTTCGTTAGTTCTTTGGTTGGTTGGTTGGTCGGTAAGTTCACTTTTTTTTGGTTCATTATTTTCTTCGTTCGTTCGTCAGTCCGATTGTTACTTCGTTAGTAAGTAAGAAAGTCAGTCAGTTACTTACATACATACTTCTTTACTTACTTATCCATCTCTTTTGTTTTATTTTAGCCTCAAAGTGTTGATATTTCTGTTATTTTTCGTGTCGATGATGGGGTAGTAGTTGTGACGTTGGTGGGAGTGCGGATGTTGGTTGCTGACGTTGTCGCAGGTGTTAGCTGTCGTGGCAGCTGTTTTCCCCATAAAATGCTGTCACATCTTTTGTGTTGGTGTGTGTTAAGCCGTATAAATCGTCAGCCGAGGTTTTGGACGTAGACACACTAATGCGTCTTTTATTCCTTTTGTTGATATTGTTCTGCCACAGACGGGCTAATCCGGACATTTCACGGCATAGGGACAAAAGAAAGCCCCAAACAAGCCATCAGAGAGCTGACTGAGTTTTTGTGTGTGTGAAAGGAAGAGGTAAGAGAAGTTGGGGGTGGAGGTGGGGATGTATCCAAAAACAAAGTCCCACGGTCCTACTGTACTGAAGTACTTTTTGCCCTTTTGACTTTAGCAGCGTTTTCATCCCTGTAGTTATGCCCACCTGTATGTATGCTGTGTCCTTGGCGTATGGTCGAGCAATAGAGTCAGAAGTCGGATTTACTGAGAATTTTCGTGCTCTTTGAACTTACTTTCTCGTGGAAGCCACGAGGTGTCTGTACGCAACAACAACAGGGTTGTAAGCCATAAGCAACAGCAGGGTTATCAGCAATAAGCAACAGCAGGGTTATCAGCGATACGCAACAGCGGGGTTATAAGCTTACAAGCGGTAGCGGGGTTGTTAGCCATAAGCAACAACGGGGTTGTAAGCCATAAGCAACAGCAGGGTTATCAGCGATAAGCAACAGCGGGGTTATAAGCCAAAAGTAGCAGCGGGGTTATAAGCCGTAAGCAGCAGCGGGGTTATAAGCCATAAGCGACAGCGGGGTTATAAGCCATAGGCTGCAGCATGGTTATAAGCTACAAGCAATAAACTGGGTTATAACTAACATCAGGGTTATAATCCATAAGCAACAACAGCAGGGTTATAAGCCGTGAGCAACAATAGGGCTGTAAGCCATTAGTAACAACAACAAACTGCAGGATTGTAAGCCACAAGCAACAACGGGGTTGTAAGCCAAAAGCAACAGCATGGCTATAAGCCATAAGCAACAGAAAAAGCAGGGCTATAAGCTACCAGCAACAATAGCAACAGCAGAGTTATAAGCCACAAGCAACAAAGGATTATCAGCTGTAAGCAACATCAGGGTAACAAGCCATATGCAACAGCAAGATTATAAGTCATAGGCAACAATAGGGTTGTATTCCATAAGCAACAACAGAAACAGGAGGGTTGTAAACCGCAAGCAACAATTGGGTTTGCAAGCCACAAGCAACAGCAGGGTTATAAGCTACGAGTTGCAATGGGGTTGCAAGCTGTAAGCAACAGCAGGGTTATAGGCCTAAGCCATGAGCAGCAACAGGGCTACAACCAACAACAAAAGCAGGGTTATAAGCTTTCAACAACAATAGCAACAGCAGATTTATAAGTAACAACAGGATTATAAGCCATAAGCAACAATAATTATAAGCCACGAACAACAACGGGGTTATAAGCAGTTAGTAGCAACAGGGTTACAAACCATAAGCAAGAACAGGGTTATAAGCCATGAGCAACAACAGGGCTACAAGCAGCAACAACAGCAGGGCTATAAACCGTAAGCAACAATGGGGGTTTTTAAGCCATAAGCAACAACATATTACATCAGCCATGAGCAAAACCAGCAACAGAGTTACAAGCCATAAGCAACAACAACATGGTCTTAAGCCATAAGCAACAACAAAGCTATAAGCCGTAGCACCAACAGGATTATAAGCCATAAGCATCGGGTAACGGCATAGCCAGGTGGTTAGAATGTTGCGTATAGCACTCACGATCCGCGTTTTAGGCTAATTATTTGCAGTTCTAGCAATGGGGGAGAGAGGGAAGGGTGAGAGAGAGAGAGAGAGAGAGAGAGAGAGAGAGAGAGAGAGAGAGAGAGGAGAGAGAGAGAGAGAGAGAGAGAGAGAAGATTCTTTTCTTAATGGGTGGACGAGAGTAAGGATGGATCAATGGAAGTTTATATACTCTGTTGTATGTGTTATATTTGTTTTGTGCTGTTTGTTTTTTTCTGTTGTGTCTGGGATGGATGGATGGATGGATGTTTGTACACACTATTGTATATAATTATGTTTGTTCTTTCTGTTTGTTATCTATGTGTGTTTCATGCGGTTTTTCTTGTGTGTGCTATGTTGTGAAGGTAAACCACGCCAGGGAAAACGTGGATTAGCGACCTGGACCGCTACTGAGAGACTGGTGCTTAGCTTTGCCTTCGTCCCTTTCCCCTGTGAACCACAGGCTACGAATACAATTCTTATTAGCTACCATTTTCTTTTCTTCTTCCTCTTCCTACATCATAAGGTCTCTCCGGCACTCGCATTCAAGAGGAAGTCATGGATAAAACAAGGGGGTGGAGGTGGAAAGGGGGTGGGGGGTGGAGGAAGTATGCTTGATGGGGTACAAAGATTTGTTTTTGAAAAATTAATATTTGGAAGCTATTAAAAATTGGAGTGTTTGAGCTATCTGGAAGTTATTGAAGATTAGAATGTTGTTGAAAGTTGAAAATTATCGAAGATGAGAATGTTGAAATATTGGGAAGTTATTGAAAAGGTGTTGAGATATTGGGAAGGTATTGAAAATAGTGTTGAAATATTGGGAAGGTATTGCAAATTAGTGTTGAGATATTGGGAAGTTATCGCATATTAGAGTGCTGAGATATTGGAAAGGTATTGAAAATTAGAGTGTTGAGTTAATGCTATATATCTATATATGTTCGACTTGATATTTACGTTTGTGAAATGAGCAAAACTGTGGTGAGAAAAAAAGAAATATATTTTGAGCATTGGAATTGTGTGGATTGTTTGTTTGATATCTGTGTGGGTGCGTGCCGACTGGTGAAGAGAGAGAGAGGGGGGATAGAGGGAGAAGGAGGGATGGAGGGGGAGGAGGAAGGAGAGAGAGAGAGAGAGAGAGAGAGGAGAGAGAGAGAGAGAGAGAGAGAGAGAGAGAGAGAGAGAGAGAGAGCCGCAGAGAGAGAGGGGGGGGGGGGGGGGACGGACGGACGGACGGACGGACGGACGGACGGACGGACGGACAGACAGACAGACAGACAGACAGACAGACAGAGAGTCTTAGTCATTCATGAATTATCCATAACATACGCATGGACATAGACAGACAGACAGACAGACAGAGAGTCTTAGTCATTCATGCATTATCCTTAACATACGCATGGACACACAAACACACACATATATATATATATATATAATTATATATACATATATATACTATACATATATACATATAATATGTATAACACACACACACACACACACACACACACACACACACACACACACACCACACACGCACGCACGCACGCACGCACGCACTTACACTGGGCATCACCAACATGAAACTGGAATTCTTTATTGATAATACAGCCGTACTTTGTCTTCGGAGCATATTTTTACTTTATGTGGAGCAGTTCATAGTTATAATTCATTTCCTCGGTTATAGTAATTTCCCAGCGGTGGTCAGTACGAGCTTGTGACTAGCTGAAAGCAACGGTAAAAGACCGCGCACCCTCGGACAGACACCTGCACGTACGCACAATCATATGCACGCATGCATGTCTGCAAGCACACACACACACACACACACACACACACACACACACACACACACACACACACACACACACACTCACTCTCTCTCTCTCTCTCTCCCTCTCTCTTCTTTCCCCCCTCCCCTTTTTGACTTTTTGTCTTCATTATTATTGTTTCATTTGTATAATTGAACGCAAAACCTTCCGAAGGTTAGGAATAATAATGATGATAATAAAAATGATAATGAATGATGGGAATAATAGTAATAACAATGATGATAATATTGATGATGATGATAGTGATAATAGTAATAATAATAATGATTTAATAATAGTAATAATAATTATGATAATAATAATTATTATTATAGTGTAATGATGATAATAGCAGTAATGATAAAAAATAACAGTAATATGCCATGCCTGCCATAAACTTACCTTTTTGAATTAAAAAAACAGCTAAAATAAAATAGTGTGACTGCTGTATATAGCCATCTATATATCTTTCTTGTTACTTGCAGTTTTCCGTTTACTGCAACTGCAAAACAGTTTATCATGTACGCAGAAAGAAAGTCTAACATTGAGAAAGAAAAGACACCGAAATGTGTGCAAAATCTTTCTATGCACCTGTATTATGAAAAATCAAACCAGTTACTGAATAAAACTTGTATTACATTTATAGAACAGTAAGAATAATGTACCTTTACCCATTTCAAGGGGGATAACTCAACTTTTGATGGACGTAAAGTAGTGGTTATCTGCCCTTGTACAATCATTTCATATATATATATATATATATATATATATATATATATATATATATATATATATATATATATATATAAATAAAAGAGGGGGGGAGGCAGAATTCACAGGCATATTTCTGATAAATTTGCGTCCGATAGAGAAATTGTGCTTGTGCATGCGGTACGCGCGCACACGCATGCGCACGTACACACGCACGCACACACACTCTTACTTATCATTACTATTATACTTATTATCATAGTTATTGTTGTTATCGTTATTATTATCATCATCACTATCATTATTATTATCATTATCGTCATCATCATCATCATTATTATTACTATTACTATTATTATTATCAATTATATCATCTTCATCATTATCACTCTTGCTGCCAGTACCACTATAACTGTTATTTGTACTATTGCTTCTATTGTAGTTACATCATCACACACCATCACAAAACACCGCCATTCTCCCATTCATATATCCACATCGCTGCTCTTCAAATCCTCCTCGGAAATGGAGCCGTCGGAACAAGGGCTGCCCGGCGGGGATGCGCAGAGCGACATCATCTTCAACTGCGCATGCTCCTCACCCAGACTTCCGACGGAAGAGCGGCTGTCTGATTGGCAGTTCCTGAGCTTGTCAGTTACCGCTGTCAGCAGATCCGGGGACACTGCTTTGTCTCCCTTGCTGTTGGCGTTGTAGCTGAAACAGAGAGGAAACAGGACTATGTAGCAAACAGAGCAGGGCGGTGTACTTCAATGAGATGTCTCTGTATCTGTTCGTTTTAGGCATTCGCCCTTACGTACGTTGAGGCATCTTTTGTGGAATTTAACAAAGTAAAGAAAGAATATTGAGAAAGGCAGAACAGAGAGAGGAATGGAGGGAACTGGTTGTCAAGTCGTCAGGGGTGCCCCCACGGTCGCCAGACTAAGGG
>CM060334.1:3581481-3593981 GCA_030674155.1 Stramonita haemastoma
TCTCTTGAGAAATAGGCTATTCCCTGGCGAAATTGAAAATGGGTGGAGCGTTCAATTATTGACAGGGTGAAGAAGAAGAAGAGCAGAATGAATCAGCAATATAATGTTAATAATCATCATTTTTTTCAATGATTAATCGTCATGAATATTATTATAGTTTAATAATAGTGAAAATAAAATACCTGATAATAAAAGGCGCATCTTCACGAAAAAATCGTCAAAGCGATTTTACAGGGAGATTTAATATCCCCCCTCTTCCCCCCCCCCCCCCCCCCCCCCCCCCCCCCCCCCCCCCCCCCCCCCCCCCCTTTTTCTTCTGATTTACACCCATCGCTTGTCCATTGTTTTAAAAATATTGTAGTCGTCGTCTTTCATCATTCTCACCTCTTTCATCTCATCTTGTCGTCGTCGTCGTCTTTGATTAATATTATATCGTATCATCTTTTTGTTCTTTATCTTACCATTGTGGATGATGGATGATGATGATGATGATGATGATGATGATGATGATGATGATGATGATGATGAAAAACGATGATGGACGATGCGATCCGGGTTCCGGCAGCAGTTCCGCCAAGGGGGGCGGGGCCCTTCCTCCTGCTCCTTGGGCCTGCTGCTTCTTCAGGGGGATTGTGCAGCACGACCTCGAGTCTTCTTGAACTGGGGGGAAACACAGCCCGCAGACACCAACAGGCAGGCACAAAAATTAGAAGAATTAGTTGCTGGCAAGCCGGAGGCAGGCGACTCGTTAAGAGTTTTGATGTACATAAGGTTTGGATGAGTATACATGCATGTGACAGTCCCCCGTTCATCACACCAATGTACCAAAAATGCGCGCGCGCGCACAACAAACAAAAACACACAGGGGCATACACACCGCACGGTAGAAAGGATACATAAGCATTTTGAAGCAGCATCTATGATATACACCAGCCTATGAACACTGAACCGTAGCATTCCCAACAGGCACACAAACAGCATAAGTGTTCGGGGGCACGACACACAACGTCACCGTGTCACACCAAAGCACGCATACACACACAACCACAACACCACAATACAAACACCGTGTGCATGTGTTCATGTCTGCTTTACTATCTGGCGTGATGGTACGCGACAGCAAACCGAGTGTGTGTGTAGTGAAATGGCTAATAGATGTGGGGGTACAGGAAGAAGATGGAAAAGAAAAAGAAGAAAAAGAAGAAGAAGAAAGAAGGAGAAGAAGAAGAAGAAGAAGAAAAAAGAAGAAAAGAAGAAGAAGAAGGAAAAGGGAGGGGAGAAGGAGGGGGGAGGAGGAGGAGGAGGAGGAGGAGGAGGAGGAGGAGGAGGGGGAAGGGGGGAGGAGGAGGGGGAGGAAGAAGAAAAAAGAAGAAGAGAAGAAAAAAGAAGGAAGAAGAAGGAAGAAGAAGAAGAAGGGAAAAGAAAATGAATAAGGTTAATAATAAATTAATTGGCCGATAATTTTTTAAGCCCGGGGCACGGTGAAAAGGATTAATGTATTGTCCTTTTTTCCCGGTTCTATTTTTAGTCTTTTTTTTATTTTATCAAGATTTTATCTTGTATTTTAGAAAGTGTCAAACAAAAGTGGGGAAGGAAGAAAGCAATCGGTTTGATTTGATTTTTTGTGGTTTGTTTTATTTTTTATATAATTACATCCTTTTTCATTTTTTTTTTTTTCTTGTTCCTTTAGTTTTTCCTAATGTGTCACTGCGTGCAATAAAAGGTTAATTAGCTTTTTTGCAAAAGATAGCGCTATTTTTAAAACCCCTTTATTATTATAATGAAATTTAAACTTTCTTGGAGTTATGAAAATTTTTGGGGGGAGGGAAAATGGTGAGGAAAAGGCCGGGGAGGGGGGGGGGGGGGATCTTGAACGAAAGTTGAGGGGGAAAAAAGATTAGTTTTTAAAACACCCGATTGTGCTGTCTGTCCTGTCTGTCTGTCTGTTGTTGTCTGTCTGTTGCTCTTCACAAACACACACAATAGCAATATCGTCTGTAAAATGGGAGGGGAAAAAAAGGTATGAACAAAGAAAGATGGAATTAATTCACCCTCCACCTTTCTAGACTTAAACCCAGGCTCCCAACCCACCCTTCCCCCAAACCCCCCCCCTCCTTCCTCCTTACCCGTTTGCCTGGAAAACCCCGAAAGTAGCAGGGGGGTTTTCGTTGAAGCTTTTCTCGCTGTCCAAGAATCGCCGCGGACGGCGGTTGTCCAATCCCGGCGCGCGGCTTGGGTTTTTGTGAGCCAAACCCGCGAGTCCTTTTTTTAGCCAGGGGGGAGCTGGGCCGCAACGAGTCGCGTGCGCTGATTCTCCTTCGTCGTCTTCTCCTGCCTTCGCTTCGACCCTCCACTGCTGCTTCCTTTGGCCCCTAGCTCCTCTCCTGCAGGAGAACTGGGTGTTTTTGTTGTTTTGTTTGGACGTCATGCGTCTGTGACGTCATGGGAAGATGTGACGCGTTGGGGTTTTTTACTTTTTGGAATGTTGGAGTTTTTTGGGGGTGGGGTGCGGTTTTTTTGTTGTGTGTGTGTGTTGTGATTCAGATTCAGGTTCAGAATATTTATTGCCATTTAAGTCATGCAGACTTATTTCACACACAACGAACATCAGGTTTAATTATCGTTCTGCCCAAATGATTGTCCACTAAAAATATGTTGCATCTTCTTATCTTTGTCTTTTTTCTCCAAAATTCATTCACATACTAATGATATCTGCTTGATAGATATCAGCTGTGATTATGTCGCTTAACTTATCTATATCTTAAAAAAAATTTTTTTTTTAAACATTCTTTGTCTCTGGTTTTAGCATTCAGTAAAGATTGTTTCTAAGTTCATCACATAAGACACACTCATCGAGTAATTGAAATTCGTCTTCTATTTTGTTACAGTATTTACATTTTCTGTCCTCTCTGGGTATATTTTGGCTCCCCCTGTGTGTGTGTGTGTGTGTGTGTGGTGTGTGTGTGTGTGTGTGGTGTGTGTGTGTGTAGGGGCTGTTTAAGGATTTACTGGTGGTGGATTTTAAAATATTTTTTAGTCTTTTGCTTTCGATTTAAATAGAACTAAGGTGGACGAGTTGCGCGCGAAAATTTGAAGAAAACTCCTTCACACACACACACGAAAAAAAAAAATCAATTCTATCAAAAAAATGCTGACGTTATTCCAGAATTCTGACACTAAAAGACGACCATACACATTTTTCTATTGAACCTTGAATTAAAATGCATGCTAGCTGTCTCTTTCTGTTAGTTCCTTTAAATCTTTCTTTTTTTTTTTTGGTTTGTTTTTTAGAAACTTTTCTCCCCCTCCCCCCCCCCCCCCCCCCCCCCCACACACCAAAATTACAAAGCAGAAAGAAATAGATATCATTTGGAACCAGCCTTTGAACGTTTCACGAAGCTGAATAATTGAATAAATCTTTAAACATCATGCCCACTTTACGTCCCCAAACCTCCCATAATTCCAATAACCATTAATTTTATGCTGTTTGTTAATTTACGGTTAATTTACCATGCTTTTTTTTTTTTTTTCAAAAGGAAACTAGTTCTGTCCTGCTTTGAAAGTGAATGAAGTTTTTGACTAAATCGATAATAACAATAACAATAACAATAATAATACTAATAATAATAATAATAATAATAATAATAATAATAATAATATAATAATAATAATAATAATAATAATAATAATAATAAATGGAATTATATAGCGCTGTATCTTGCGAAAACAAAATCAAAGCGTTTATGGATGTATTGTCTAATCGGAAAGAAATATGGGGAAGGAGGTGAATGGAAAGGGGGGGGGGGGGGCAGCGAAGGTTGAAGGTAGTTCCATAGAATCTTTCTTCTTCTTTTTCGAAGGGCAGTCAGCATCTATTGTTTATCCTAGGAGCGAAAATGCGTTGCACTGGTGGTTAGGGGTTTGGCAAGTCAGGCCCAGCGCTTACAATTTCGGTGTGAGAATTTATAAGCTGAACTTAAGTACAGTTTGTTTCCTCTGTGAGGTATATATATATTATATATATAATATATATATATATATATTATATATATATATATATATATATATATATATATATATATATATATATATATATATATATTATTATATATAAAACACAAAGCGAAAGTGAAACAACCAGCTTACATGGTTCCCAATATTTCGGCTTTCGCCTTCCTCAGGGGGTGTTTATTGTGATGATGTGATGGTATAACATCAATTTTGATTAACGTCATTGTGAAACTTTATACACACACAACACACACACACACACACACACACACCACACACACACACACACACACATATATATATATATATATATTATATATATATATATATATATATATATATTATATATACTCACACACACACATATATCTATCTATCTATCTATCTATCTATCTATCTATCTATCTATCTATCTATCTATCTATCTATCTATCTATCTATCTATCTCTCTCTCTTGTGTGTGTGTGTGTGTGTGTGTGTGTGTGTGTGTGTGTGTGTGTGTGTGTGTGTGTGTGTGTGTGTGTGTGTGTGTGTGTGTGTGTGCGGATATGTTTCATGAAACAGAAAACGTTTTATTACACACACACACGCGCGCACACACACACGCGCGCGCGCACACACACACACGCGCGCGCACACACACACGGCGCGCGCACACACACTTAAAATTTTGTTTTTTTTAATATATCATATTCATTTATTAGGTTGTTTGTTTTTTTAATCAAGTCTCCTATTTTGATAGATCTTATATAATACACATCTATAAAAACAATTAATCTTGACATGTCTCTAACTTCAGACAAGTGGCCCACTAAGCAAGGCTACCTGAATATCAACAATGCAACAAACAAAAAAGATATTTCGACCATACTGCACAACGATGGGAATCATTTTCATTTGTTTTGCCTTGCTGAATCTCGACTCCCACCACATTCAACTGACACATGCATGAATATTCTAGGATAACAGATCTTCCGCCATGATCCACGCAAGCTCAAGTCCACTGGATTATTAACATATTTTACTTCTTCACTGAGTTGTAAAAGACTATACAACTTTGATGTTTATGACATTGAATCCATTTGGGTCGAAATAAAATTAAAACACAATAGTCTAATATTGATAGGATTCATATACAGACATCCTTCGGAAACCACAGACTGGTTTGAAAAACTTAACTCTCTTATGGATGAAGTGACACTTTTAAACTATGAAACAATTATTCTTGGGGATTTTAACATAGACTTATTAAAACCCAAGTCTAAATGGTGTCACAACATTACTATGCATGGCCTGGAACAAACTGATAGACAAACCAACTCGGGTAACAGATAACTCTAGAACTTTGATAGATCATATCTATACTACTGCAAAACAAAACATAACAGAAGTATGTGCCCCCTCCTGTGGATGCAGTGATCATAATTCTGTGCATTTTACTTGGTTTAAAAATTGTATAAAAATTCCCAAAGTAGGACATAAAACCATCTTTTATAGAAAATTTAATAACTTCAACGAACAAGACTTTCTTTCAGACTTGATAAACTCGCCATTCCAGGACATATATAAAATCAGAGACCCCAACGAAGCAGAATTCTGGATTACCACATTTACTTCAGTGTATGATAGGCATGCCCCCTTCATCAAAAAAAGAGTTAAAGAAAAAATTAAACCTCCTTGGATAACAAAAGACATAGAGTCTGAAATGCGCTTAAGAGACTATTTGAAAACCCATGGTACAAAAGAAGAATTTAAAATGCAAAGAAACAAAGTAACTTCACTAAAACGGAGATCAAAACGTGATTACTTTCAAAAACTGTTAATCACAACTACCGACTCTCGCCAGATATGAAAAGCCATCAATATTTTATGTAATAGACCAATATCAAAAAGTCAAAAGACAGTTAAATACATACAGCTGACGAATTGAAACCCATTTCTCAAACATTGCTACTAAAGTCATATCATGTAATAAGTCAAATGAAAATGATCTCCATTACTTAGAACAATATATTGAATCAAAAGAAATTAAACTCCCGTTTGAATTACTGCCAATGACAATCAAAGATGTGTTGGAAAGCCTATCTCTCAAAACAAAATTCCAGAACACGTGATCTTGACAATCTGGATGGAACAATATTGAAACTTTCTGGTCCTATTATAGTTGAAACACTGACATATCTATATAACTTGAGCATAGAGAAAAACAACTTCCCTCTCATATTTAAAAAGGCAAAAGTCATGCCAGTCCACAAATCTGGAGACTCTTCTTGTCCTTCAAATTGCAGACCAATTTCAATCCTATCTGTATTATCTAAACCCATCGAAAAACACATCCAAAAATCTTTATATTCCTACTTTGTTTTCAACAATCTAAAAAATGAAGATTAGTCAGGCTTTCGTAAGAGCTATTCTTGTCACACAGCTCTAACTCAACTTACAGACAGTCTCTTACGCAACATAAATGAAAATAAGTATACAGGTCTAATTTTTGTTGACTTCGAAAAAGCATTTGATGTAATTAATCACTCCTTGCTAGTGCATAAACTTCACCTATATAAACTAACACCTGAAATAATCAATCTTTTAACAAGTTTTTTGTCAGACAGACAGCAGGTGGTAACTGCAAATAATCAAACATCAGAACTAGTATCTATTAAACATGGAGTACCACAAGGATCAATATTTGGTCCTCTTTTATTCTCAATAAATGTAAATGATTTACCCTTATTTCTAGATTGTAGCTGTGAAATATTTCCTGATGACACATCCCTTCATTGTTGTGATACTGACCCCCACAGACTGACTCTCAAACTTCAAAACAATCTCAACAGATTGATCACTTGGACTCAATTAAACCATATGTCATGAAATGCACAAAAAACAAAGAGTATGTACGTACTAGCAAGACAAAAGAGGCAAAAAATGAAACGTAACTTTTAACCTCTGTTGATAGATCAAAACATTATTGAAGAAGTTGACTCACACAAAATTCTGGGAGTAATTATTGACAAAAATCTTACTTGGACTGACCATGTGATGGCACTAGGAAAACGTCTTACAAACAAGGTACGTCAGTTATCAAAAATAAAACACTTTCTAGATAATCATTCACGCAAACTCTTTTTTTGTGGACATATCTTGCCTATAGTTGACTATGCCTCATCTCTTTGTGACAACTGCAGTGAAACTAATTTAAAATTCATTCATCGATTACATAAAAGAGCACTGAAACTTGTCCTATTAAAATCAAGCTCCCTAACCATCAATAATTATAAGCAAACAAACATTCTTACATTCTAAAACAGGCTTTATTTCAATAAAGCTCTATTAATACTTCTGTGGCAATCATAATTTTTACCATCTCAAAAGAACTCTCTCTCTCTCTCTCTCTCTCCTCTCTCTCTCTCTCTCTCTCTCTCTCTCTCTCTCTCTCTCTCTCTCTCTCTCTCTCTCTCCACTTCAAATGTGGCCAAGGCCTTTTGAATAAACCATTACATTCGCATTCTCTCTCTCCCTCCTCTCTCTCCTCTCTCTCTCTCTCTCTCTCTCTCTCTCTCTCTCTCTCTCTCTCTCTCTCAAATCAAAATACTGTAAACATTTTTTTTTACACCAGCAAGAAATCTGACTTTAAACATGTATTCCTCTGGCAATCGAAATGATTTCTACTATCCCAATCGTTCGAGGATCACAAACAATAGCAGTTTGCTACGTTGTATGTATCTCTATCTATCTATCCTTTAGTCTGGCGACCGTGGGGGCATCTCCAAAGACTTGACAACCAGTTTCCTCCATTCCTCTCTCTGTTCTGCCTTTTTCAATGTTTCGTTGAGTTCTAGGCCTGTCCATTTGCTGATGTTGTCCTCCCATCTTT
Organism: Stramonita haemastoma; assembly: GCA_030674155.1. NCBI lineage: Eukaryota > Metazoa > Mollusca > Gastropoda > Neogastropoda > Muricidae > Stramonita > Stramonita haemastoma. The sequence goes on from CM060334.1 coordinate 3,589,367, forward strand.
TCCTTGGTCTGCCTCTTTTTCTACTTCCGTGGACAGTGCCTTGCAGTATTGTTTTTGCAAGTCCTTTTGATCTCGTGACATTCCCGTACCGTTTAAGTTTACGCTTCTTTACGATTGTTAGAAAGTTTTTGTAGGGCCCAGTGGTTTGCTGGATTCTGTTATGCATGTCTTCGTTGCTTATGTGGTCTTTGTAGGAGATGCCAAGGAATCTCCGGAAGCACCTCATCTCTACCGTTGTAATCTCGTCGAAATAACAAAAGTGAAAATGCCATTTGAAAAAATCGACAAATTGTTTAATTCAAGCAAAACAAAACAATAAAACAAAAAATGAAAACTAAACAAAACAAAAGTTACAAGTCAAAGTCATGCTGTTTCTGTAAGAAATAAAATCCGCGGGGTCGGAATGCGGCTACCTTCATGGTGGGCAAAAATATATTAAAAAAAAAGTACAACGGTCGCATACGCAAATTCTCACCGTTTATGAACCTAGCTCTAGCCGATGAGCGAAAGAAATCAATGAAAAAGTGTCGATTTCTTGATCCCATGATGATCAGGGGGGGGGGGGGGGGGGGAAATGGCGTTTATTTTCTGGGTATTGCCACTCTCTTTGAATTCCTCGTTGCACACGTATGGGGATAGGTGCACACTTGTGCATACATGTTTATAATTATATGTGTGTGTGTTTAGTCATGTTGCTCTGTGAGGGACAATCTTATTGAAATGCTACAGAGTATGTGTTTTCCAATTTTCTCTCTCTAATTTTTCCTTACAGTTTGATTTATGGAGGAGGAGGGGTGGGGTGGGGGGGGTTGTAACATGTGAATGTTGATTGCATGATGGAATGGTAGTATGGTATGGCATCATTACAGTATATCCATGTACATTTTCATGCCCATCCCAACTGAGACTCCTTATTAATGTTCAAGATCGTGTTGGCCGTTTCACACACACAAAAAATAGAGAAAAATAGTCGAGTCGTTACGACCGTTGGACTTCAATCTCAAAGATCCATGATGACCTGAGTTCGATTCCCGGTGGCGTCTGGAGAATTAAGGGTTGGGATTTTTAAAAAAATTTTAACGATCTCCCAGGTCAAACGTCAAACTTAGTGCAGACCCGCCAGTACACCAATTTTTTTTTTTCGTGTATACATAATTATACACATTCAGAAGATCAAATATACCCGTTAAAGATCCCGTCAATCATGTCAGTGTTTATGTCAGGGTTACAGAAAACGAACATACCCAACAAACATCCCCCAGAACACAATGGGGCTACTTTCATGGTGGGTACCACCCCCTCCCCCCCCCATTGCATTCACAAAATTTCACCATTTGGTGAACCTCAGAGCTGTAGCTGAGCAACCTACAAATAAGAAGAAAAAAATAAAAAGCAAAAAAAAAAAGATTTTAAAAAAGAAAGAATTTTTTTAAGGGGAAAAAACGGTTTAAAAAATTTTCAAAAGGAAAAAAAAACAAAACACAAAGAAAAAGGAAAAAAAAGAAGAAAAAAACCCAAAACAAACAAGGAGCTAGAGCATCCAAAACAAAAACCAGTTCCAGGAAACATCCCTTCAACACGGATCCTCCACCTGGTCCCCACAACCGTCGTGGTGATGGCGCCGCTTCCTCTTCCTCCTCCTCCTCTTCTTCTTCATGTAGCAGCACTGCCAGGACACGTACACCCCTGCCGAAACTCCAGCCCAGCATCCACAGGGCGGGGAAAAACACCGACTCCGTGGTCCGCAGAACCTCCAGCGCGTGCAGCACGTCCCCGGAGCGCGACACCGCCCTGGGGGCAGGTCCCCGCCACAGCGCACCTGCAGAGAGAACTGCAGCAGGAAGGGCAGGTTGAAGAGCATGGAGACCAGACAGGCCAGGCTGGTGTCCGTGAACTCGTGGGTCAGCACCACACCCTGACTCCGAGCTCGGATTGCTCTGACAGCCATGCGTTCGTCCGGAGGGCGCCGGCAGCGCGAGACGTACATGAGGAGGAGGGAGCTCGCTAACACCCCCTGAGGCACGAACCCGAACAGGGCTATCATCACCACCACCACCCCCACGTCCCATTCCTGACTGGCACAAGGGCGGGAGAAGGATCCTGCAGTGACCACGACCTTGTGGGTGAAGATGGGTAAGAAGGCGAGACTGCCCAGACACCAGGGCAGCACCACGCCCAAAGCCACCACCCTTCTCTTGATGGCGAGGGTCACGTCACACAGCATGGTGACGGAGTATTCCAGACACAGGGCGGACAGGGTGAGCGAGGCGATGGAGGGCATGACGAACTCCTGCAGCCCGTAGGTGAAGAACAGCAGCCGGCACCCGTGCGCCCACCGCCCTCGGCCCAGCGCCATGGTGGTGTCCAGGGGCAGGTAAACCAGGCTGATGAGCAGGTCGGCCAGGGAGAGGCTGGCGATCAGCTGGTACTTGGCGGTTCGGCGCAGGCGCGCGGAGAGGGTGAGGATGAGGAGGAGGGTGAGGTTGAAGAGCAGTCCCAGGATGCACAGCACGGCGTTCTGACGCGCCCTGGCCGCCAGCACGATGTCGTCTGCCAGGGTGAAGTTGTCCATCTGTAACACACAGTGTGCATGCTGTAGTGCAAACGTCTGCCTCTATTCTAGGCAAAACTTAGGGGAAAAAATTCTAGAAATGGCTGAATTGCAGAAGGTCTTTAAAGAAGAGGGTCTCTGAAACAAGCATAGTAAACTGTAGTGTACACCTCTACCTCAGTTTAAGGGAAAGTTGCATGGTGGTTAAGGTGCAAGGTGGCATGCTGGTTAAAACGTTCACCGGCCTAACAGTTAAACCATGTTCCAGTCCTAGCCTTGCCCCTTTTTCCCAGTTCGGAAAAATTGAAATTATAACTCAAAGTCCTTTGGATTAAGAATGCAATATGTTCTGCACATTAGTGTTTTTTGTTTTTTTGGTTTTTGGACAACTGGATGTTTTTGATTGCTCTTTTTGTCTGCAAAATTTCATAATATTATGCTTTATATAACTGTTTGTAAACAAAATGCCATTATTATCATAAAACCACCCTGGGGTAAACTTTAAAGGGGTAGCCACCTCCAGTAATCCTACACCTGTACCCCATCATCTCAGGCACATGCATGACCTTCTTTTGTCGGCACGTGCATTACTGCAAATGTGTTTACACAAGCCCTGTGGATCACACCACTTTCCAGCCTTGTTTTTCAGTCTCCAACATTTTTTACCCATCTTGTGTAATGGTGTCGGATCGTATCTTGAAAGAATGCACTCCGCAAAATTCGTGCTTCCACGGCAAATTTCGTCAGATTTCTGGGCAAATTTTGTGTTTCTCAGCAGTTTTTATGTTTTCCCCTGCAAAGCAAATTTCCTGTTTCCCCAAACAAAATTCAGCAAATTTTGTGCTTCCTGGCGATTTTTTCGTTTTTTCCTGGTAAGTTTGGTACATTCCAGACAAATTGCGTGTTTTCTCCTCGTGAATTTCCTGTTTCACTGCAAAATTCCTGTTGTGCTTCCCAGTAAATTTCATGCTTCCCTACAAAATATCTGTTGAGTTATATAATCTAAATGGGGTTTTTTTCTTTGAAGATTTGTTTTGCACAGTACATCCCTAAAGCATCTATTTTGGTTTCTGTTCTGGTTTCATGCAGGCATGCTCGGCAAAAATTAACTATGCTTCCCAGGAGAGAATAATCTTCACTCAAAGTTTTCATGCTTTCCCTTTGAAGATCTAAAGCATGGGCAATGGCCCCATCAATTCCTGTTAACGTCAGGTTTCATATAAGTGTGTACAGCCAATGCTGGTAGCCAGATCTGTTGTGAAGCCATTTGGCTGGCGGTCCATGGTGTTTCTCTTTTGATGATTCACATTCAGGCAAGTGATACATCTGTTCCCACTACCACATACCTCACATTCTGGGGCTACCAGGTTTAGAAAACATGGCTTTAAAAATAGAACCTGTGCTGACTTGAAAAGTTGGGCTGGGCAGAGGGCAAGAGTTTGGGTGAATGGTTGTATATAAAGCTTAAAGGAGAAAGCGAAGGGGAGGGGAGGAGAGAGGAGGGGGAGGAGGGGAGAAGACAGATAGGGGGAGAGATAGAGAAATACGACCCCACAAAAAGGGGAAACGGGTTCTGTATGATTGAGTTTGCCTTTTTCTTTTTGTATATTTAAAATTTCTTAATAATGGTACTGATAATAATACTAATGATGATGATGATGATGATATAATAATAGTAATAATGATAGATGTGTGATGAGGTAGTATGATAATAGTCATAATCACAATGGTAAATATAATGATGATAATAATAACGATAACAACAATATCAATAATGCTGCTGCTGATGATTATAGAAAATGATAATGGTAACATTATTAATAAAAGCTAGACATTTTTCCATTTATCTCCTGCATAAGTGGTCACTTTTTCGGCACATCTCTGATTGTTACTGGCAAGAAAAATTAATGATGATCACTAAAAGCCCGCTGGGGGTAAATTCTAAAGGGGGGGAACCACCCCCCAAAAAAACCCACTACCACAACATCAGCAGCAGCAGCTCATCTCCAGCAGGCACACACATGGTGACCTTCTCTCCCTGACGCGTGCATTATTACTGCAAAT
>CM060334.1:3601211-3611211 GCA_030674155.1 Stramonita haemastoma
CGCCCTCAAGAGCTGAGAAAGCTAGTTTGTGGCAAGGAAATCCCGTACAGTGTACGCATCGAAAACCAAGCAGAGTGCATATTAATAATGACAATATAGAGCAATATCATGCACCACAGGAAACTGCAGTTTCCCCGACACATGCGCGCTCAGAAACAAACCCACTGACAAACACCAGCGCGCTGGCGTGCGCGCATGCATACCCACCTCCCTGCCAAAAAGGTGCCATTTGGGGCAATGACGGGCCCCAAAGAGCCGTAATCAGGCCCGTCCTTCCCCGAATTCTTCACGGTTACAGACCCCAAGGCACAAGGACAATATGGCACCGGATGCATGCTCGCTCCCCTACCATCTTCGACGTGTGTGGCGCCGTACTTGTGGCGATACCGACGCCCTCAAGACCTAAGAAAGCTAGTTTGTGGCAAGGAAATGTCGTATAGTATACGCACCGAAAACCAAGCAGGGCGCACAATAATAATAACAATATACAGCAATATGATGCCCCACAGTAATCTGCAGGGTCCCTGCCACATGCGCGCACACAAACAAACGCCCTGACAAACACCAGCGCGCGTGCGCGTGCCCTCATGCATACCCACCCCCTTGACAAAAAGGTACCGTTTCGGGCAAAGACGGGCCCCAAAGTACCGTTTTCAGGCCCGTCCTGCCCCGACGTTTGCACGGTTACCGACCCCAAGGCACCGGGACAATATGGCACCGTACACATACTCACTCCTCAACCATCTTCGACGTGTGTGGTGCCGGACTTGTGGCGACACCGACGCCCTCAAGAGCTGAGAAAGCTTGTTTGTGGCAAGGAAATCCCGTACAGTGTACGCACCGAAAACCAAGCAGGGCGCACAATAATAATGACAATATACAGCAATATATTGCACTACAGTAAACTGCAGGGTCACCGCCACATACGCGCACACAAACAAACGCACTGACAAGCACCAGCGCGCACGCGCGTTCGCGAATGCATACCCACCCCCCTGACAAAAAGGTGCCGTTTAGGGCAAAGAGGGCCCCAAAGAGCCGTTTTCAGGCCCGTCCTGCTCCGACTTTTGCACGGATACAGACCCCAAGGCAGCGGGACAATATGGCACCGGATGCATACTCGCTCCCCTACCATATTCGACGTGTGTGGCGCCGGACTTGTGGCGACACCGACGTGCTCAAGAGCTGAGAAAGCTAGTTTGTGGCAAGGAAACCTAGTACAGTGTACGCACCGAAAACCAAGCAGGGTGCACAATAATAATAACAACATACAGCAATATGATGCACCACAGCAAACTACAGGGTACCCGCACATGCGCGAACACAAACAAACGTACTGAGAAACACCAGAGCGCACGCGCGCGCGCTCGTGCATACCCACCCCCCTGACAAAAAGGTGCCGTTTGGTGCAAAGACGGGCCCAAAAGTGCCGTTTTCAGGCCCGTCCTCCCCTGACTTTTGCACGGTTACAGACCCCAAGGCACCGGGACAATATGGCATCGGAAGCATACTCGCTCCCCTACCATCTTCGACATGTGTGGCGCCGGATTTGTGGCGACTTCAATGCCATCAAGAGCTGAGAAAGCTTATTTGTGGAAGGAAATCTGGTACTGTGTACGCACCGAAAACCAAGCAGGGTGCACAATAATAATGACGATACACAGCAATATGATGCACCACAACAAACTGCAGGGTCCCCGCCACATGCGTGCACACAAACAAACGCACTGACGAACACCAGCGCGCGCGCGCGTGCGGGAATACATACCCACTCCCTTGCCAAAAAGGTTCCGTTTGGGGAAAGACGGGCCCAGAAGAGCCGTTTTCAGGCCCGTCCTGCTCTGAATTTTGCACGGATACAGACCCCAGGCAGCGGGACAATATGGCACCGGATGCATACTCGCTCCCCTACCATCTTCCACGTGTTTGGCGCCGGACTTGTTGCGACAACCGACGCCCTCAAGAGCTGAGAAAGCTAGTTTGTGGCAAGAAAATCTCGTACAGTGTACGCACCGAAAACCAAGCAGGGCGCACAATAATAATGACAATATACAGCAAGATGATGCAACACAGCAAACTGCAGGGTCCCCACCACATGCGCGCACACAAATAAACGCACTGACAAACACCAGCGCCTGCGTGCGTGCGCGCATGCATACCCACCCCCCTGACAAAATGGAGCCGTTTGGGGCAAAGACAGGCCCCAAAGAGCCGTTTTCAGGCCCGTCCTTTCCTGACTTTTGCACGGTTACAGACCCCACAGCACCAGGACAATATGGCACCGGATGCATACTCGCTCCCCTACCATATTCGACGTGTGTGGCGCCGGACTTGTGGCGACACCGACGCCCTCAAGAGCTGAGAAAGCTAGTTCGTGGCAAGGAAATCTCGTACAGTGTACGCACTGAAAACCAAGCAGGCCTTGGTTAGAAAGGAAGGGTTGGACTTAGCAGGATCAAAAATACATACATGTATATAATCTGTCGTTGTTGTTGTTTGACAATTTCAGGATGAGAGGAGACGTACTGAGGAGCTGGGAGGATTGGTGACCAACGCCTTTGGGGTTTGGCGCGTCAATGGCAGCGTCACTGTGTCTCGGGCAATAGGTTGGTTGGTGTCCTTGGATTTCTTTCCCTCTCCCTCCTTTTTTCTTTTCCCCAGTTTTATGGGAAGGTATAGTTTGTTTGTGTGTGTGCGTGCGTGTGTGTGTGTGTGGTTGTGTGTGGTGTGTGTGTGTGTGTGTGTGTGTGTGTGTGTGTGTTTATTTTATTTATCATTTTATTTATTCTTTTATATTGAGGATAATAGAATAAGCACTCATGTGTTTTTGTACATCCAGTCCCGATGTTTGTGTTTTATTTTCTATTTTAATGATAGAATGTTCTAACCACTAGGCTATCCTGTTCCTGCCACATGCGCGCACAGAAACAAACGCCCTGACAAACGCCAGCGCCCGCCCGCGTGCGCGCATGCATACCCACCCCCCTGCCAAAAAGGTGCCGTTTGGGGCAAAGACAGGCCCCAAAGAGCCGTATTCAGGCCTGTTCTGCCCCGACTTTTGCACGGTTACAGACCTAAAGGGACCGACACAATGTGGCACCGGATGCATACTCGTTAACATACCATCTTCGACGTGTGTGGCGCCGGACTTGTGGCGACACCGACGCCCTCAACAGCTGGAAAGCTAGTTTGTGGCAATGAAAACGCGTACACTGTACGCACCGAAAACCCAGCAGGGCGCACAATAATAATGACAATATACAGCAATATGATGCACAACAGGAAACTGCAGGGTTCCCGCCACATGCGCACACACAAACAAACGCACTGACAAACACCAGCGCACGCGAGCGTTCCCGAGTCCATACCCACCCCCCTTCCAAACAGGTTCCGTTTCGGGCAAACACAGGACCGAAAGAGCCGTTTTCAAGCCCGTCCTTCCCCGAATTTTGCACAGTTACAGACCTCAAGGCACCGGGACAATATGGCACCGGATGCATACTCGCTCCCCTTCCATCTTCAACGTGTGTGGCGCCGGACTTGTTGCACACCGACGCCCTCAAGAGCTGAGAAAGCTAGTTTGTGGCAAGGAAATCTGGTATAGTGTCCGCACCGAAAACCAAGCAGGTCGCACAATAATAATGACAATATACAGCAATATGATGCCTCACAGCAAACTGCAGAGTCCCCGCCATATTCGCGCACACAAACAAACGCATTGACAAACACCAGCGCTTGCGTGCTTGCGCGCATGCATACCCACCCCTCTGCAAAAGAGGTGCCGTTTGGGGCAAAGACGGGCCACAATGAGCCGTTTTCAGGCCCGTCCTGCCCCGACTTTTCCACGGTTACAGACCCAAGGCACCGAGACAATATGGTGCCGGGTGCCGGGTGCCTGCTCGCTCCCCTACCATCTTCGAAGTGTGTGGCGCCGGACTTGTGGTGACACCGACGCCCTCAAGAGCTGAGAAAGCTAGTTTGTGGTAAGGAAATCTGGTACAGTGTACGCTCCGAAAACCAAGCAGGGCGCACAATAATAATGACAATATACAGCAATATGATGCACCACAGCAAACTGCAGGGTCGCCGCCACATGCGCGCACAAAAAACAAACGCACTGACAAAGACCAACCGCCGCGCGCGTTCCCGAATGCATACCCACCCCCCTGCCAAAAAGGTGCCGTTTGGGGCAAAGACGGGCCCCAAAGAGCCGTTTTCAGGCCCGTCCAGTCCCGACTTTTGCAGGGTTACAACACACACACACACACACACACACACACACACAAAACACACACACACACACACCACACACACTCAGAATCTCATTTTCACCCTATTTAGCTCTCAGCAGGCTAGCAGCTATCACTATAGAGGGGACAGACCTATCTGTCTACTAAACGTTTACCCTAGAGGCCTACACCTTGTACTTCATCATCATAGACAACACCACCACACACACACACACACACACACACACACACACACACACACACACACACACACACCACACACACACACATGCATACACACACATACACATACACATACACAGACACACATACTCACATATATACAACACGCACGCAAAACACACACTCATTCCTCTCTCTCCTCTCTCTCATCTCTCTCTCTCTCTCTCCTCTCTCACTCTCTCTCATCTCTCTCTCTCTCTCTCTCTCCTCTCTTCTCTCTCTCTCCTCTCTCTCTCTCTCTCTCTCTCTCTCTTGCGTCTACTCCATGTACTTTTTCCCATAATTATATTATGTCAATCTACTTTTCTACTAATCTACTTTTTCCACAAACACTAATCTACTTTTTTCCACATACAGCAATCTACTTTTTCCCACTGACAGAAAATATCTACTTTTTCCACATACAGCAATCTACTTTTTCCCACATACAGAAATCTACTTTTTTCACATACAGTAATCTACTTTTCCACATACAGCAAACTATTTTCCATGGCACTGTCAGAAATGGATGACAAAACTTAAAAAGCAGGCACACTGGAGTCGTGTTTATACATCATTCCCTACGTCGGAATACGGCAACCTAAATGGTGGTGGGGCGGGGCGGAAGCGAAACCAGTCTCAAACGCAAAAATCTCACCATTGGTGAACCTCGGAGCTCTAACCGTGGAACAAGAATGGAACAATATTCGGCACACCCTTTGTCTCTGCCTCGACACTGGTTTTGACACAGCCGTCCAGAAATCCTTGCAGCTCTAGCCGAGGAAACGAAAAAAAAAAAAATGTGATTAACGATCTTCAAGACACCCTCCATCCTTTCTTCCTTTGTCTCTTGCTTGCCACTGGTAGTGCTGACACACGCAGAAATCCCCGAGGATCAAGCCAGGGTCCCACCTGCCCTGTGTTTTCTCTGCTCTGGAATCCTTCCCTGGCTTCAACTGGGGTCCACGACCGCTTTGGGAAAGAATTAGCAAGCCCTCCACAGGTCACACACAGGCCATTCATAGGACACAGGCAGGTTACCCACGCACGCACGCGCGCGTGCATACACGTACATACACTCACGCACGCACGCGTGCGCATGCACGCACGCACGCGTGCACATATACACACACATACATACACATATATACATACACAGGCACGCACGCGCACGCACGCACGCACGCAAGCATGCGCACACACACACATACACCACCACCGCCACCACCACACACAAACACAACCACGCGACGCACACACACATAAACACACATACATACACACACATACATACATACACACGAACGGGCACGCACGCATGCAAGCATCACATGCTCGCGCGTGCACACGCTACACACACACACACACCCACCGCACCGCACACCACGCACACACACACACACTACACATTACACACACGCTAACACACACACACTACACACCACGACACAACACATCACACACACACAAACACACACACACACACACACACACACACACACACACACCACAACACCACCAACCAACCCCCCCCCCCCCCCTTCCACAAACACCCCCACCCCCCACCACCCACACATACACATACAACCCCCACCAATCCACCCCCACCCCACCCCCACACAAACACACACACACACACCACAACACCACCACACCCCACCTGCCACAAACACACCACACACCCACCACCCACACATACACTTCAAACCCCACCCCCACCCCACCCCACCCCCCACCAATCCACACACACACACACACACACACACTGGCACACACACACACACACACACACACACACACACACACACACACACACACTGGCACACACACACACACGCGCGCGCGCGCGCGCGCACGCACATTCACACACACTTTCTCGCACCCTGATGTAGACCTTTGGATAAAACGATAAACCGAGGTGCCAAGTTACGTTGCATTCAGAACAGCCTGCGCGCACGTGAAACCCCATTCTGCCTTGCAAAAGAGTAGGCCATAGTGTGTCGTTGGGAAAGGATGGAAACAGTTTTGCACACGGGGATTTGATATAAAAAAAAATTACCTGAGTGCTGAGTGCCATTATCCTTGAAATAAAATGATTGATTCTAAAACAAATAGGATGACACAATCTGCAATATGAAATGATATCACGTGACATAAAGGTGTGGCAGACCACTCCATATGGCCAACATCACTATAACTCTTTACAATGTAGAAAACAGTACAAAACCGTCACAAACAATGACTCACCCCCCCCCCCCCCCCCCCCCCCCCGCCCAAAAAAAAAAAAAAGTATCCCTTAAAAACAACAAAACAGCAAACAAATAAGTAACCCCACCCCCCACCCCCACTCCAAAACAGAAAAAGAAACAAATCCTGCTCAAAAAAGGCAAAACAAATAAGCCATTGTCAGTGTCTTTAACAGGTTATAACTTTAAAAAAAAAAAAAAAAAAAAAGGCCACCCACCTCAAAGATACCCCACTCACTCGCTTCCCCCCCCCCTCCTCCCCTTCTCTGTTCCTCCCTCCTTCCCGTCCCTCACTGATCTCCCCTTGATAGCTAAAACTGCGGAAGCCGCCGCTAGAGGTCGCCAGAGGGCGAGCAACCTCCGGTAATGGGGTGAAAGTAATCAGGCCAAAATGGCCGCCCCCATCAATGCCGATTGGGCCCCGCACTCAATTACAGCCCGTCTCTTACTCCATTTTCCCTGGATCATCTCCCTTGGCTAAGGGGCGATAACAGGGGATTGAAAATTGAAAGGGGTAGGTAGGATGAAGAGAATGGGGGGGGGGGGGGGGGGGGGCTTTTGAACCCAGGTCGTTCACCTTTGGTGATGCTCTGTCTACCTCCTTTTTATCCTAATTTTTTCTCTCCCTCACTTTGGTTAGGAGAAATTCGCTTACTTTGTGTACCTTTTTTATGTGAATATTTTTTTAAAGATGGTGATGATGATGATGGGTATCTGTAATAATCTGTTTAGTAAAGGATAACTGGGGACGGAATAGCTCAGTGGTCAGAGCACTCGCTTTCCACCAGCCAAGGTTAAGCAGCATCGAGCGTGGTTACCGATTGGATGGGTGACCGTTTGCGCGCCTTGACTTCAGTGCGGTCCCCCAGTTCACACTCACTCACTCACTCACTCAGTCCCATGTCCCAAAGGACGTAGGGGGGACATGAGAGAAGACGCAACAGAGATCTTTTTCCATGCTTCACGATCCTGTGTGGCTAGTAGGAGGTGTTGCAGGGGTTGGGCGGTCCAGTCTTTGATGTTGTCAACCCATGATTCTTTTGGCGGCCTCTTCTTCTCTTGCCCTCGACTGTTCCTTGCAGGATGGTTTTTGCTAGGGTGTTGTGTCTTGTGGTGTGACCAAACCACATCAGCTTTCTCCTCTTTATGGTGGAGAGCAAAGGCTCTTGGGGGCCCACACGCTTTTTGATTTCTTCTTTCACATAGTTATTGGTCTTGTGTTCTTTGTATGATATTTTGAGGAGTCTTCTGTGGCACTTGTTCTCGAATGCTTGGATTCTCCTCTCTAACTCTGCTGTCAGAGTCCATGATTCACAGCCATATAGGAGGATAGATATCACGAGGGATTTGTAAAGGTGGTATTTGGTGCAGAAGCTGATGTTGTTGCTTCTGATGATCTTCTCGAGTCTAACTAGAGCAGATGTTGCTGTTGCAATGCGAGCTTTCACTTCATTGTTTGATGTGCCATCTTTTGTTAGGATGGAGCCTAAGTATTTGAATTGGCTCACCTCTTCTAGTGTTTCTCCATTCATCTTTATTTCCGTGATGTCATTACTCGCGCTGTTGACCATGATCTTTGATTTCTCTGTACTGACCTCCATGCCGTATGCGCTCGCTCGATCTGTTAAATTGTCTGTGAGGATTTGCAGTTCTTGTTTGCTGCTGCCCATGAGGTCAATGTCATCTGCAAATCTGAGGTTGCAAAGGGGTCTTCCACCAATGGAGATGGAAGTGTGGTGGTTTTGCAGTGTCTCTGTCATGATGTTTTCGAGGAAGAGGTTGAAGAGTACAGGTGAGAGAAGGCAGCCCTGGCGAACCCCAACCGTGGTCTTGAAGAACTCGCCCACGTGATTATTCATAAAAACTGCACTTTCTGCGTTCTCGTACAGAGCTTTGATGACTTCAATTAGACAGCTGTCAATGTTGAAGTGCCTGAGTACTTGCCAGAGGCCGTCATGCCATACCCTGTCAAAGGCCTTTTTGAAGTCTATGAAATTGTGGTACAAGTCTTTTTGGTGTTGGAGATGCTTCTCTATCAGAATTCTCAGATTGAAAATTTGTTCCATTGTGCTGCGTTTTGGTCTAAAGCCCGCTTGTTCTTCTTGCCAGGAGTTTTTCCGCTTGGTTTTTCAGTCTGTTGAGGACTACCTGCAGCATGATCTTGCTAGGATGACTTATGAGACTGATGGTTCTGTAGTTCTGGCATTGTTTGAGGTTTCCTTTCTTTGGCAGGGGTATTACAAGAGACTGTGTCCATTCTTTTGGCCATTCTTTGGTGTCGTGGATCTTCTGACAAAGTTCTGTGAATCGCCTTGCTGTTTCATTCCCTCCATTTTTTATGAGTTCAGCTGGGATGTTATCGATTCCAGGGGACTTCCCCTTCTTCAATTGTCTAATAGCTGCATCTACTTCACACCTTAGTATTGGTGGGTCTTTAACTTGGTGTTCAGGGGGTTTGTCAGAAACTATGTTGGTATCTGGGCGTAGTGGGTAGTTGTACAATCCCTCACAGTATTCTGTCCAGCGTTGGAGGATGGCATTGTTTTCCGTTAAAAGATTTCCTTCTTTGTCTTCAATAACAGAGGCTTTAGGCTGTGTGGTTTTAGTTAGTGCTTTCAAGGTGTCGTAAGCTGTTTTGCTGTTTCCCTTGGTCATTCCAGCTTCGATGTTGTTGCATTGTTCTTCTATCCACGCTTCTTTGGCTTCTCTCATCTTTTTCCTCACTTCTCTGTGGCTATCCATGTACTTCTTGTAAGCTTCTTGACTTGTGAACTTTTGTTTTTTAAGTTCTCTTCTTTTGTCGCAGAGGTCAAGAACCTTATTTGTCACCCAAGGTTGTTTCTTTGTTCTGCTTCTTCCTAATGTTTCTTCTGCTGCTGTCGTTAGCACTTCTTTGATGTTGTTGGCCAATGTGTCCACATCATTGTCGATGGCTGTGAGTGCGGCGAACTTTCCTCCAATGTTGGCTTGGAAGATCTCAACCACTGTTGGGTCTTTGAGTTTTTCCAGGTCGAATCTTATGCGTGGGCTTTTTGGCTGTTGTTTTGCTTTCAGTTTCAGCCTGATGGTGGTAAGTACAAGGTCGTGGTCACTGCCAATGTCAGCTCCTGGGAATGTTCTTGTGTTTGCCTTGTTTATGCTGGATTTGAATCTTTGGGGTGACAGAATGTAATCAATTTGATTATGAATCAGACCATTTGGTGAGTGCCAGGTTGATGTTCTGGATGGCTTGTGAGGGTGGAGTGTGTTAGCCAAAGTCAGTTTGTGCTTCTTTGCGAATTCCAGCAGCCGCTGTCCTCTGTC
>CM060334.1:3616211-3624664 GCA_030674155.1 Stramonita haemastoma
GGGGGTGGATTGGATGGAGAGAGAGAGAGAGAGAGAGAGAGAGAGAGAGAGAGAGAGAGAGAGAGAGAGAGATTTCGTTTTTATTTATTTCATTCTTTTCTTTTGAAAATAATGGAATAAGCACTCGTGTGCTTTTCTACATCCAATCCCCGCGTATTATGTAGTTTTGTAAATTTTGTCATCAGTTTCCATCGGCACACATTGGCCTATTCTTCCGAAAAACGTGTGCGCAAGAAGTCCTGCGTGCGTTTGCAAATGGTACCTCCGTTTATAGTCTCACCCCAAAGACTTTTAGGGGGAGTGGAGTCGGCACTGATGTTAACTCCAGTGGAAAAATCCTCTAGAACGAGATTTAAACCCGGGTCAGCAGATCATGGGCGCATCACTCTGACCACTAGGCTATCCAGAGAGAGACAGGCAAGGCAAAGGCAAGGCAAGGCAAGGCAAGGCAAATTCTTTTATTTCGAGGATAATGAATAAGCTCTTGTGTGCTTTTTTACATCCTGTCCCCGCCCTTAACAGGGTTAAGATCGAGAGAGAGAGGAGAGAGAGAGAGAGAGAGAGAGAGAGAGAGAGAGAGAGAGAGAGAGAGAGAGAGGAGAGAGAGAGAGAGAGAGAGAGAGAGAGACAATGACAATGACAATGACAATACTTTGTTTTGTCAAGCTTTTTAAGCCCATTCACAAGTGGACAGTGGGAAGGGGACTGGGCACAAAACACACATTTTCAGACATGAAAAGTGTATCATTTCTAAAGCCTATGGTCAGCATGGCATGGAATCTACGACATGGTGGAGGGATTTACATTTGGATTCAATAAATTGTTGGTGAAAGAAAGTAGCGATGATGTTAACCATAAAGATGATGGAAAAAAAGAAGAAATGAATTGATGATGTTACGATGACGATGATGAAGAAAAGAAGAAAAACAAAATACAGCGATGATGTTACGAGGACGAAAAAAGCACACAAAAAAACGAAAGTAACGACGATGCTACAATGACGATTGTGATAACGATGATGAAAGAAGACAAAAAGAGAGGTAATAATACTCCACAATGGCATGTCAAAACAAAAGAAACTTTTTAAAAGTGAATTTCAAGCGCCATCTAAAACCGATAGTGCAGAACTGATGGCTGAGATGAAAGAAAGTAGAAATGGTTCGGGGTGGGAGGTTTGGGGGTGTTTGTTTGGTTGTAGGGGGGTTTATTTTTGGTGGTTGTTTTTTTTTGGTGGGGGGGAGGCTTTTGGAGGGGGGAGGAGTGTTTGTTCTGTTTTTGTTGTTGTTTTGTGTTTTTTGTTTTGTTTCATTATTCTTATTCTGTGATTTTTCTTTCAGTCTTTAAACTTTGTTACTTTAGGGGTTTTTTTCTGTCTTTGTGTGTGTGTGTGTGTGTGTGTGTGTGTGTGTGTGTGTGTGTGCGTGCGTGCGTGCGTGCGTGCGTGCGTGCGTGCGTGCGTGCGTGTGTGTATGTGCGTGTGTGTGCGTGGAGTTAGCGTATGTGCGTGCGTGTGTTCAACGGGTAAGAAGGGAGTCACACACACACAGAGAAACATTTTCTTTTTTTTTCCCTCTCTCTCTCTCTCTTTGTTTCTTTCTTTCTTTCTTTCCTGTCCTTTTAAAGGGTTTCTCGCGTCTCTTTTGATTTGTCAACACAAACAGGAAAGGAAAGAAAAGAATTCTTGTCCTGCCTCTTTCTGCTTTTGTTTCCATTCATTTTTCTCCTTTTTTTCTTTCTCTTCTTCTGATGTTACTTGTTTTCTGGGGGGAAGGTTTGGTTCTTTTTGTTTGTTTGTTGCTTATGTGGCTTGTTGTTTTGGTGGTGGTGGTGGTGGTGGTTTCTTTTTGATTTGTTTGGAGGGAGGGAGTGTATGGGATGGAGTGGAGAGGGTGGTGGTATCTATTTTGTTGTACTACATTGTTCTAGTTCTTGTTAAATTTATTGTTTGGTTTTTTTTTTGTATAGTCTGGGCTTTGCCAGTGGTTTGTATTTTGTTGTTATTCATATTGTTGTAATACTATATTTTTAGGTGAAGCCTTCAAAAGCATGAACAATGATACTTTGATATTGTGCACGCGCGCATGTGTGTGTGCGCGCGTGCGCATGAGTGCATGAGCGCACGAGCATGTCTGTTTGAGTGCATGAGTGTGTGCTTTTACCTGCGAACTAACACCAGTACCCATTAGGAATTTCCCTCAAGTTATATATATATATATCTATATATAATCAGAATGAAACGTGTAGACTGCCTGTACTAGAAAAAAAACAACCAACAACAACCAGAGAATCAATTGTATTTCAATGATGGAGCAATACAGTAGAAAATATACACACAGAAAATATTACACCCTTGTCCCACCCCCACCCTCAAACACACAGACGCGTGCGCGCGCACACATGCATGCACACACACACATGTACAAACGCACGCGCGCGCGCGCGCACACACACACACACACACACACACACACACACACACACACGTATGCACGCACGCACGCACACACACACTCAGTCATGCACACACGCATGCACGCACGCACACATCCCCACCACAACCACCACCCACCATCTGCCGCTAAACCCCCCTTTCATTTTTTTTTCAAACATCTGAAAAGAAAGCAAAAAAGCCGACTGGTAAATTCATGTATTTATCTATTTCTTTCTTTATTTATTTCGAAGATAATGGAAAATGCACTCGTATGCTTTTTTATGTCCAGTTCCCGTATGTATACAGTTTTGTCAATTTTGTTATCTATTCCCACCGGCACACGATGACCTACTCTTTCGAAAAAACGAAAAGGATTCGAGTGTGCAAGATGTTTCTGCGTGCGTTCGCACACGGGGCCTCGGTGTATAATTTCATCTGAAGGACTTTTTGGGGGAGTAGAGTCAGCACTGATTTAACTCCTGGGGGAAAATCCCCTCGAACACGACTCAAACCCAGGTCGTCAGATTGCGAGCCCAATGTTCTAACCACGAGGCTATCCTGTCCCTAGTAAGTCAGAGTGCACATTCTGGGTGACCCCCAGAGTGTTACGTTGGGGAATGCACAACATTAGTTAGTTACTTAGTTCGTTGGTTCGTTCTTTCGTTAGTTAGTAAGTTAGTTAGTTAGTTAGTTAGTTAGTTAGTTAGTTAGTTAGTTAGTTAGTTAGTTAGTTAGTTAGTTAGTTAGTTAGTTAGTTAGTTAGTTAGTTAGTTAGTTAGTTAGTTAGTTAGTTAGTTGGTTGGTTAGTTAGCTAGCTAGCTAGCTAGTTAGTTAGTTAGTTAGTTAGTTAGTCAGTTGAACAGAGACGGCCTGATTGGCTGGTATCGTTTGCCCCCTGATGACCCCCGGTGACCTCTGCGCGAGGCTGTGTATATATTCATTAATTAAAGGGACGATCGTTGAAAGGGTGCGAGGTCACTTCGAGCATGACCTTTCGCTTTTAGCGCCATTATCTTGAGGAAGAGAAATGAGATGGGGGGAGGCAGAGGTAGGGGCAGAGAGAGGGATGAAGAGAAGTGAGAGAGGAGAGAGAGAGGGGGAGGTGGAGTTAGCAACCAAGCAGACAAAACTAGAAATAAAGAGAGACAGAAGGGAAAGGGAGAAACAAAGACAGAAAGATACGATGGAGAGAGAGAGAAAAGGGGTTTACCAACAGCTTCAGAATCCACCAGACTGATGCTACTGTGGTTTATAAAAAAGAAAGCAATAATCAATCTCTTTCTTTTCCCGTGTAACTTCCATCTTCTTTCCGCCACCCTCTTTCCTCCTCTTTCATTCTCTCCCTGTGTCCTTCTTTCTTCATTCTCTCCCTGTGTCCTTCTTTCTTCATTCTCTCCCTGTGTCCTTCTTTCTTCATTCTCTCCCTGTGTCCTTCTTTCTTCATTCTCTCCCTGTGTCCTTCTTTCTTCATTCTCTCCCTGTGTCCTTCTTTCTTCATTCTCTCCCTGTGTCCTTCTTTCTTTTTCTCCCTTCTTCTCTACCTGGTACCCCAGATTTGAACTGTACACAGTGCAGGCTTTGATTGATGTGTTTAGAATTGGACTGCATTCAATGCTTCGGTTTCATTGAGCACGTCGTCTTCTTCTTCTTCTTCTTCTTCTTCTTCTTCTTCTTCTTCTTCTTCTTCTTCTTCTTCTTCTTCTTCTTCTTCTTCTTCTTCTTCTTCGCATTCTTCTTCATCGCATTCTTCTTCTTCGCATTCTTCTTCTTCGCATTCTTCTTCTTCTTTGCATTCTTCTTCTTCTTTGCATTCTTCTTTGCATTCTTTTCTTTGCATTCTTCTTTGCATTTTTCGTCTTTGATTCTTCTTCTTGTTCTTCTTTGCACTCCTCTTCTTTTTCTCTTTCTTCTTCTTCTTCTTCTTCTTCTTCTTCTTCTTCTTCTTCTTCTTCTTCTTCTTCTTCTTCTTCTTCTTCTTCTTTTTCTTCTTCTTCTTCTTCTTCTTCTTCTTCTTCTTCCTTTTCCTCGTCTTCTTCTGCGCTCCCTACATCTACAGGGCCATATTGTGTGAACAGCATAGTGCCTGGTCTTTTCCTGTTCTTGTAATTTTGCAGGAGGTCTGCCCACTGGCCTCAGCAACATATTCCAACTTTAGAGCAGCAGCAGCTCGTGACCAGTTTAGCCCGTGACTATTCTTGGCAGAGGATCCGAGAACTGTAATTGTTTGCAATCGCGTTTTTGCCGCGTTCCGGAGGTTCATACACAGCTACACACTGCCCCTGCCCAAAGTCCCCATCAAGAGAACTCCCACATTGATGAATGAGGTGCGACTACAGAGTTCAATCCTGGTCCAAGGTCTTAGCCGAGCTTTTGTTTTTGGCCCATCTTGGAGTTAAAGTTCTGAGTGTCCTAGCTTCTTAAAATCTCATTTTGAGTTGTTTGTGCTGTTCCGCCGGTGTGGCATTTAAGCCGTCATCAGGACGTGGTGGCATCAATTACCAGGGTGCCAGAATCGAAATCTTGATGGATAGGGTTGTCCAGTGAGGGACGAAAAGGGTGCAACTGAAATAAAGAAATGAAGAGAGAGAGAGAGAGAGAGAGAGAGAGAGAGAGAGAGAGAGAGAGAGAGAGAGAGAGAGAGAGAGAGAGAGAGAGAGAGAGAGAGAGAGGAGGAGAGGAGGGAGGGAGGGAGGAGAGAGAGAATCAAATCAAATCAAATCAAATCAAATTCTTTCATTTCGAGGATAATGAAGAAGCACCATGTACTTTTTTTACATCCAGTACCCGCCCTGAAGGACACATCATGATATGATAATAAAATAAACCAATACAGACACGTCATAATAATAGATCAGGCCCATTACACCCACATATCCACACAGAAAAAGCAAACAAACAATAAAAACAATTTAAACAACAACAATTCAAAGTAAACAAACAAACTAACAAACAAAAACAAAGCAAACCCTCAGCAACAAAAGAAACCAAAACAAAGCAAAGGAACAAACAAAAATAAACAATACAACAAACAACAAACAAAAAAAATCACCTACAAAATGAAGAAGGTGCAAATACAAATAACACAAATAACACCCGCGCGTATAACACAAATAACACCCGCACGTATCCCATACGATAGAGGGAGAGAGAGAGGGGGGGGGGGGGGCTGCAGGCAGGCAGGCAGGCAGGCAGACAGACAGGCAGACTCGCACACAAAGGAAGAAAAAGAACTGACTTTGTGTTCATTAAACTTGAAAAATATTTGCGAAATATTTTCCGAAGCTTAAAGTAAAACAAATGTATGAATAGTGCATACACGCCAACAAAGACCAAAAAAAAAAGCCCAAACAAGGCAACAACAAAAAAGTTTGAGATTCTTTTGTTTGTTTTATTATTTGTTTTAGTGACTGTTTCCCTATCAGAACGGAATGCAATCTGACGTTACGACTCAGACTTATGAAAAATGCTGTCAATCCTTCTTGGACAAGGTGACCATCATCTTCTCGTCATCGTTGTCCTCGTCGTCGTCGTTGTTTTTATCATGATCGAAAGTAGGAGTGCGCGCATGTCTCAGAAAGAAGACTATTCTTATGACGAGGTAAAAAGTTTGGTTAATTTATGTGAAAAGTCATTTTTATCCAACCCTTTTCTTTTCCAACGAACATTTATTTTTTTACAACGATATTTTATACACCAATTAATATTTAATCTTAATTTTTTATTAGTATGCTAGTGCATTTTTTATATGTGTAAATTTTTGACTTGGTATTTATTTTTCTCGTCGGAGGAGAATCCTAACAACTAGGTGTTTACAAATGGCGGCAGAGTAGAGCGCAATTCCACCGAAACTGCTAGTAAAGGTTTGTTGCTGCATTTGAATTAATTGTTGAGAGACAACGACAGCTGAATATTCAGGTGTTTTGTGGTCTTTAAATTCTTTCAAATGAAATCATTAAACAGTAATGTTGTGATTCTGACCACATTGTTGTAAAACCAAAACATTTATTGTTTCATTTACTCCCACGCACATTCTTGAACTTGAGGTTTGTTAAAAAATGAATGCATATATATAATACAGAAGCCGAAGAATTGAGTGAAACTTGTGAGTTGATGTATACTGTTCATGGAACTGAGTAAATACATCTGAATTCATTTAAATACATCGGTGATTAAGGCTTTAAAGACATAGTGCTCATTTTATTATTTTTTTCTTGTTTTGTTGTTGTTGTCCACAAAAGAAGCACTAACCGATGTTGATTTTTGGAAGGGGGTCAGAAATTTAGTGCATTTGAGACAATAAAAAAAATTACAATGAAATATTTGCATAGTAAATCAGAACCATAGATTTTACATGTTTTTTTTTTCTTCATTTCTTCATTATTTATTATTATTATTATTATCATTATTATTATTATTAATTATCATTATTATCATTCTTAATATTATTGTTATTCTCATTACTAATATTGTTATCATCATCATCATTACTAATATCTTTACTGTTGTCATTATAATAATGTTATTATTGATCTCTTGTATTACTATCATTATTATTATCATTATTATTATCATTATCATTATTATCATTACTATCGTAGTGGTTATTGTGTTGTCTTTGATTATGCTGACTACATCATCAGTTCATAGCTTAATTGAAATTATGAACCTTTTGATTTTGGGAAGAGAGTTGTATGAACAGCACGTACTTGAGTTGTTGTTTTTTATGTAAAAATGATTGAGAGGCTGTAACTGCTTAACTGAAATTATTTTCTTCCACCAGTTTTTCCTCAATAATATTGAGAAAAAGAATTTTTTAATTACCGTAGAAATGCTAACTTAGTTATAAAATGGCAAATCACTAATAGTTCACTGAACACTCTTGAACTTTTGTGTGTGTGTGTGTGTGTGTGTGTGTGTGTTGCAATTTTTGTGTGTTAGAAGGTATCCAAAAACACCCAAAATGAGCAAGCCAGGAGACAAAGTTGTAAAGGTAAGAAAATGTTTGCACATAGAATAGATGCATAAATCAAATGCATGTATATATGCATGCATGCATGCGTGCTTGTGTGTGTGCGTGTGTGTGTGTGTGTGTGTAAGATGCCTTCAGCACCTCAGCTTTATAGTTTATCACAGTTCTTGATTAAACCATTGATGCTGGGGCAACAGCAAAGTGAGGGGCTGTATGTTCAGTGGCTTTCTCACTCATGGAATTTAATTTTTTACAGCTTAGTCTTTAGTGATCCACTATGACTCTCTCACTAGGAGGCTTGACTTGCACAGTCCTTATGTGCTGCATCCCAGGGGGCTAGTTGGCCTTTGGAGAACATCTCCAATGCTGACTGTCCTTATGCCCTCTTGGCCGAGAGAGTTGGGATATACTGTGGGCAAGGCATCTCCACTATAATCAAATTTCTGCCCAGTTTATGAAACAGCAGCTGCCTCCTCTGCTGTTTTGGAGGTCATCATTGAACAGGACAAAAAAACAAACAAAATGGGTTGATGAAAACTCAGGGGCATGCTGGATATTGCTATGTTTCTGCCACCTGCCATGAAATGTGGTATCTTGAATGCTCATAATCACTTCATCTTCAACATCAGTGTGACACAGGAAGGAGAGAAAAGCTCTTGCAGGATCACACATTTTGTGACTTGAGAGATTGTAAAATTTCCCATTCCTAATTCCTTATTGTACATTTTTTTGTCAGTCTTAACTCCTGCCTCACTCATTTTAAGCTTACCGAAAGCCATTTGTTGGGGCTTTTTTTTTTTTTTTTTTTTTTTTTAAGCCGGATTGGAATACAAGGTAATAAGCAACAGCAAGAGAATGCTGGCATACTTCATGTTGAAATCAGATGTGCTGGGCCTGACTTGTCAGCCACTTAACAGCAGCAGCATTTTCGCTCATAGTTATGATAGACAACAATAGTCAATAGTTGCTGTCTGAGTATTTGACAAAGAAGGAGACTGACACAATTTGCATTGGAAATTTTGTTCTCCCTCAGCTAGGATTCTGAGGTTCACC